>CM031602.1:538705-561205 GCA_018398815.1 Conus ventricosus
TGTTTCGGAAAGGGACTATGAGAATCCGCACAAGGAAAGATCGTTGGGGCCCAGAGAGAATAAGAAATTAAGCGACTTAAAAAATAATTACGGGATTCAAAGATTCATGATCAGCTTTTGGGCATAAGTGAAAAAAAGAAAGTCAATTGCCCTTTTTTTTAGGGGGGTTTATGTTTTAGAATTATCAAGTTTTTGTGTTAGGTTTTTTTAGCTACTTTAACCCCCGTATCTGGTCCAGAGTACTGTACACAGATACGACAGTTTTGTTATGATTTTCCCTACGAAGCATCTTAAAGAATGGAAAGGAAGTAGCTAAGGCAGCAGGATGGTTGATACATTGTTTCCCCAAAAAGATTCCCCTTTTACATTCAATTACAAACAAAAAGGTTTTGGGGAAAGATGAAGGATGAATTATTGGAAAGGTGATCAAGGATATGTGGGGTTAAGGTCAAAAATGTACAGTATTTGAGCCAGGGAAAAAAACAAAAAGAAAGAAAAGGGAAAATTCTGCAGTGTTGCAGTAAAAACATATCACAGACAACTACAAGAAGCATTGTTTGGCAAAAAAAGACTTTTTCATGACAACGTAAAATGCGATCAATCTACATGAGATAACACAACTTTTGTAAAAAGAAGTCATTAGATAGAAAAAACACAAAGGGTTTTTTGTTAATCCGGAGTTTTCATGCAATCGGCACTGGAGAACCGTAAATTAATTTAAAACGGAAATGTGCCTGGCGGAATTATCTGCAGTTCTTCTTTTCCCAAAAAATCTTTGAGGGCTGGGGTTGTTTTGTGTGTCGTTTCTCGTAAATAAACACGGGCGGATTTATTTTTTACAATTCTTTTTATTTCATAGGGTCAACCTCCAAACTGGATCGGGGTTTCCCCGTGCAGTGTCCCCCTTTTGCCCTTCCCCCGGCAATAAAGGACCTTACTTTCACCCAAAAAGGTAATAGTTTGCCCGATGAAAACTCCCTTCAGCAAAATTTATTGTTTTTTTTGATTTCTTGTATGGTTTTTTGGCCCTTTTAAAATTTTTCTTATATTGCGCGCAAAAATGAGGGGTTTCTAACCCTTTTTGGTTGCGGATTGTCAATCAGCTCTCTGTGAATGGTGGGAAAAGCCTTTCGGGTAACTGTTTTTTAAAGTTTTAACTAAAACCCTTGATTGTAACCCTGGAATGCCTCTTTTAAAGGTAACCTATGTTTCAACAATAATTGATTCACTTGCCCTTTAAATTCTTTTCCATCATCAACTGGAATAATGCGAGGATAAGTAGTGGGCCTCGTTGGTATATCAGGTTGTATAGCGACAGCAACAGCAGCAGCACTCTTTGTGTTTAATGGCTCCGCATCTTTGTATCATGAGCCATGTCATTGGTTGTGAGTGGCGTACTTAAATCTTTTTCGTCTAATCTATCAGAGGGTAAATATTGAAGATCAATTTGACTGGGTGGTCGTTTGGAGTTGTTGTTTCACAAAGTGGGGCTTCTGTATTCGTCTAGGGGCAGGTAAATAAATTTGCCAAATCGCCTTGTTTAGATTAACCATTATTTGCTGTTTGTTCACTAACACCTGCCGCTTGGATAGCCTTTTTGATTGCTGTGATGCCTTCATTATTTACTTTGGAGCGAATATTAGATTTTTGTTCATTTTTTATTCAGCCATTATTATGTGCAACAAAAATACACGACGGTCTTGCCAACGACAATAACGCGTATTTCTTGAATCTTTTGTTTTTCTGATGGTTGATTAAAAGTCACTGAAATTTTGGTGGGGGCAATGTTATGGACCGGTTTGCCTAGCTACTAGTAAAATTAGTTTTATTGCTTGATCAAACATCTTTAAATATGTAAGCTGCATGGCCCTGTCTTTCAGTGTCTGTCATTACTTAAATCTAAAACTGCTAGTTCTGCCTTTTCTTAGGGAGCGTCTTGTGCAGCTGCTAGTTCCTCCATAGCTTTGTTATGTCTTATTCTCTCGCGTCATTCCCAGTTTACTATATGCAAAAATACTGCGCTAAAAGCAAGCGATTCACACAGCGCCGCCTATCATTTTTTGCGGAGTGAACCATTTTTTATAAATGTATTTTTTTTTACATATTTATATTTCTCTGGAAATATTCCTTGCTTAACTAGAAAATCTTTCGTGGCTAACCGAAGCTGCAATGATAAGCCAATCAGCTTTGCTGAATCCTCATAGTCTAGTTTTGCCAAGGATCTGCTGGTTTTAATTCTTACAGCTTTGACCAGCATTGAGTATCCTACAACTTAGCCCTTCAATAACTGTGAATCGGTATACAAGGTGTAGCAACAGTTTTTCGGTGCTCTTTTTTATAATATAAAATTAATTATAATTTAATATAAACAGGAACAGCCGATGATCTCCTACAGCTACAAGGAGCGGCCTTAAAACCTTCTGAACTTATGAATGGACCAAGTTAATGATCCATGCTATTATGCCCCAAAAGAGAGGTTGTATATCCTTTTGCAGCGTTGTGGGGAAGAACAAACGTTCCTCGGAACTGAATTCAGCATTGAAAACAGATTCAACAGATGTCGCCAACATACATTATTAAGGTATCATAACAGGTATGAAGCGCAGCTGGGGTTCTAGGGATGGTGAAAAGTGTGGGCAAACGGTTCATAGTTGTACACTAACTAGTCAGTAAGATTTGCTTCCCATTGATCTGAACATGATCTTAGTATGATTTACCGTAAGATCCCCCTGTTTATAAACAAAAGTCATTAGGAGTCTTAGGCTTGTGATCTATATTACAGATTTGGAACATTGTTATCGCATTTTCTGGGATTAATTACTTTTAATTTATAGATTTTATTTCCCTTCAAAATGAACGATCTGGGAAAATAATCAGAAACCAGAAAACACTGTATCAGGTGGAGAAAGTATCCAAGCACGAACGAAAATCACCAGAAAACGGCTGAATCAGGCGGAGGACCATTAAAAATCCTGGGCGTGTGAAGCAGGAAGAAAATTAGCAGAGTGGAACAGACTAAAAAAAATTAATGTTACAGGGAATTGATCATCATGGAAAACATAACACCGCCAACGCCAGAACAAGTGATTCAATGCCAGCTATAAAACAATAATAAACTCCATGTGATTCAAGGGCCCCCAAAGTCTTCATGGAATATTGAACTTAAAAACTGTTGCCATTTTTGGCGCCTTTGCTGCTGTTGGGGCAGTAATTATGGCTTATTTAAAATATATACACAATGGCAAAACAGAAACGAAAGAAGTTAAAACAACCTGAACCGTTAAATACAGAAAAAGACAACTGCACGACAAAACCGCCAATAACAAGCTTCTTTTTGATCCATTTATATGGAATATATTTTTAAGACTTAATTTTTATATTTTTTTTATAAAATAGACATGGCGTATTATAAAATGATGAAGTCAATAAATAAAGACATCGAGTCTATAAAAGGACATTTCATAGGACCGAATGTAATCTATGGGCTTGCTTAGGATGTAAAAACCTTCCTTAAGATTATGCTGGAGGAAGCTGAGCAAGACATCCTCACCCGAGGACGAGTTTTTTGAGGAGGTGTGTGTACTATATCAGGCATTCTACTATTTAAGATAAAACCTTAGCTTGTATTTTTTTGATTATTCTAAAGATACTTTAATAAAGAACTTGGTTGTACGTAGAGGATGACTTAGCTATGATCTTAGGTTAACTTGGGTAAGAACTTGAGGATGGACTTGGGGTGACCTTAAGATGACTTAAGTAGTAAGAACTTGTAAATGACTTGTGAATAAACTTGAGGATGACTTGGGAATGACTTGAGGATGACTTAAGTAAGAACTTGTGAATAACTTAAGGATGACTTGTGAATGATTTGAGGATAACTTGTAAATGACTTGAGGGATGAACTTGTGATACTTGAGGATGACTTGTGAATATGGACTTGAGGATGACTTATGTGTGCGGGTGGGGTGGGGGTGGGGAAACGTGCGTTGCGTGGGGTGGGGTGGGGGAAAACGTTGCGTGCGTGGGGTGGGGGTGGGAGACGTGCGTGCGTGGGTGTAGGACAAAAACACACAAAACAAACAACAAACAAACACACACTGACACAGTGCTTGTAAGATTGGCCTAGTTTGCTGTGGCTCTTCTTTTCTCAACCAGGCTTGCAACTGCTTTGGCAGTGTTACTGCAGTAATTGCTGTAGCAAGCTTTTATGGCGCGCTATAATCGGCAGTAGTAGTTAGTTACATCCGTTCGTGTATATTTGGGAGCATTTATATGAAGATAGGGCTGGCCAACACTACTCTCTCCATACTGGTAGATGTACTAAGGCCCTGCTAACACCTATTAGATTTGTTGGCCAGAACATTCAAAAATCGTTATCCAGTTGCATAGGGCACACTGCGTTTGTTAAACACTCAAAAAGCCGAAGCAAGACACTGTGCATGGCAGGGCGTATCAGGTTCTGTGACCGTTGATACTATATTTGTGTCACGTCAAGTGGTAGGTCCTGAGTACTTTATTTAGAGCCAGTCAGTGGGTAGGCTGCGTGGCCTTACAGCCGCGCGCACTCATCCCTGCCTCTAAACAAAACCCGACGCTCCTGTAGGCGGGGGTAGGTTGTGGTGGGCTTTGTAGGTCACTCGGCAATAGTCTGCCGTTGGCAGTTTTGTTGGGCGCTAGTAAACTACCGTGTGGAAGTGGCTCAAAATTACTCCTGCCATAGCGGGTTCTATACACGTCTTGTGTATCATGCCAGAATGCTTTAAAGTGGGGTTGGTTTGTATGTATTTCAGAATGAGTTTTCGTTTGTGTATAACTCGTTGAAAGAAAATCGCAAGTTGGAAATTTTGGATAAGAATAGAAACAAAATGACACTTCAATTAGTCTTCTTACGCGAGTTGGCTCAACCACAAATCTTCTTTCAGATAGGACTCCCAGTTTTTTGTTTTGACTGTTTCAAAATTGTCTTTGCTTTCTGAAGCCAATTCCCTAAAAAAAGAGCTGAGAAAGAGATTTCTTTTCACTATCTTTCACTGAGTAACAAGCCCTGTGTAAGATGGGGGTCATTTCTTGAACAGTTTCAAAGATTTTGGTTTCATCAAATGGATCGGAAGGCAGCTCACAAAGCTGTTTTTTCAATATTTGTCAAGATCTTCAACTGAGAGTTCCGTTTTTTGTTGAGAAACAAAAGGAAATGCTTCCTTTAGGCTTTGAGGGAGGAGAACAAGGCTCGCCCCAATTTTCTTTGTCAAAAACTTTGCCATGGCCTCATGATAAACAATGTATTTTTCTACAAGATTGGTCGTTGATCGGAAAGTTTTCCTTGCGAAGATAACAACACTTCACCATTTTTTGAGTAATATTAGTGTCACTTCCAGCACTGGAAGAAAAACATTGAAATATCACTTCCCTGACTCGCCATGTTTTAACACACACACACAAGTTCTCTCCCGCCCAGCCCGCCTGTCAAATGTAAAATCACAGCACAGTAACCACAACGCGCTTTGCACAGCAGTCAGTGGAAGAATGTGTGGCGTGAGCGGCCAGAAGGCTACGCTTAGCACCTGATTGGCCAGCTAGAACACCCGCCGCCGTAGCGGGAGTGTTAGCGTGGAACGTTCAAGGAAGCTGATGTAATGCTAGGCAGGAAGGGGGGGGTGAAGAGGAGGGGGAAGAGGGTAGAGGAGGCGCGGCAGTAATTGATTTTTTGGCCTGTGGGTGTTGTGTGTGTGTGTGTGGTGCACGCGCAAGCGTGCGTCCGTGCGCCCGTACGTGTGTTGGTGTGTGTGTGTGTGGGGTGTGTGTTTTGTGTGTGTGTGTTTTTGTCTTTTTCTGAGGGCAAACTTAACCTTAACAGGCTTTTGTCAGGGACATGGATGTGTGAGCCGATAGCGTTCCCCTGGCCTCTGCTCTTTTCTTTCTGTTTTTTTTATTTTTTTTTTTTTCCCCACCAAGTTTCGGGGGCCGTAATTAACATACCGCGAAGAAAATCAGATAGCCTGGTGCACCCACCGTGTATATGGGCGCGTTCAGCCACAACTGCTTTCCCTGCGTTACTCTATGGGGCGTGTCAGTTCCTGGCTACTCTATGAAACTTTAGTAAATTAGTATTGAAAAGGGATAACCGTACACAGTATGTTTGTTTGTAGAAAAATCGTTATTTTTGGTTATTGAAGTCTTGCTTGTTAGAGAACGTATAAATGCCAATCCTGGGCACTTTCGCCCGAAAAAAAATTGGTGGAGGAGCAATTTGGCCCAGAACAGACATTATCTGTTCTCTCATGTCACCAAAGTACAGCCGCCAGCCGCCGTGGCGAAGTGGTTAGCTTCGCGGATTCCCAGCTGGGAGGTCGAGGGTTCAATTCCATTAGAGGCATTTATTTGTGGGATCTTTCACCCCGACCCGGGTCTTACCCGAGTTTAGTTTGCTATGTCCTCATTTGGGAAGACTGGGACAAACGTTGTCGAGGTTCAACCACTTAATGATGCGTCTGTGACAGTTGTTCAATTTCCTTAACAGCACTGCGGGTTTAAGTATCTCTTAGGCATGGTCGAAAGCCCAGGTATATTAGAAATTAAGCGGTAGAGTACAGCCCTGTTTGTGCTGTCTCAAACCAAAACGGAAATGTGAAAACATCATCTTTATTTATCCTCATCCTCATCGATCAGCATTTGAAAAAAAAGTCTCGAATTCTGTGGCCCTTCATGCCCTGTTCTCGTGGTGATCTCAATTTCCCCATTGCCTCTCCTCATCTGTGGCCTTGGCTTCGATTTTGTAGGGATCACCGCATTTGGCAAATTCATGGGACTGTCGTTGGACGGACTTTGAACGGGGCCCCTGGAGGACAGACTCACTCACGCCGGCTTTTGCGACAAAGCGATTATTGTAAAATTTGAGGGCAATTTGAAGGTGGTTTTCCTGTGTATGTTGGATCAGAACAGGTGCCACTGAACACCACCGAAGCGACTCCCGCAGCAGACAGTGTCTCCTCAGGGGCCTGCCACATGACGCCTTTAACGTTGACTGCCCTTCGTGGACTGCCTGTGCCGGGGGTGTGGGGACGGCCACCAGCTGGCTGGTGAACGAGGGTCGGAATGAGCGGCTCTGCGCATTGCTACCGAGGTGGCACCGAAAAAAGGGATAGGAAAAAAAAAAATTTGGAAAAAAAAAAAAAAAAAAAAGTACCCCCCCCCCCCCCCCTCTCTCCCCCATACATCTCTCCCCCTGCCTTTCCATTCCCCACGCCTTCCTTTTTGCCGGATGTTTTTGTAAAGCCTGTCGGGGAAAGGTTTTCTTTTCTTTTCCTTTCTTTTCTCTTCTTCTTCTTTCTTTTTTTTCTTTCTTTTTCTTTCTTTTTCTTCTTAAATGTGCACTAAAAGCATTTACCGCACGGGACTCAGTTTATCGTTTCATTTTAAGACTTACTGGCACTTGGACTGGGGTGAAAGGATTTTTTTTCAGCAGTGTCCTTTTCTCCTTTTTCTTTACACTAAACTCTCTTTCTGTTCATTCCTGAATAGGCTTTCTGTTTCACCATGGATTTCATGACGCATCTTGTCTGGGACAGTAAAGGGAGGATGAGTTTTAAATATTCCATTTTTGTGACGCAAACTTGCGTGGATGTTGAAGGAGCGTAGATACAAAACATTTCACATCGTGACACACACATCTCTGGGACACTAAAGGAACATAAATACGAAATATTTTATTGCGTATGTCTACATGCCAGGACAAACAATGTGCATGAATATGAAATACTTTTTATTTCATTAGGCTTACCTGTCTGAGAGACTGAATGGGCATGAACATGAAATATTCCATGTTGTTAGGCGTTGAATGAGCGGGAAATATGTCTTTCGTGATGCATATTTGGTGGGGAGAACACCACAGAATTATGAACTGTGGTGTGTCTCTATTGACACCGGGAGCGCAGACACAATCAGCCGTGTCTCCCTGATGAGTCCGATCCAGCGACGAAAGGCCTAGGAGCAGGCAATACAAATAGATCTGCCTTCGGAAGGGATCACGATGGTTCTCTCAGGCAGCTAGTGAAGGATTTTTCATATTTATAATATATTTCCCCCATTTTCTTCATCTTCAAAATTTTTTTTTTTTTCTCTAAAAGTTCAAATCTTTGCAAAGTCATTTTTATAATGACGGAAGAATTGTTAGCCTGCACTTGTTTCCCCCACTACTTAATTGTTCAGAAATATTGTTTGGTCAATCAGTGGGAGATTGCATCTCTTGGGAGATCCAAGTAAAGGTTGTCCTGCACAATTCTTAGCCACTGACATTGCTTGAGTTATAGAACACAGAGCTGACCACTCAAACTGTTCCATATCTTTGATCTCCCTTGTATCCTTGAATGGATCCTCAGGCATAGGCTCAAAGATTGTCCCCTACATTTTATACTGTTTGTATAATGCTTTTAGTTTTTTAGCAACTTTTTCCTCTCCACACTTTCGTTTATTCCATTACTACCCTTCACTGGCTGCTTTGGGGTGCTGTTGGATTCTTTTTTAAACTCTTGGTGGGGAGAACACCACAGAATATGAACTGTGGTGTGTCTCTATTTGCCCACCAGGAGCGCAGACACAATCAGCCGTGTCTCCCTGAAGATTCGATCCAGCGGACGAAAGGCCTAGGAGCAGGCAATACAAATAGATCTTCCTTTCTGAAGGATCACGATGGTTCTCTCAGGCAGCTATGAAGATTTTTCATATTTATAATATATTTCCCCCATTTTCTTCATCTTCAAAATTTTTTTTTTTTTTTCTCTAAAAGTTCAAATCTTTGCAAAGTCATTATTATAATGACGGAAGAATTGTTAGCCTGCACTTGTTTTCCCCCCACAAACTTAATTGTTCAGCATATTTTTGGTCAATCAGTGGAGATTGCATCTCTTAGGAGATCCAAGTAAAGGTTGTCCTGCACAATTCTTAGCCACTGACATTGCTTGAGTTATAGAACAGCAAGCTGACCACTCAAACTGTTCCATATCTTTTGATCTCCCTTGTATCCTTGAATGATCCTCAGGCATA
Source organism: Conus ventricosus (assembly GCA_018398815.1). NCBI lineage: Eukaryota > Metazoa > Mollusca > Gastropoda > Neogastropoda > Conidae > Conus > Conus ventricosus. Next base: position 547,745 of record CM031602.1, read on the forward strand.
GGCTCAAAGATTGTCCCCTACATTTTAAAAACTGTTTGTATAATGCTTTTAGTTTTTTAGCAACTTTTTTCCTCTCCACACTTTCGTTTTATTCCATTTACAACCCTTCACTGGCTGCTTTGGGGTGCTGTTGGATTCTTTTTTGAACTCTTGGTGGGAGAACACCACAAATTATGAACTGTGGTGTGTCTCTATTTGACACCGGGAGCGCAGACACAATCAGCCGTGTCTCCCTGATGAGTCCGATCCAACGGACGAAAGGCCTAGGAGCAGGCAATACAAATAGATCTGCCTTGGGAAAGGGGATCACGATGGTCTCTCAGGCAGCTAGTGAAGGATTTTTCATATTTATAATATATTTCCCCCATTTTCTCATTTTCAAAATTTTTTTTTTTCTCTAAAAGTTCAAATCTTTGCAAAGTCATTATTATAATGACGGAAGAATTGTTAGCCTGCACTTGTTTTCCCCCACTACTTAATTGTTCAGCATATTTTTTTTGGTCAATCAGTGGGAGATTGCATCTCTTAGGAGATCCAAGTAAAGGTTGTCCGCACAATTCTTAGCCACTGACATTGCTTGAGTTATAGAACAGCAGAGCTGACCACTCAAACTGTTCCATATCTTTTGATCTCCCTTGTATCCTTGAATGGATCCTCAGGCATAGGCTCAAAGATTGTCCCCTACATTTTATACTGTTTGTATAATGCTTTTAGTTTTTTAGCAACTTTTTTCCTCTCCACACTTTCGTTTTATTCCATTTACTACCCTTCACTGGCTGCTTTGGGGTGCTGTTGGATTCTTTTTTGAACTCTTGGTGGGGAGAACACCACAGAATTATGAACTGTGGGGGGTCTCTATTGACACCAGGAGCGCAGACACAATCAGCCGTGTCTCCCTGATGAGTCCGATCCAGCGGACGAAAGGCCTAGGAGCAGCAATACAAATAGATCTGCCTTCGGAAGGGATCACGATGGTTCTCTCAGGCAGCTAGTGAAGATTTTTCATATTTATAATATATTTCCCCATTTTCTTCATCTTCAAAATTTTTTTTTTTTTCTCTAAAAGTTCAAATCTTTGCAAAGTCATTATTATAATGACGGAAGAATTGTTAGCCTGCACTTGTTTTCCCCCACTACTTAATTGTTCAGCATATTGTTTGGTCAATCATGGGAGATTGCATCTCTTAGGAGATCCAAGTAAAGGTTGTCCTGCACAATTCTTAGCCACTGACATTGCTTGAGTTATAGAACAGCAGAGCTGACCACTCAAACTGTTCCATATCTTTTGATCTCCCTTGTATCCTTGAATGGATCCTCAGGCATGGGCTCAAAGATTGTCCCCTACATTTTATACTGTTTGTATAATGCTTTTAGTTTTTTAGCAACTTTTTTCCTCTCCACAACTTTCGTTTTATTCCATTTACTACCCTTCACTGGCTGCTTTGGGGGTGCTGTTGATTCTTTTTTGAACTCTTGTGGGGAGAACACCACAGAATTATGAACTGGGTGTGTCTCTATTTGACACCAGGAGCGCAGACACAATCAGCCGTGTCTCCCTGATGAGTCCGATCCAGCGGACGAAAGGCCTAGGAGCAGCAATACAAATAGATCCCCTTCGGAAGGGATCACGATGGTTCTCTCAGGCAGCTAGTGAAGGATTTTTCATATTTATAATATATTTCCCCCATTTTCTTCATCTTCAAAATTTTTTTTTTTTCTCTAAAAGTTCAAATCTTTGCAAAGTCATTATTATAATGACGGAAGAATTGTTAGCCTGCACTTGTTTTCCCCCACTACTTAATTGTTCAGCATATTTGTCTGGCGCATTGGGGGAGCGTGAATGTAAAATGTTCTATTTCGTATTGCATACTTGCCTTTGACCCCGAGTGACCGACAGAGCATGAGAATAAACATTCCATTTTGTGATGTACAAGCCTACTTATCTGGGACAACGGGATGAACATCAGTCTGACATATTCCTTTTTTGGATGTACATTGTGTAGGCATGAAGAGTCATATTCAGTTTCTTGATGCATACTTGTCTGGGACACTGATGAAGCATGGATATAAAATATTCAGTTTCGTTGTGCATCCTTGACAGACATTGTACGATCACACATATAGGATATTCTATTTTTTGATGCATAGGGCCTACATCTTTGGGGTGCTGAAGAATACTGGTAAATATAAACCAATTCGATCATCTGAGCATGAGGTTATTACGAAAAAAAAGGGAGGATGGGAAATGGGAAGAAAGATAACATCTGTGATAAGCACGTTACGAAGAAAAGGGGGCACGGGTGGGGTTGGGGGAGAAGGTCGGAGAGAAAAAAAAAGGGGGGGGGGGGGGGGGCTCTCTTCCTCCCGTATCAGGATCAGGATCAGGATCAGGGGCGTTGTATCAAATACAACTTAGCCTATTTAGGCTTTTTACGCCCCTTCTGTGTGTATATATCCTTTTTTTTTTCCGTGAACGTTGGTCCAGTCATAGGCTAAACTCAGACCTATTATCCATCAAATTCATATCTAATTTTGTTAATAATTTATGTTTATCTATGAGGTTCTTAAAAACATTAATACTAGGTGCACGTTTGATGTTAAGTGTTAGTTCGTTCCAAAATTGTTAATCTATTAGTAAAAGTAAATTTTCTTAAATTAGTTCTGGAATATTGTTTAAATATCTTATCTTCACTGTTCCTTGTAACATTCTTCTGCGGAGTACAAAAAAGCATGCTTTATCAACATCATCAATTCCCATTAAATATCTTGTATGCTTGAATTAAGTCTCCTCTTATTCTTCTTGCCTTAAGTGTGGAAGTTGCAGATATTTTAATCTTCCTGATATGAGTAATCTTTTATATTATGAATCATCTTGGTTGCTCTTCTTTGTACCTGTTCTAGAGCTTCTGATTGTCTCTTTAGCATTGGATACCATACAGTGTTACCATATTCAAGAACAGGTCTAACTAGTGTCTTATATAATTGCAAAAAAATGTCCTTTTCTATAAATGTAAAGGTTCTTTCTATTTTTCCAATCATTCTGTTAGCCTTATTAATACTATTTACAATAGGATTGTCAAATAGCAAATTTTTGTCAAAAGTCACACCTAGGTCTTTCTCTTCTTCACATTTAGATACTTTTATTCCTTGCCCCCAATTTTCATTTATACTCCTTTTGTGGGTTTGTTTTACCAATATGAAGTACTTTACATTTTTCTGCATTAAAATATATGTTCCAAGTATCAGACCACTGTACTAATGTTCAATATCCTTTTGTAATTCCTCATGCAATTTCGGAGAGTTATACGTTTTGTGTCATCTGCAAAGATTTTACATGTACTCTGTAATTCTACAGGGACATCATTTATAAACACCGTAAAATAATTTGGTCCCAAAATACTGCCTTGTGGTATCCCACTAATACATCAGCACTTCAAAAGATTTCTGATTTTTTTTGGACTAGTTTTTTTTCCCCCTTCAGTTTCTGTGTTCGAAATCTCAGTTTGGAAGATCGCTCTGTTTTCTTTTGAAATAGAAATATTTGTAATTATTTTTTGCATCGTCGAGATCGGGAATTTACGGTCAAGTACGGACTTTATTATGAGCGGTCAAACGACATCGTAGACGTAGCCGTCCTAGTGTGCGATGTCGGCTTACATGTGAGCGAAACGTTCCTCAAATGGCGAGCGGAATGCAGTGGCTAGGTGGTGAATTTTCCTGTCGGAACTTATGTGCTGCATAATTTTGCAACTTGGTTCATTTTTCAAGAAATCGTCAAAGGTGTGAATCTGTCGTGTTGTGGATATGCTGAGGACACTTGCCTGCAGATAATGACATGACGAGCACACTGTCTAAGTATTTTCCAGGCAGATCAAAACGAACAAAGTCATCAACATCATCGGCCAGTGATACGTGTTCCAGCCCTGACCCCAACGTGAATCGACAGTCCCAGGACAAAAAGAAGCAAAGGACAGAAGTGTTGATATAGGGACGAAATGGAAATCCAGCAGGCTCTGGAAGATATTAAAGAACAACTCTGACTTATGCAACCAAAGATGACATCAGCGAACTGAGACATGATATGAATCAAATGACGCTAGGCTCGATCTCCGTATTGAACAGCTGGAAAGTGCGGTATTGAGCTTAGAACCGAAAAAGATGCCTTGAGACAAAAAGAAGACACATGACTGATGAAAATAATGAAATTGAAGGGAGACTCGAGCTGTGTGAAAAAAACCATGTGAACAGCAAAAGAGACCTCAACGACCAAGAGCAACAACGGTCGACAGTTCAACCTGAGGGTTTACGGGATTCCGGAGGTCCGGGCGGCGGAGAGACGGTGGAGGACTGCGTGGGCCATTGCATAGACGTCTTCAACAAGAAGATTAAGGTCCCGGTGTCTAAGGAAGACATCGAAATCGCGCATCGTACCGCAAACCAGGCGGCACCAGACCACGACCGATCATTGTTCGGTTCCACTCGCGGAAGGAAGCGGAGCCTGGTGCTGGCGGACCGACGGAAACTCAAGCAGACAGGTGTGTCGGTGGGGGAGGACTTAACGCAGCTGAACTATCAGCTTCTGCGTAATAGCTAGTCAGCATTCTGCAACTCTCGCTGCGTGGTCCTCGAACGGCAAAATATTGGTGAAAGTAAAAAATGGAAAAACTGTAAAGTTTAGACATACAAATGAACACTGAGGATGTGCTAACAAACGCAATGAAATAGAAACGGTGTCTGAGAATGAGATACTTCATCGCATTTGCTTTTCCCTGTTTTGTTTTCTTTATTTGAAAAAAAAAAATCTTATTCCGATTCTGCGGACATTTAAAAAAAAAAAAGAGAACCGAAGTTATACTCCGATGAATCTTTGCGACTGTGTGACCGCACTGTGTATAGTGGGTGAATAATTGTGTAAATACCGCTTCCATCAACCCCTCCAAGAAAGTTTGTACGCATCTCTCTCTCTCTCTCTCTCTCTCTCTCTCACTCTCCTCTCTCTCTCTCTCTCTCTCTCTCTCTCTCTCTCTTCTCTCAATGGCTTCTTCCCTTCTGTGTCTTCCCTTTCTCACTCTCTCTCTCTCTCTCTCCCTTCTCCTCTCTCTCTCTCCTCTCTCTCTCTCTCTTCTCTCTCTCTCTCTCTCTCTCTCTCTCTTCCTCTATCTCTCTGTGTCTTTTCTTCCCCTCTCTGTGTCTTTCTTCCACTTCTCTCTCTCTCTCTCGCTCTCTCTCTCTCCTCTCTCTCTCTCTCTCTCTCTCTCTCTCTCTCTCGCTCGCTCTCTCTCTCTCTCTCATCCCTTTCTCTTTTCTTCTCTCTCTCTCTCTCTCTCTCTCTCTCTTCTCTCCTCTCTCTCTTCTCTCTCTCTCTCTCTTCGCTCTCTACTCTCCTCTCTCTCATTCTCATCCTCTATTCCGCGTGCGTTTTTTTTTTCTCCCCCTTAAAGGCAACGATTGTTGTTTCCTTCTTGTCACTGTTCAAATTTTTTTATATACAATAGATACCTTTGCTATGATGAATACCTGCATATGATGAATACCTAGCATATGATAGAATACACCTTGCATATGAAATAGAATACATCATATATGTAACTCCAACAAAGCCCCCCCCCCCCCCCCCCCTCCCCCGTTCTCGCACGTCGTTACCCTTCTGCGTCTATCTCTACAATTTGTGTTCTTGTCTTCTCAAATTATTTTACTATTTCACTTTAAATAGTATCATATGATGAGAATATGAGGAGTTCACAATTAGTGACTCAAGTTATAAAACAAGAGCTCAGACACACCTATAAAGCCCAGTATATACAAAAACAACACTCACACACATCCAGATACACGCAATCACACCCAACATACAAATGTATGTACATCTGACAAATCAACACACACGCACACACACACACACACACACACCATTACACACACACGCACACCGCACTACACACACACCACACGCATCGCACTGCACACACATCACACACGCACACACACACATAGTGTGTACATATATATATATATTGTGTATATATGTATGCTAAGTGATGTGTGTATATATCATACACACATGTACACACACGCGCACATCGCAACATACACTCCATGAGTCATGTAGGCCCTAAGGGTGTAAAAATCAGAACTGATCTTTATATATGAACCGCCATGCTGTCGTCAAATAAATTTACTGACCTTCGAGTGCCAACTTCGTTTTGGTTGGTTGGTTCCTATGATTAATTTTCTTCGTGGGGATGACAGAAAGTCTGTTGCAGGAACACATTGTTGGGTTTAGACATTCGTAAATGTTACCATCTATGTCAGGTTTGGACAGTTGGTAAAACCCAACGATATGCTCTGATTAATCAATATTTGATGACTGAAACATTTGGGTTTGCCCTGGCGATTACTCGTGGTGGTTTCTCCTATCCTGAATACGAACGAACGGACTTCTTGATATTTATGAATGATGCTATGTGTTTTCAATTTTTGATTTCACTTTGGACCGACTCATACTGGCCCCTCTCTCTCCCTCTCCTTCCTCTCCTCTCTCCTCTCTCCCTCACCCTCTCTCTCTTATCTCTCTTTCTCGCCTCTACGCCACCATTCCTCTCTATAAGTATGCTCCAGGCAGCCGAGCATACACAATGACACTTGCACACACAGACCGCTCGCACACCGCCGCACATACACACATGACGCTCACACACACCACAGCACACCACACCACATACACCACTAAAAGCACACACACACTCGCTGCGCACACACGCACACATATACGCGCGAGAACACACACCATGACTCACATACTTTTTCGCATTAGAAGCGCGCGCGCACACCACACTGGCGCGCAACATGCGCGGCGCACGTACACACACGCACACACACACACACACACAATATTGCGCTCGCATAATTCTCACTATGAGCAGAAATCTTGATGATTGTATTTTTGAAAGAGAGCTAGTGACAGCGCAGTGATGTGTTATACTGCCCTTAGGTGTCATTATTACATTCGGTTTTGTTCCTGGTATTTCTTCGTGCTGGATGGTGAGGGAATGCTGCTGATACAACAAGAACACAGTTTGCATTTTTGAGCGATAATGATGTTTTCTCCGTGCCAGTGTTCAGACTGATTGTAAACAAACAATGACTTCCAGTGCGAATGTGCTCCCCCCCCCCCCCCCCCTCCCGCCCCGCCCCCGTCCTCCCTTCCCCGCCCTCCCCCGGCTCTCCCCTCTCCGTTCGTCCCGCCCCCTCTCCCCCCCCCCTCTCCCCCCCCCCCCCTCCGCCCCCCCCCCCTCCCCCCGCCCAATTTTTTTTTCCCCAATGCTACCCATTGGACCTGGTCACCTTGCACCTTTTTCGCTTTCGTAGCGGGGGTGGTCGGGGGGGGGGGGGGACGTGCGTACAGGTGGCGACGCTGACAAACTACGACCATACTTTTGTACTAATTCGTTATTCGCAGACTCTTACACTTGTACATGCTCGTTTTCTATTTGTTTCTTTCCTTTTTCAGTGAGTGGGGCCGTGGGTGGGGGGGTTGGGGGTGGGGGGTTGGGGGGGGGGGAATGGAGGAAAAAGCCCAAGCGGATTTCATGAATTGGATGGTTTCATCTGTGGTCAATATTAGCTCCCGGGACTTGTGCCCTCCTCTCCCTTCCCCCCCCCCCCCCCCCCCCCCCCCCCCCCCCCCCCCGCTCACCCCCCGGTCTTTCCTTCGATATCGTTGATCTCCAACTGGCATCTTTCACTTTATCTGATCTATACATTCATTCTGAATACTGTATTTGATGTAATTCCTGTTTGCGTAAAGTGTAAACTGTGCACATGATATGACCATGAGCATATGAATGCACACACGCATCGCACGTGCATGTACGCACACACACGCGCGCACGCACACACAGGGCACACGCGCGCACACACACACACACACACACACACACACACACACACAACGCGCATGCGCGCGCGGCGCTCAAACACACACACACACACGCATACATACACACATACACACACACACACGCGCGCGCGCGCGCGTGCGCACACACACACATACACACACACGCACGCGCGCGCGCACAACATACACACACACACACACACACACATGCTTACAAAGAACCCTACCATAAAATCCATAATTCACATGCTAAATGTACCTCTTCCAACTTTGTACGTATTCTTCCATTGTTATTATCATTATTACTATTATCATTATTATTTTTTTTTAATGTATTAATGTGTCTTTAACATTGGGATAACTTCCAGTCGTCTTTGTGCCTAGTGTTTTTTTCTGTTGTTGTTGTGTGTTTTTGTTTTGTTTTATGCGGGTTGAGGATGGGTCGTCCCTGCTGGTCGCCGATCCTCCGGTTCATACCCCTCCCGCCCACTTGCTCTTGGTTTTCTTTTTGGGATTTTCGGGTTTTTACGACTTAAAAAAAAAAAGAAATCTATGAGAGATGATTTTTGGGGAAACCTGGCGCTGTCAGCACTATCTGATGTTATTGCTGTAGGTTATCATTGGTTCAGCCTTTGTAGCAAAGAATGCATTTGTGTGTGTGTGTGTGTGTGTGTGTGTGTGTGACTCAATTGTGTGATTTGATGAGTGAGTAGTGACAGCCTGGTATAGCTCTTCGCGGCGGCTGGGCTGTGTGCATCATGACTTGACATGACCTGGATGGTGGGGGGTGGGGGGGCGCTTGGGTGGGGTGCGGGGGAGGGGCGTCGGGGCATTGGGGGTCGGGAGCAACGGGCGCGGGGAGAGAGAAAAAAAAGAAGGAAAACATGTGAGATTTTTTTTTTTTTTTTTGTTTTTTTGAGTGGACAACGGTGTTCGGATGGCGGAGATGGCTGAACTCGTGTAAGACACTTGTTACACGCCTCGATCCTCGTGAACACTGCTTAAGAAACAGCCCCTGTTAGGCAGTCCGACCACGACCTTTCTATGTAAAGTCGATCAGAGGCATGCATGCGCTTGTTCGCTCACGGTCACGCGCGTGTGCTTGGGCGGGCGCGCGTGTGCCTGCGTGTGCGCGCACTTGCGGCGCGCGCGCGCGCACGCTCACGCACACGCGCACACACTGATATCGAATTAAGAAACGCTATATTGTTATCGTTGATGCACACTTCCTACCTCCTTATGGAGTTGTTCTTGAAAGGTGATGCTCACTGTTCTCTCGCTCGCCATTGACCGTCAGAGGGAATTTAGTTTTTTTCCTTTTGCTTTTCTGATTGTTATGTTAAATTTTTGTTTATTTTTTGCTTTTCTTTTGTATGAGAGTGAGTTTACGGATGCATAAAGGATCATTACTTTTCTGGATGTTGTACGTTATGTCAAAAGTGCATTGTTACGAGCAATCTTGAATTATTTTATGTTGTTTTCTACATTAATTCATGCAATACTTATGACCTGGTTTCACAGATATAGATGCATGTTTTACTGTTTATGCACATATTACAAATAAGGAATGATGATGACTAAACAATGGAGACTTTAACAATTGCGTCTCTAAACTGTCAGGGATTGGGGGATATGAAAAAAAGAAGGGATGTCTTCCATTATCTGAAACAGAAAAAGTTTTCAATTATTGTCTGCAAGATACTCATTTTAGTGACAAACTAGAAAAATATGTAAACTCTGAATGGGGCTATAAATGTGTGTTTGCGTCTTATAAATCAAACTCTAGAGGAGTGGCTGTTCTCTTTTCAAACAACTTTGAATTTAAAATAAGTAAAGTTCATCGTGATATAAACGGAAATTTTATACTGGTATCATTTACTGCTTTTGATAAGGATTCCTTTTGGTAAATGTCTATGGCCCAAACAAGGATAACCCGACATTTTATAATTTACTTAGGGAAACTATAAAAGGTTGTAAAAATAACAATGTAATGCAGTTGGTGACTGGAATATTGTATTAAACCCAACCATTGATAGTTGTAATTATATACATGATAATAACCCGAGAGCTAAAAGAGCACTTGAAAATATGATAGAAGAACTTGGATTGACAGATATCTGGAGAGAGAGCAATTCAGAATGTAGGCGCTACACTTGGAGAAAGCCAAAAACCACTTAAGCAAAGCAGACTAGACTTTTTCTTGTTATCTGATTATTTGTACTGGTATTTTGAAGATGCTGACATCATCCCGGGATACCGTTCTGATCACTCTATAATACATTTGCAACTAAAATTTGGTAAAAATGAAAAGAAACATACTTTTTGGAAATTTAATTGTTCCTTGCTTAAGGATAGGCAATATGTGGATGAAATTAATCAGGAAATCATAAATGTGACAAAAGAATACGCCGCAGATAACTGCAACAATGAAACAATTGATGAAATAGATAAAGGTAAAATTGAACTTAAAATCTCAGACAAACTATTTTTAGATTTTCTACTAATGAAAATAAGAGGAAAAACTATCGAATATGCCACGATGAAAAAAAAGAAAACTACAGAAACTGAAAAGGAACTCATGAAAGATATTCAAACTCTTGAAAAGATGGACCATAAAACAGAAGACGTAATGAAAAAACTATACGAGAAAAATCAGGAGTTGAGAACAATTAGAGATACGAGAATGGAAGGTGTACTCTTAAGATCAAAACCAGATGGGTTGCTGATGTGAAAAATTCTAAGTATTTCTGTAGTCTTGAGAAAAGAAACTACATTAGCAAACAAATGACAAAACTTATAACTAAGGATAATGAGATAATAGACGACCATAAAGAGATCTTAAATGAAGTGAAAATATTCTATGAGAATTTGTATAGGGGAAGAGATGTAGAAAATTGTGCAGTAGAAAGCTTGGTTAATGAAATTCCCAAATTATCACAAGAACAAGGAACAATGTTAGATGGTCCAATAACTATAGAGGAAGCTAGCCAAGTTCTGAAAAATATGAAAAATGGTAAAAGCCCTGGCACAGATGGATTTACGGTAGAATTCTTTAAATTCTTTTGGAAACAACTGGGACCATATGTAGTGAGGTCACTAAATGAAGCATTTAAACATGGAGAACTTTCATCAAACACAAAAAAGGTCTAATTATTTGCATCCCTAAAGGCGATAAATCTAAGGAATTTATAAAAAATTGGCGACCTGTATCTCTTCTTAATGTAATATACAAAATAGGATCTTCGTGTATTTCCAATAGAATTAAGAACGTCATACCAACACTTATAAATGAGGATCAGACGGATTCATAACTAATAGATATATAGGAGATAATATTAGATTAATATTGATTTGATTAACTATCTACAGATGAAAAATCTTCCTGGCTTACTACTTAGTATTGATTTTGAAAAGGCCTTTGACTCATTGGATTGGAGTTTTATGTTTAAGGTTTTAAAAGCATATGGTTTTGGAGATGGTGTTTGCCGTTGGATTGAAACTTTTTATAAAGACATCAGATCAACTGTTAGTATAAATGGCCACACTGCACAATGGTTTAAAGTTGAAAGAGGTTGTAGACAGGGAGACCCTATCTCTCCATATTTGTTTGTCCTGTGCGTGGAAATTTTAGCTATCATGATCAGGAAGACAAAGATATAAAAGGAATAAAGATAAATAATATTGAACATAAAATTTCGCAGTTTGCGATGATACACAGTTATTCAATGAGGGTGACGAAGAATCATTAACCGATCCATATTTATCCTAGACAGATTCAGCAAGATTTCTGGCCTATGTATGAACTGTGATAAAACACAAACAATTTGGCTAGGAAATAAAAAAAAGATAAAAAAAAGTATATTGCCCCCATCTGAAAATGATATGGAATCCCCCTAATTCAAAATACTGGGAATCTGGTTTACTCAAGATTTAAATAATTGTGAAACCATAAACTACAATGAAAAATTTGCAGAGGTTAAAATGTTATTTAAAATTGGTCACAAAGAACCATTACTCCAATTGGGAGAGTAGCTGTGTTAAAATCTCTAATTCTGTCTAAACTAATACATCTTTGGATTTTACTACCTGATCCACCTGACCATTTTGTACAAAACTCCAAAAGTTATGTTTTCAATTTGTTTGGAATGGAAAAGGGGACAGGATTAGTAGAAAAACGGCAGTAAAAAGTGTACAACAAGGTGGTTTTGAACATACCAGATATTCGAAAGTATATATATGCTCTGAAACTTTCATGGCTGAGAAAATATAAAACAGCGAATCATAAATGGATACATATTGCAGTTGAAATGTATCCTTTTCTTAAAAACTTTGAATGTTACGGACCAATGTACGGTTTAAATTTTTCAAACATTAACCCTTTTTGACTCATACTTTCAAAGCTATAGAAACTTTTGGCCTCAATATTACGCCAAAAAATGTTTGTGAGGTGCTAGATGAACCTGTTTTCTACAACGAAAAAATCAAAATAGGTAATGCTGTCATCAACAAAACAATGTAATTAAGAAAGGAATATATTCCATCAGGCATTTTCTGAAAGAAAACGGGAATTTTTCAAACAAGAGAATTTATTTAAGTACACACTTGTCTGTGACTTTATTACGTACTATGGTTGGATTTCGTCAATAAAACAATACCTAAGAAAAAACGGAATACAAATTAATAACAATACAATTACATTCATGATGTGCCTATATGCATTGAAAATTATACCAACACCAATAAAGGAGCAAAACGATATTATGAATACTTTACATCAGACAATAATAAACCTAACTGCTGCTCAAAGTGGTCAGAAAAAAATGAACCCAGTCATTTCTTGGAAGAATGTATTTTATAAAATCAGTAAAATCAAGGATGTAAAACTGAAATGGTTGCAAATGAGAATCATACACCGAATTATGCGACTAATATCGTTTTGAATGCAATGGGGTTAACCGATACCTTACAGTGTCATTTTGTAATGAGGAAAGAGATTCCATTGAACATTTTTTATGGAATTGCAAATATGCACAAGTATTTGGAAATCTCTCAAAAAACTATTGAATGAAAAATGTGAACACACGTATAATGTTGAATTTCATGTGAACTTGTAATTTTCGGAGTAGATGAATGCTTAAAAGTGGATTCTGTCTTAGAGTTTATTGTAATGTTTGCCAAGATGTTCATTTATAGATGCAAAATGGAAAATAATCTTCCAGATATATTTGTTTTCCAAGACAATTAAATGCCAGATATAAGATTGAAGAATATAACGCTAAAATTAACTATAATTTAACAGATTTCAATAACACCTGGAACGCATATAAACCAATTTTCTTTCTATAAACAGCAGTTTAAACAAGAAAGGGAGAGAAAAAAGGGAGGAAAAAAGGGAAACAAAAAAAGTCTACTCTCAAACACAAACAATGATTGTTGTGATCTTAAAATTAATTTAAATGTGCCTCTGTAGAATTTTCTGTTAATGGATGACTGCCTCGATCTAAATAATAATATTTAAGGGACTAGGGAAGGATAAAAGAGAAAGAAAACTGTATTGTTCT
>CM031602.1:568705-588705 GCA_018398815.1 Conus ventricosus
CAAACTGTTCTCTCCAGACCTGTACTGAGATGGTGATGCCGATATGTTCCAACAACTCTAAAATCATCTTCAACATTGACTGGGAGTTTGAGCGCCAGGCACTGGCTGAAAAGTGCAAGTACTACCTTGGCGTCTCTCCCAGCGAAAACTGGGTACCCCTCAACTTCTGGGGCAGGGACATCCACTCTGCTTCCAACTCAACTTCTGGGGCAGGGACGTCCACTCTGCTTCCAACTCAACTTCTGGGGCAGGGACGTCCACTCTGCTTCCAACATCATCTTCAGGTAAGATTCACTGCACAGTGTTCAGAACTTGTATGTCAGAAACGTGGCTCAAAAAAAAAAGAAAAAAAAGTGTGTGTGTGTGTGTGGAAATGTTCAGACTGTGTCCGTGCGTGTGTGTGTGAAAATATTTTGTTGACTGTGTGTGTGTGCGCGCGTGTGCGTGTGCGCAAGCGCGCGTGCATGTGTGTGTGTGCACACGTGCATGTACATGCAGATGTGTGTGTTTATGTGTGTGTGTGTGTGTGCATCAAGATAAAACTTAAGGCAAAACCCAAAATACTCTCCTTAGAAGAAAAAAAGCTATACACAATTATTCATTCCTTTTCCAGTAAAATGACAAAGGCTTTATATAAACAAGATGTTTGCAATGGACACCACTTTATCTTTGCAGTTTTTACATGTACCATGCGTATGTGGGACCTCGGTTTATCATCTGATATAAAAGACTAGTACTCTGACCAACACAGCTCGACTTGCCCCATGAGCGACTCAGATTTACGAAGAATAATGATCACAGCAAAGAAAACTAACAATAGTGGAAATAATGGCTGCAGTGCTGACAATTTAATAATAATGTAACTTTTAATGACTGTTTCTGTTGATGATTGTGTGATTGTTGTTCATTATGATGAAATGGTGACATGGTTCTTTTAATTCTTTCCTTGTACTGCACTCAAACTGTTTATTGTCTTGACTCTTCCAGTTGCAGAGGAATAAAGAAAGAATAAGCACATGGCACCTACAATTCTGCAAGATTTATTTTGCCTTTTATAGCTAGCAGTTTCTACTTCCATGAGATCATCACCATCATTATCATTATCATTATCTCCAATGATGGCAGCAACGGCTTGCTGGATCCCTGGTCAGGTGGAGGTGTACTGGAGTCGCTGTCGCCTTCTCTCATAGCCATCAAGATTCCCAATGCTGCTCAACAGCTGGACCTGAGGGCAGACAACCCAGCTGACCCTCCTGAAGTGCGAGCGGCTCGTGAGCAAGAGAAAAACATCATGAAGAACTGGCTGTATGAAACTGGACATTAACCAGGCAATCAGCTAAATGTTCAAAAAATGTTTTACATGTTGAACTGTATGTTTTAAAGCGAGGTGTCTGCAGGCGGAAATCAAAACAAATTTCAACAGGAATTTAAGGTAACGTCCATCTTGCGCCGAATTTAAGAAGATAAGTGATTGCTCATTCTTCAGTTTCATTGTCCTGAATGTTTATTTTGCCTAAAGAAACTTAAGAGGTTAAACCGTGTCATGCTTTGTCTAGTTATCTATTTGTCCATCTTAAACGTTAGAGTTACTTTAAATTCCTTTTAAAAATTATTGAACTGTATGGTTTGTAAACTGTGCAAATGAGTGTACAGTTTCTCTATACAAAATGTTCTGCGTTGACATTTTGTCAACATATCTCTTGTCTGATACAGAAGATAAAAGCATATCTCTCATTGCTTGTTCCCTACAGGATGAAGATGGGCTAGGGAACTAAAAGAATGTATTTTGTATGATAGATAAAAAGATTTTTTCTGTTTTTAATCATGCCTGTTGTCCATGCAGATGACACACATGAATTACACTTTTGTAGAGTTAATCATGGCATTTATGTTACAAAATTTGGATTCTTAGTTAAAAAATCTTCAAAAATCTTGACCGTTTTCTATGCAAGAAAACATACAGTTATGGACATCTGGAATGAATATGAAAAAAATTGAAAAAAAAACAACCTCTGACATGTTGTTTTTCTTTTGCAATCAAGGTAAGTATCTTATGTATGTTGAAAAGTAGGCTTTCATGTATAGCCTTTGTCAAAAGAAACGCGAAAAACAATCCTTTACTGTCGCTTCTGGAAACAGACTATAGTGTGGAGTCTGGGTCTGTGGTCAGGCATGCTGAAGACTGGTTTCTTTATGTGCTTTCGTTTTCATCAGATTCGGCTGTGGTCATGTGGTTAGTGAGGCACGTGGGAACTGCTATTGCGGTTGTTCAAGCTTCTACACTGTAGCCAAGACACAACCCGTGAAAAAGATGCTCCTGCTCAGAATACTGCTCACATCTCCAAACTGAAATGGTTGAAAAACAGGAGCGCATCAAAGGTGCAACACACAGGTAAAAAAGCAAGATGCCGCGTCTCACGAAAAATGACAGAGAACGGGCCATTGGTATGTTGTACGCAGGCTCGTCAGCCCAGGTGATCGCAGCCAGACTGAATGTCCACCACTCGACAATTTATCGACTGAGGAACCGCTATCTGGTGACTGGCTCCACAGCAGACGCTCCACGAGCAGGCCGACCACAAGCGTTGACCGCACGGACACAGAGACAGGTGGTGCGCTCATTTAGGAATGACCCCTACCAAAGCGCTTCCACCACTGCCAGGCACAACAACACGTCGCCATCGACAATAATTCGTCTGCTGCGTCGAAACCACCTTTTTTGTCGCCGTCCATATCGGGGTTCGAGATTGACTGCACAACACAGACTCCATTGGCAGAACTGGGCCAATCAACACGCGAACTGGGCAGCAGAATGGAATGAAGTGCTGTTCAGTGACGAATGCCGAGTCTGCGTTGACAAGGTTGATAACAATGATCGGGTCTGGAGACCACGGGGTCAGCGCTTTAATGCCCGTCACATCATGGAACACAATTTTTGGGGTGGACCATCAGTCATGATGTGGGGTGGCCTGTACGGTCAACAGCTTGTAGGCCCGGTTTTTTTTCAGCTGCAGCGAGGTCGGGGAGGAGGGGTGAATGCAGCACGTTACATCAATCAGGTGCTGCAGCCAGTTGTCGTCCCTTTCTTCCAAAGAAACCAGGCTCACAAGTTTCAACATGACAATGCCCGGCCACATGCTGCACAAGCCACACAACAATTTCTACGACGGAATCAAATTCCCACAATGGTTTGGCCAGCTTGCAGTCCAGACTTAAATCCCATGGAACAAGTCTGGGCATACTTGAAGCGCAGCATTAACAAACAACCCCGCCGACCAGGAAACGCCGTCGAACTCCATCAAGAAATTGTCCGACAGTGGAACAGAATTCCACCAGCTTTCCTGCAGCGCTTAGTGGTCTCCATGCCGAACCGCTGCCGATTGGTCATCAACAACGCAGGGCGTCAAACCAGATATTGACAGCATGCACTATCCCATGTCCCGTTCTGGCCATTACCTCGGTCCTTTTCAGGACCAATTCGACATCCAAACAGAGTTGATTTCTGTCATGTCCCTTCTCTCTTCAGACCCTCTCTCTCTCTCCCCCTCTCTCTGTCTCTTTCCCCCCTCTCTCTCTCTCCCTCTCTCTGTCTCTTTCCCCCCCTCTCTCTCTCCCCCTCTCTCTGTCTCTTTCCCCCCTCTCTCTCTCTCCCTCTCTCTGTCTCTTTCCCCCCTCTCTCTCCCTCTCCCCCTCTCTCTGTCTCTTCCCCCCTCTCTCTCTCCCCCTCTCTCTGTCTCTTCCCCCCTCTCTCCCCCCCTCTCGTCTTTCCCTCTCTCTCCCCCTCTCTCTGTCTCTCTCCCCCCTCTCTCTCTACCCCTCTCTCTGTCTCTTTCCCCCCTCTCTCTCTCCCCCTCTCTCTGTCTCTTCCCCCCTCTCTCTCTCCCCCTCTCTCTGTCTCTTTCCCCCCTCTCTCTCTCCCCCTCTCTCTGTCTCTTTCCCCCCTCCTCTCTCCCCCCCTCTCTCGTCTCTTTCCCCCCTCTCTCTCTCCCCCTCTCTCTGTCTCTTTCCCCCCTCTCTCTCTCCCCCTCTCTCTCTCTCCCCCTCTCTCCTCTCCCCCCCTCTCTCTGTCTCTTTCCCCCCTCTCCTCCTCTCTCCTCCCCTCTCTCTGTCTCTCCCCCTCTCTCTCTCCTCCCCCCTCTCTCTCTCTCCCCCTCTCTCTGTCTCTTTTCCCCCCTCTCTCTCTCCCCCTCTCTCTGTCTCTTTTCCCCCTCTCTCTCTCCCCCCTCTGTCTCTTTCTCCCCCCTCTCTCTCTCCCCCTCTCTCTGTCTCTTTTCCCCCTCTCCTCTCTCTCTCCCTCTCTCTGTCTCTGTCCCCCTCTCTCTCTTCCCCCTCTCTCTGTCTCTCTCCACCCTCTCTGCTCCTCCCCCTCTCTCTGTCCTCTCCCATGTCTCTCTTTCTCTGTCCTCTCTCCTCTCACTTTGTGTCCTCGTTCGTCCCTCTTTCTGTCACTTTCTCTCTCCGGATACACTCATGCGTGGAGTGTTTTTTATCGACTATGCATGCTTTGCACGTACGCAGACACCAACACGGAAATGTGACATTGAACTGTCTGCCGACCAGGTCAGCTATGGACCGTTTCAAACTAGCCTTTTTGGGTCGCTTCGTTGGAGATCGTTTCGCGTTTCTTTTGACAAAGCTGTATATGCCTGCTTTTGGTGGGGGTGTTAAATTTTTGCTCTCATCTTCCTGCCATCTCAGTATTTTAGGCACTGTTGCCTAAAGGGAGCGATTAATATAGACTGTCATTAGCCAGTTCATTTTGTGCGTAAAGAGTTCCTGTTTTGATGTAACACCACAGATATTGTCTACTGTACCTCTGCTGAATACAATTACTGCTCAGTTTTGGAGCCAGCATGAATTTGCATCCCCCCTCCCCTCCTCCCCCAGGAAGGCGATAAAAAATCCATCATTAACAGTCATTACAAGCCATACAACACCGAAGACTTGGACAGAACCAACCATAAGCATGGATGTGGAGGAGAAATTGAAACTGTGGTCGCCATGAGAGAACGTGATGAAGAGTCACAAAATAGGAAACTTTTTTCTTTTTTCTTTTGCATGCAAGGATGAAGTTGCTGCTGGACAGGGCTGTACCTCATGCTTCCTTTCATGCTAACCCCAAAGTCAATCCACCTGAGAGTTACTGCGGTGCTGGCCAGGAAATTTGATTAACGCTTTCAGGGATGTTTCAATAAAGTGGACGACATCTGACTGTCCAGTTCCAGTGTTATCATTCGAGCCCACAGAACACTTAACAATTTGAGGTTTGAGCCAACAAAGACAACAACAAACACACACACAAAACAACTGTCTCTGATGAGGTTTGAATTAATCCTTCTAGCCTGCAATCTGCGATGCTTACTGTTGTAGCAAGGTGGGTGGTCCTAATGTGACCATTTTTAAACTCCGTCAGTGTGGCCTCAACACTCATTTTGTTCATGTTACATTGTGGATGTTTCTACAATTCGCAGAACACTGATAAGAATCACACAATCTTGATCTTCTGCACATATATACATTATGTATATATCATAAACAGAATAAAAGCACCTGTAAGTCTGCACTTGTGTTAAAGCAAGAACATAAAAAATATTCTCACTTGTATCACATGATGTATTGCAAGATTTGAACCAAAGATCTTCAATACCTCAAGATGGAACACATCATATCAGTCGCTTTGGTCTTACGTGGATAAGTTTAAATCCTCTTCCTGAGAGATAGAACCATCTGGATTCTTGATGACTTCAGCTTAGCTTCAGCCATCAGTAGCTTTCTGAATCAATGTTCTTTTTCATAGATGTGATTGTGGACAGCTTACAATACTGAACTCTTATGGTTAAATACTCAAAAGCGTCAGGTGAAGAGAAGGATAGAGTCAGACTTCAGTGATCTCTAAGGTCATTTGTGGTGACATTTTAGTGTCTGAATTTCCTTCACACACACACACACACACACACACAGAGCAACACACACACACACCACACACACACACACACACACACACACACACAGAATATCAGACACATGTGTTTGGTTGACTACAAGGGGAAAATACCCCACTGCACCTGGATGTCTGGAAAGATGGACAATGATGCCTCACCTGGCACCCTTACAGCCAATGCTCATGCACAATATAATGCATAACAACGTCATCTTTATCATGTATATTTTTCAATAAAACAGTACTGAATACACAGCCACATGTACTAAAAACATGCATGTATCTTGCACTACAACCCTCATAAATACACACCTCTTTCTTAAAACCATTTTTTGGAAACATTTAAATGTATCACCAAATTATATCAAGTGAAACACACACACACACACACACACACACACATCCGCCAAAGGAATCTCGCTGTCAAAAGAAAAATCAACATAAGCAATGCGCCAAACAAGAGATCATTTTAAAAAGTCACTCATAAGTCAGTTAATAAAATCACATCAAAATTCATATAACTGTTTTCTACTGTTTTTCTTTTTTTAACAGGTTATATTCCATACCTATCAGAAGTCAAGGTACCCATGCAGCCCAACCTTGACTCCAGTGAGTCAAGTACATCACTTTTTCCTCTTTTTTGACGCTTTCAGTACTGTGGAATGTCTTTACGACTGCCTTGAAGAGGTCATGAACATTCAGCCTTTGTAAAGAGGGGTCCCTACTTAGAGGTTGACTGACCAGCATTTTGCCAAACATGGACATGCTCTGAACTTACCTAATGTGACAGTAGTGTCAATGCATGGAAGAACAATTGCATTCCTGTTTAAACCACCCCTAAAAAGTGCCAAATGTCGTATTGCATACCATCAAGAAACGTTACCAATACTCCTTCAAAATCATATTCTTCACGAACACAACAATAGCCAAAAGGACCCTTAGCTGGCAGTCACAGAAGTAAAGAACCGGGTGATTCCAGCAACTTTTCCCCCCCAAACAATCTAGTGCATAAAGCAGTCAGCACACACTACGGTAGATCCATTGCTAGCTGAAATATGGAAGGCCTTCCTAAAGACTGGAGAGTACCACAGTATGCGAGAAACGATCCATCACAGAATTGCTGGTCGTTGTGATGAGGCAATCGTTGTACAGAGGGCTTTTTCACTGAAGTTCTGCTATACAAAAAACACTTATTCATGTTTACATCCCAATAACAGTCCAGCCAACCCCACAAGTCCTTTCCAAGGGTGTTACGTCTCAAGAAAGAGAAGCACTGACCATCAAAGAACAACAATTCACATCTGGTTACATACAATACACATTAACTCTTGCCAGTTTCCTCCCTTGTTCACACCCTCAGCATTTTTCCATGCACTGTTTCAGCGATTACAAACATTTTCTGTGATCATTTTCTTCCGATTTCTTTACAAATTCAAACTCTAAAGATGCTCATCTACATTTCAAAATATGACAAATCTCCATTAAAATTTTCAATTTTAAGATCAGTAAATAATCATCACCTAATTCTGTTAAAAAAAAAAAAAAGGCAACAAAAAGTCCAAACCTGCAGGGGTCAAATTTATTATAACATGATAGCAGGTCTATTGATACCCTTAACATAAATCTAGGCCATGCCGACAGTGCCAGGCTTTCCCCTTTATTTATCACCCCTATATACAAAAAAAAGTAAAATGTTAATTATAATAAACAGTGCCACAGAAACAAAAAGAAAAAGCCATATTGGCAGTTAGACATTGCAGAATGGTCAGTTAGAGCATATAAAAGCACACAAACATACCCATTTTTGTTCATCGATACAAACATCTCTTTTCCTGTTGACTTGTACAAGGAAAAAAATCTTGCATCCATCAACAGGTTATACTAGTAATACACACAACATGTATATTATTCAAAGCAATATACCTTTCATTGGCTTACAGCTGTAACTCAAGCATGCATATATATATATATATACACACATATACACACACACACACACACACACATTTCTCACTCTGGTCACTGTGTTCACATGCAGGTCACTGTGTTCACATGCAGGACAAATTTCACAACTTTTCGTCTTTATATGTGTATGTATGTGAGCATTTGTCCATGTGAACGATGATAATCTTATGTAATTACTTTTTTTAATAACGTTATGAATATAAATTTAGTGAGCTAATGGTCAAATGGTTAAAATCATTTACCTGTGGAGCTTATGATTGTGAGTTTGAATCAATGGTAGGGTAAGATTTTTAGTGCTTGAAGCCCTGTCTACCCAGCATGAATACCTGATTAAGGTTCAGGAAGGTTAAGAGGAGGAAAGAGAGGGATATGTTCCGCTTTCCATATTCATGTCCTCAGGACAGAATGCACTTCCAGCAGTTCGCTGCCCTTAGGGCCATTTGGCTGAGGACTTTAACCTCAACTTAAGACACAATTCACCGCATGTACAGGTTAATGTATGCATTAAACTGCAGGTCACTGCTTTTCAGTGAAGTGATTTAACGATCTGAACTGTACTTGAAAGAGGAGGTGACTAAATTTGTGCATTACTTGTTGTCATGTGAAAAGTGAAGAGTGCAAAGGCTGTAGGGACAGTGAGTGTTAGAAGCTCAGGGTGCCTGGGAACCAACCCTCTCCCCTTGCCATCTTCAGCTTCTCTGAACTCACTTAGGTACCCACTTATTGCTGGGTAGCCAAGAAGGTTTTCAAACAGTTAAAAATCAAGTACTGGTTCACTGCAAGTGCTCTGAACTGATGACCGTCGGTAACCCCTCCTCTGCCCCCTACCCCTAACCCCCTGTCCTTCAGTCCTTCATACACATCTGACACTAATATACCACAAGAAATTTTAAACTCTCGATCTTCAGCCCCTCTCCATCCCCCAGCCAAATGCTCTAAACATTTAATTGTAGTCCCCTCAACTTTTTATAGTGTCAGCAAAAAACAACAACAACAACAAAAACAAAACAAAAACAAAAAAAACGAACAAAAACCCAAACAAAACCCTGTTATCTGTATAAATACAAATACATTTTTTTTTGCATAAAGAATGTCAATACCTGCTACAGTAACTTCCCAAGCATATGTATTCCATATGACAGCATTATGAGGCATTAGCACCAACCAACACCTGGCTGGAAGATATAAAAATTGTTCATTCCACTGAGTCCTTTACATTCTTCTCCCATGCCGATTTTTTTTTTTTTACACTGTTTACTTCATTTTAAAAAAAAATGCACATACACACACACAAAAAAACCTAGCCTGTTAGACAATGCAAAGTGCACAACATTTTACAGCATGCTCACTTTAACTACATGATACCAAGAGGTTCTGTTAAGATTGTCTGCAAGTACAAGGCAAAAAAGTAAAACTTTATTTAAACAACAAAGACATGGATAAAAGGTACACTTACTTGATACCATACTCATTCAATTAAAAATATCGAGGTGTCATCATTCAATCTTGTCTACATAAACAGACAAATCAATACACTTTCACATTAACCTAACACAAATGACAAAGTACACTTTGCTTCAAACATAGCTGCCAACCTACCAGAGTCAAAAAGAGTAACACCTCATGGGGGTGGGTTCGGGAGGGAGGCTGGCCCCCCCTCCTGATCACCGGGGGTCAGGGGGCACAGCCCCCTGAAGCTGAAGCCTTTTTTACACTCTGACAGGCATATTTTTCATCTCCTGATAGGAAAACTAATCAAAAGCAAGCCTATTATTAAACCATATCAAAGCATGCATATTAGTATGTTGCATACAATGCAATATTTTGTGTAAAAAAAGCCTCTTATGTAGGTAGCCACCATATTTTTTTCTATAGATTAATATACAAAACACACAAAATAAGGCTTACCCAAACAGCTTTTTTTATCTTCCATACTGATGTAGGATGAACATAAAAGATGCTCTGCCCTCCCAATCAACAGCACTTACAGTCCTGGGCTTCCATCAGCTACACCCACATTCTTCAGTTCAAGTTCCATCAACTTCACCCTTCTGCCCTTATGATCTCACAACTACACCCCATAGCATGTGAAGATTGACGGAGTGTTTTTGACGGCTGCCGATTCCTCAGCTTCGTTGTTTTTTTTTTGTGTGCTTCGTGGTCTTCTCGTGATTGGCCAGATCATTTCTTCCCCCATGTGAAATATTCACCGGACATCGACACACGGTGCAGACAGCAAACTTTTCACCCTTTGAAGGGCAAGAAGTGACCCATGGAAACTTGTCTTTATAAGCTGGCAGATACCGCTGGAATCGTTTAGGTTTTGTGGTTTTCTCCGTGCTACCACTTGACGACGCCATGTTGACTATTTGAACAGCAGCTATGCGCATGCGCGGAATGGGCCTAGTAATCCCCTTTCATGCTGACTTCCGAGTTTACGATTTGTGTTCAGTCGGACCAGTTGCCAAACGTTCTTTTATTTCATTTTGGGCTTTTTTTTTTTTTTTTTTTTGAAAACTCGTAAACTGGAATTTTTTCAGCAAACAACGAAAATAGGGACAAATTTTAAAAAAACGATATGTCCCGGTTTTCCCGTAACAGTTGGCAGCTATGCTTCAAACCATCACCACTTGAATTGTTTGCTATCAAAGATTATGAAATATAACTACCATTGTGGGAGCTGTCATAACCAAATATTAGCCGAGATCAATCACCTTCCAGTCACAAGTAAGAAATAAATAATCAAACACATAATCAAACACAACTTCATCAAATATGGTTTTGAATTATGAATGGAGTATGGACAAAGTTTGAAAAAAAATTAAGAGGGTAAGCATAATGTCGAGCTTTTTTTATTTCTTTTGCAGAGAACATGGAAGTTACACAGTGGCCACCATGTTAAACTTAGAAAAACATGTATTTTACACCTTGTCTCTCTCTCTCTCTCTCTCTCTCTCACACACACACACACACACACACTCACGCAGGCACGCACGCACAATACAAAAATCTGGTTGATACCAATGTTCAAACTTGTATATATATCTGTAAATGGTATTAAACCTTTGTCCATCGGCAGTGATTCAACATTTTTTTTTCTTTTCATTTTCTTCAAAATACCCATTGCCACAACTTCAACACGCAGAATGGCCTGTACGCTGGTTTAAGGATTACATGTTACAAAAACGATGTCCACAAAATGTCTCAAGATTTAAACACCTTGGTGAATTTTATATGTTCACACAACAATGATGCCAGAGTGATTCTATGATAATAACGTAATCACCGGTCTGTCTTTCAGCCACATACATTATACTCGGCTTTAACATACACACCAACCAACAGTGATATGGCAGACAGGGGAAACTGTCCCCGCACAGCTGGGTTAAGGGACCTGACCAACACCACAATGACATCATCTGGGAATGACATGGGCAACTATCCACAGACACCTGGGTTAAGGGACCTGACCAACACCACAATGACATCATCTGGGAATGACATGGGCAACTATCCACAGACACCTGGGTTAAGGGACCTGACCAACACCACAATGACATCATCTGGGAATGACATGGGCAACTATCCACAGACACCTGGGTTAAGGGACCTGACCAACACCACAATGACATCATCTGGGAATGACATGGGCAACTATCCACAGACACCTGGTTAAGGGACCTGACCAACACCACAATGACATCATCTGGGAATGACATGGGCAACTATCCACAGACACCTGGGTTAAGGGACCTGACCAACACCACAATGACATCATCTGGGAATGACATGGGCAACTATCCACAGACACCTGGTTAAGGGACCTGACCAACACCACAATGACATCATCTGGGAATGACATGGGCAACTATCCACAGACACCTGGGTTAAGGGACCTGACCAACACCACAATGACATCATCTGGGAATGACATGGGCAACTATCCACAGACACCTGGGTTAAGGGACCTGACCAACACCACAATGACATCATCTGGGAATGACATGGCAACCATCCACAGACACCTGGGTTAAGGGACCTGACCAACACCAGGGAAATGATCTAGCAGAAATGGATAACCATCTGGGTTAAGAGACCTGACTAACACCACAATGACATCACCAGGGAATATGGCAGACATGGGTAACTATCCCTGATCAGCTGAGTTAAGGGCCCTGACTAACACACACAATGCCATCACTAGGGAATGATATGGCAGGCAGACACTATGACATAACTTGGAGGACAACGCATTGACACAAAGCAATGAAAATGGCAATTTTTAGGATGGGTACCCCAGGGATTCAAACTAGCCAACATCTGACTCACAGGGATTCAAACTTCTTCTTCTTCTTCCTAAAATACTGGTTCACTCAAAAACGAGTAGGTCACCAGCGCGCAACACTAGTCACTAGCCAACATCTGACTATCATGTTACTGCACTGTCACTAAGCTAGCCCTGTACCCATAATTAAAAGGCTGTACCCATGAGGGATTATCTTTATACCTCACCATCAGTGACCTGTTGTCAGTTTTGCGAAGCAGAAAAATGTTCTTTAAAAAAAAAAAAATTTTTTTACAGTAACAACTTGCGTTCTTCACTAATCCAGCAAGCTCTGTGTCAGTGTGTATGTGTACAAGAGGAACATAGAAAAGGTGAACAGAGGCATGGAAAGGTTGAGAGATGGACAGGTAGATATGAAGACAAAAGTATGATGGATAGGATGAGCATGATTTTTTTTTTTTTTTGGAGGGGGGTTAAGGGGGGACCAGGATATACCCAGGCATCAAAGGCGTTCATGAGGTAAGCTGCTTCAATTTGCACCTCTAAATGAGCAGGTTTCTCTATCATCAGTGTTCAACTGCTGATGACTGTTCAGCTTACACGGTCAAAACCTACTCTGAAACTCCAGGCTGCCAAACAGGGTAAGGCACAAATCTCACTGGGCACTTCTTGTGTCAAAATAAGTCAGTCGATATTTCCAAGTTAAGTACAGAATGAATATTATATATTCATGTTCTAAACTGTAGATTTTTTTTCCTGAAACAAAACAACAAAAGAGAAATGGAAAACATGCCTAAATTCTCTTGTTCAGCCACACACACGCTAAGCTTAAACCTGTTCTAATCACCTCTTCTGCCTTGGCTTAAGGCTGTGTCAGACCAATTGACATAGGCTAGAACACCAAGGCTACAACAGAATGTTGTTATGCTCTGCATAGTTATGCAGGGATTGTCTTCAGTCGTGACAAGCTCCCAGCATAACTTTTATGAGTCTCCAAAATCCCTCGTAGTTGGGAGTGTGGCTGCCCACGTTACAGGGCAATCAAAAACGGTTACATATGTAATGTTCTCATCCCTAGCTGATGCATTTGTACTATAGCCGCATTAGCGTTCAAGTAGTTTGGCTGATCCCTGGAGTCTTTTAGCCAGGCTACGACAACAACAACAAAAACAACAACAACAATCACCTTTTAAACATCAAAATCAGCAAAACTTCAATTCCAACTAAATGAACAGCCCACTGTGTGGGGCAGATCAGGAATATTCTCTCATTCTGTCTGAATCAATGATAATGTCACAAACATTCTTCAAATCCCTACTAAGCTGGAGAGAAAAAGAGAGTGTGCAGGTGTGGAGGGGAGATATGGGGATGTGGGTTGGGGTGGGGACTCAGACTAAAAAAAGTCACTGGTCTTTCAAACTAGTAATACAAAGATCAGAAGCATTCTTCAAATAAATGTTTATAAGGCAACATCTATTTACAATTTGTACACATAAAAATACACAAACTGCAACCCCCAAATAAAATTTTCAAGACAGAAAGCTACTGTTAAATTCATGATTGACAAACTGTACATCACCATATCACTATTCAAAACTCTGTATCTAAAATAAAATATACTCAGCACATGTGCACTGATGTACAAAGATTCGTTTTATCGGTTCTGTTGATGTTGCATACATCAAACTTAACATCTCTCAAATTTCACAAATGGAGGTGATATGCAAGAGCAAAATGTTGTATGGTAGGGCAATTAACAGAATAGCATTAAGAAGAGAAAAAAAAGAAGAGCAAAAACATTATTAGTTACTAATTAATCTATCAATCATTAACAACACTTTCTGTGGAGTACTATTTTCTCAAAATTAGTACACAGATTCTTAAACATTCTCCTTTCAAATTTCCCTTAACTTTCTCTGGCTAGGAAATACAATTTCAACTGAAAATGGTAGATTACAAAAATTCTTCCAAGAGACCTAGCGCTATACCTGCATGCAATGTCCAAGAGACAGCAATTACTTCATAATGCTTAATTCATGAATATATATAGATCAAACTCCCACAAGCTCTTCCTACTGATTCTTTACAGCCCCGTAAGAATCCAATTCTGACAAAACCATGCTGGCAGAGAAAGAATCGCATTTGTCTTCATAAAAATATTCTCTCTTGTAATATAGAAAATTTCCACCACTTCTTCTTCTGCTGCTGTACGCAGGCTGATACTCCTGCAGACACCCCCTGTATAGAAAGGCAAGGATTTCTCCCATCTACCCAACAAAGGGAGTGGAGTTTTGTGTGTATGACCATTTTTTATCCTGCCATTAAGGCAGCCATACTCCAACTTCGCGGAAGGTGCATGCTATGTGTAACGTGTCATCCATACCAACGGCCAAACTGGCCTTCTCTTCCGAAAGTTGGTGATGGGATTTTACGTGTGTGTAAGATGCTATGCGTGCGTTCACACACGGAACCTCTGTTTATAGTCTCATTCGAAGGACTGTATGGGAAATGGAGTCAGAAGCAATGTTAACTCCAAGGGAGAAATCTCCCTGTACCGAAACGGCCCGATGGAGATTCGAACCCACAACCCCAAGATTACAAGTCCGGCGCTCTACCACTGAGCTATTCCGGCCCCTCTTTCCATCACTGAACATCCAGGTGGGGATGTCTGAAAGTAGTAAAAGAGTCCCCAGGTTCTGGCATGATCCTCTCTTCTCAGGAACAAGTGTGTAGACAGTTTTCCAGCAACCATCAGACAGTGTGTTTTTGTTGCTCATGAGAAGAAATGTGTCGGGACAACTTAAGGCACTTCTGGAAGCAAAGTCCACAGCAGCTGCCTTTACAACTTTCCTGTGCAGTGCAGAGAACGTATCAAATTCGCTGTCTCCATGTAAAGGGTATGCTTACTTCCTTGGGAAAAACAAAGAGTAACTAATCATAAATCTTTTACCTTGCGTAATGTAAAAACAAAAAGAGCGCAAAGAAAGAAAACTCCAAGTACAAAAAAAACTGCGTCTATTATGATGTTTGAGCTGATGAAAAGTCTGTACGATCCTTTGCAGGTAATGAGCATCATGAGGAACCCTTGACAATCAGTGGGCAAAGAAGACCTTTTTCTTCATACCTTCAGAGCATAAACGCTGTACATATACACCTTGGGAAGTTAAATGGTGTTTATACCTCTTTCTATGCTGAAATTTCAGTGCTTGTTTTCAGCAATAAGAGGTGTTATACTACCCATTTTACATGGTGTGGAACACTGCCATGATGGCAACACATCTTCCTTCTCATACAGCAAGAGAATGGCCAACAACATACTATTTCAAGTCAGCAAAAAATAATTACAAAGCCCCATCATTTACATTTTAAGATTTACACATATGCTTTATTTTTCCCGCAGTTAAAGATACAATCCATAGCTCAGATACTTGGGGTTTATCAGCAGACACCAAATCCAACAGATATTTTTCTTGCAACCAACTCTGCTCATGACAGCTGACTGCTGTAGAGAGAGGAGGATAAGGGTGGGGAGGGACGAAGGCTGAGAATACTCTCATGTACTTGAACCCAATAGAAAAATAAACTGGCAGTCATAAGGTAATAGCAGGAACAAGAAACATATGTTAAAATCCCAATCAAGAGTGATTCATATTACATTTAAGTAAAATGCACACATTAACAACCAAGTGAAGAGTAATTCATGTAGAATATGTGAAGCAAAAAGCAAACATGTTAATATCCTAGCGAGAGTGATTCAAGTTAAATTTAAGTCAAAGATAGTGTGAAACATTATGTGTGTTCATGTGTAAGTATGCATGATAGTAGTGTTAGAGAGACAGACAGAGACAGAGAGAGTGTGTGTGTCAGTGCATGAGAGCATGCATGGTGTGCACTTGACAGTGAATGTATAACTGACAAAGACACAGCGAAAAAAAAAGGATGTAAGGCTGTCCTCCTGCTTTCCTTTCAGTAAACTATTTTTGTCCCGTAAGCACCAGTATGTATCCCAAACTATACCAACTTTTAACCTTTCATCACATGCCACTGTCTATATACACAGTGGCTGAATTCATTCTTTGAAGACATCCATACCAAGTCTACTTTCTCTTTCTTTAAAAAGGAAAATAAGGAAACATGCCCTGTTTTCTCATCCAGGCCACACAGAGAAGCCCACAATGGATCTGAAGATCCCTCCCGAAATAGCAGTTTTCAATATCAGCCGAATCAAAAGGCAGGATCATGACACTAGAAAGAAACAAATGGGGAATAACAGAGGAATGCTAAAGTAAAACAGCACGCAACAATGCCAACTTTTCAAAATGCCACTGAAGGAAAAAGATAGCTTCAATTTACATCGCATCTCTATACGATTCTGTCTGTCAAAATATATCTATACTGAGGATGGATTTCTCAACGAGCCTGAGTACCTTCACTGACAGCTCGTATTTGTAGAACGTGATCCATTTTAACAAATTTGTACTTCAACTTTTTTCTTAAAGAAAGGAATGGATTTGAAGACCTCCATCATACAACTAAAAGTCATCTCCATATCCACATCATTTTTTAGTGTGAAATGATTATGGAAGATAAAAGGCACAACGAAATTCAGACATTATTAATGCACATCTGGGCAATCATGATATTCAGACACAACTTGGGATGGAGCACTCTCAGCTGGATCTTTCTTCAAAAGAAAAGTCTGATCATCATGTAACATCAGAGAGTTGTTGTTATCCGAGCCGCCTGTACCTTTGCCCAGCCCAGGTAGATTGCCCAGGGTGATGTTGAAGTCCTTGAAGGCATTCAGCAAGAAAATGCCGCAGATGATGGTGAAGAATCCACACAATCCCCGAGAATATCCTCGATACTCATGTTGCCCCATTCCTTGAACAAAATCATGGAAGCCACCATAACCAGAGATGTGAAGAACACGTAGTAGATGGGAGTCACGACAGCTGTGTTGAAAGTGTCCAGAGCGCGTTGAGGTAGTTGAGCTGGATGAGGATGCAGGTGATGACGACGAAAAGCAGAATGTAGAACATCCAGTTGGTGAACTGCTGATGCCTGCGAAGTTTCCTTGAGTCCAACCCCCACCCCTTTGCACCCCATGACCGTGAAGGACCCCAGGCTGGAGCAGATGCTGATGTACACTAAAACGTTCTTGTTGCCGTAGCGAGGAGCCGTGTGAATCATGAGGAAGACAGCCACAACGACCACCAGGGTGGCATACACAATGAAGGCTGCCGACAGAACACACCACCAATCATTATCAAGCAATGATTACAGATAAATATTCAGTGCATGCCTGCATTAGAAACCACCAAAGAATTTCAAACTCAACCCAATTTCTCATTGCTGCCGTTTTTTTCCATTTCTACGTAAGAAAGTTACATGAGATTCATATGGTGAAAGGTAGCAGGATGTATGAGAATGTGCACATGCATGGCAATGTGTACAGTGTCCATCTGGTTCACTTGTTCTGTCTTTTCCTTTACGGTTGATATATTTCTATCCCCCTCTCACACAGTC
This sequence comes from Conus ventricosus, assembly GCA_018398815.1. NCBI lineage: Eukaryota > Metazoa > Mollusca > Gastropoda > Neogastropoda > Conidae > Conus > Conus ventricosus. The sequence goes on from CM031602.1 coordinate 586,426, forward strand.
ACACTTACTCACTCCCCACCTCCCTCTTCCTGCCCCGACCCCATCCAAGCACACCCTTTTTCCCCACACACCCTTTCCCCCCCCCCCACCTCCCTCTTCCTGCCCCGACCCCATCCAAGCACACCCTTTTTCCCCCACACCCTCTCCACTCCCCCCCCCCCCCCCCCACCTCCCTCTTCCTGCCCCGACCCCATCCAAGCACACCCTTTTTTCCCCACACACCCACTCCCCCCCCCCCCCACCTCCCTCTTCCTGCCCCGACCCCATCCAAGCACACCCTTTTTCCCCACACACCCACTCCCCCCCCCCCCCCCCCCACCTCCCTCTTCCTGCCCCGACCCCATCCAAGCACACCCTTTTTCCCCACACACCCTCTCCACTCCCCCCCCCACCTCCCTCTTCCTGCCCCGACCCCATCCAAGCACACCCTTTTTCCCCACACACCCTCTCCACTCCCCCCCCCCCCCCCCCACCTCCCTCTTCCTGCCCCGACCCCATCCAAGCACAACCCTTTTTCCCCACACACCCTCTCCACCTCCCTCTTCCTGCCCCGACCCCATCCAAGCACACCCTTTTTCCCCACACACCCTCTCCACTCCCCCCCCCCCCCCCCCCCACCTCCCTCTTCCTGCCCCGACCCATCCAAGCACACCCTTTTTCCCCACACACCCCTCTCCACTCCCCCCCCCCCCCACCTCCCTCTTCCTGCCCCGACCCCATCCAAGCACACCCTTTTCCCCCACACACCCTCTCCACTCCCCCCCCCCCCCCCCCCACCTCCCTCTTCCTGCCCCGACCCCATCCAAGCACACCCTTTTTCCCCACACACCCTCTCCACCCCCCCCCCCCCACCTCCCTCTTCCTGCCCCGACCCCATCCAAGCACACCCTTTTTTCCCCACACACCCTCTCCACTCCCCCCCCCCCCCCACCTCCCTCTTCCTGCCCCGACCCCATCCAAGCACACCCTTTTTCCCCCACACACCCTCTCCACTCCCCCCCCCCCCCCCACCTCCCTCTTCCTGCCCCGACCCCATCCAAGCACACCCTTTTTCCCCACACACCCTCTCCACTCCCCCCCCCCCCACCTCCCTCTTCCTGCCCCGACCCCATCCAAGCACACCCTTTTTCCCCACACACCCCTCTCCACTCCCCCCCCCCCCACCTCCCTCTTCCTGCCCCGACCCCATCCAAGCACACCCTTTTTCCCCACACACCCTCTCCACTCCCCCCCCCCCCCCACCTCCCTCTTCCTGCCCCGACCCCATCCAAGCACACCCTTTTTCCCCACACACCCTCTCCACTCCCCCCCCCCCCCACCTCCCTCTTCCTGCCCTGACCCCATCCAAGCACACCCTTTTTCCCCACACACCCTCTCCAGACTTCAACCCACCAGTTCAGCCACCATGGCCCTCAGCTGGTCCATGTTGTCCACCTCCTGCTCCTTGGGGGAGTGGATCACCATCACCGTGGAGCCCAGCACACACAGCGTGCACCCCACTTTGCCCAGCAAGTTCAGCTTCTCCTTCAGCACCCGCGAGGCAAGCACGGCACTGCCAACAATTAACCAGACATGCCTGTTTGCAAGCACGGCACTGCCAACAATTAACCAGACATGCCTGTTTGCAAGCACGGCACTGCCAACAATTAACCAGACATGCCTGTTTGCAAGCACGGCACTGCCAACAATTAACCAGACATGCCTGTTTGCAAGCACGGCACTGCCAACAATTAACCAGACATGCCTGTTTGCAAGCACGGCACTGCCAACAATTAACCAGACATGCCTGTTTGCAAGCACGGCACTGCCAACAATTAACCAGACATGCCTGTTTCATGCAGAGGACTGACTACAATGACAAACCAAAATGAAGGACTGAGATGGCAGTGGTGACAGGGGGTGGGGGAAAGGATGTTCAAGTGGAGGGGGGGGGGGGGGGGAGTATGAGGGATGAGGGGAATGGGGAAGCCACACACTGAAATGTAGATAGCTGCGAAACATCAATGACTAGATAGAAGAAAGCCTGGTTTCAGGGTCTAATTTACATTTTCTGACACCCCAAACACACATCATACCCACACGTGCATGTGCATGTAGTATAATATATGGTATGATAACAATAATCTACACACACACACACGCACACAAAAACATGCACGCACGCATGCACACACACACACACGCACACACACACACACACGCACACACACGCACACACACACACACACACACACGCACACACACACACACACACATACACGCACACACATACACGCATAC
>CM031602.1:593705-661205 GCA_018398815.1 Conus ventricosus
TGAAGAGGTTTCACTGTGTTCTGAAGGTCGTGACTGAGCAGAAGGCCATCACATTACTGTGATTTCTTTAGGATGATAACCAGCCTCGTGGCAGGAAAGTACATAATTGTAACATTCGTGACATTCATTTGTCACAGTATTTTACATTTCACAAGTACAAGAATTTAAATACTTTTCCCAGCCTCTGACTACATCATCATTCACTTCTCTCTTACTGGAACCCCATTTTCAACCTTTTGTCTTCACCAATTGAAATGACAGAGATAACTTATATGAGATAAGGCACATCCTAACCCATCTGACTCTGAATTACCTGAACAACGTTAAGTGTCCCCATTCATTAACTTACTTCTCTTTTCTTCAGACCACACTTACCTAAAAAAGAAAAATAACACCCAGACTTCATACAATACAAATTTGAAAATGATAAATCAGGAGACCAACTGCAAGTTGATGAATGGTCAAACCTAACTAAAACCTATCCTAATACAGTAGTTCATAATCATATCAAATCTTTTGTTTGTGTATCGTTCTTTTCACATTCCTGGTTGGTATGGACTTCCTGATACATTGTTCCATGATGAGTTTTCTTAAGCCTCCAAAAGTAAATGTGATTTATAATTGGGAGACTACCACTTTTCACATTTTGCCAAGCTGCAGAACAGCTGGCCTAGTCAGTGCATGTGTCATGTAGTGAGTGAATGCTGGCTGCGCTTTGGGATATATTTTCATTCTTTGTTAATTTTTTAAGTCTGTTGTTTGCAATGTCTGATGAAGACAAATTTGTCAAAAATTTACTTGTCTGTTTCATATTGTACATCAAATCAGCTATATTTTGCAACCTGTTGTTTGTGTTCACTTGCATTTTGCCTTGTTTTCAGTAGTTTTACAATCTTTTTTTTCCTTAAAAAAAGAAAAAAGCATTTTCTTGCTGACAGGAAGTGGGAAGCTCTTGATTGGCTCTACACCAAGTTGCCAACTTGTGGTAGACTCTGAAGGTTTCTGGATGTTTTTACAGGTGTACTGCATTTCAGTCCAAAATACCATTAGTATGTGGGAGGAATGCTACTTGTTTGCATTGTATCCTAAAGTAGACCTGGGACAGCTGTTGTATGTAGCAGATTGCTGTCAGAGTGGTGGTGTGATAAGATTCCATCTCAAGATGTCCATACTGACCTCTCCATGCAGTAGTTTGTATGTCATTATCAGTCTTGTTTGTTGAATTACTGTGGACATCCCCAATGCCCATCCCATCCCACCCTTATCCCCTTTTCAACTGTTCACTGATTAACCTCATTCCCTCATACCATGAGACTCCATTATACTTTCCAACCCTTCTTTCACAATTCATCTGGGCAGCCAGCACATTTGCATGCCAGCGCCCACTCAGGATTTTCATGTGGAACATTTCTTAGATCAATATTTTCCTTGGTAGTATTTAGTAAATAACGAACCAGAACAGTTCTCTTCACATGTAAGACTTTTCCAATGACACTGCGGTCAACTACCTCACTGCCACTTGTAAGCTATGATCATCGCCACCACCAGCAAGACTATAACGCCTTAGAGAAAAGGAGGAGAGATGGTGCGTGGCATTCCATCCTGGTGAGTGTAACACCCTCCATGTCACCAGAAAAATGCTGCAACCAAATTATACTACCTTCACAGCCAAACTTTCAAAAATGTCATCTCTGCCAGATATCTCAGTGTTACCATCACCCAAGATTTAAGGTGGTAAAGTATGTTACACGGTTCGGATTTACCAGTACTTTACTGGATCATGTGACAAAATCCTAACAAAGATATCTGCCATCAGTACTGTATACTGACTGAATTTTAATTTCACCAGACATTGGCAGTAGGAAAGAGGACCATTCCATCAGATTATTTTCACTTATTGCTATGACCAGGCTATCGGTTTTGTTTTGACTCATTTCTCACAAAAAGTTTGCCGTATCCAGTTAACAATTATCTCCACGATCCATGTTTTGCGCAATATGTTCTAAAGCCAATAAGATTCTTTGCATTTTTTAGAGCAGTCTAAAGATCAGCTTGAGTCATGTTATAGGTGGACAGCTACAAAAACATTTGTTTGCACCATACTTGAGTACATCAATAGTAACTGTATAGAAACACCACCCCCACCCCCATCCAATGTAACATCAACAAGATGGTAGCTGTTTGGTCAAGAGCTGAAAGATCTGTAGTCAATTGCCACCACAACATATCAAGTATCTCTCAGCTAAGGTTGACAAACTGCAGTGGCCCTCCTTCCAGCACTGAACGAATGTGGAATATGGAACTTGAAAGGCCATGCTTCGTAAAATTATTAACAGCAAAGCAGCTGTTAGCAAGTCCAACGACTCAAAAGTGTAGTCTAAGTCAACATCATCATCAGGTCAGATCCAGTGCCAAACAAAGCATCAGAAAAAAAAAAAAATTTCCACCATCATCACAGATTGGAATAAATTGCCATAAACAGCTGTGTCAGCTGTCACCGTTGACTCAAGTCATGAGTGCCATATCTAAAGCCCAAACAAACTATTACTAATTACAGTTCATAGGTGTAGGTCTTCCCGCCCCCATTCTCACCTTTGTGAGATTTGTTTTTTCAACTTTTTTTCTGGACCCAGTTATGTTAGGGCTTGTCAGAATCAATCAGCTGATAATTCCTTGGTGCAAAATGTGAAAAGGAGTTGCTTGTTGATAAAACCCACGTACAGTGGGCCTAAGATTTGATTTTTCACTCTCTTTGGTGTTTTTCTTTCCTGTCAAGTTCTCTTTTGTCTCTTGTATACAGTCAATGAAGCAATGGAGTAGTTTATGAATAGGTTGGTTGTGGCTGCCGAATAAATGATGATGATGATGATGATGATGATGATGAAGAATTAGCATAGAAGTTAGAACCAACACACGGTCAATGAAGCACAAGAATAATCGATGTGTTGGTTGTGGCCGTCAAATGGATGATGATGGTGAATTCGAATAGGACCATGCCAAGCCAATCTCAATCCAGCCCCCCGCCCCCTCCCCATACACAACCATCCCTGATCCCCCCACCCCCACAGTTTTGTAACTTTTTGGGCAGAACTATCAAAACTGCGGTCGAAATCGTTCGTGAAAACCAACCCACGAAATCTCCCGTATTTAACTTCTTCTTCTTCTTCCTAAAATACTGGTTCACTCAAAAATGAGTAGGTCACCAGCGTGCATGTTAAAAAGTAAAATAAAATAACATAAAACATAAAACAGTGCGACTCAGACTGTTGGCCCCTGGAGCAAATTTGGCAACAAGGGGTCGCACTCGATATTCAAGAAGTTAAAAGCAATGGCCAAATTCAGGCCCAGGTAATAGTAAAATATCTGGGGAAGTAAAAATAGAAAATCGTCATATGCAGATCTCAAAACTGTCGAATCAATTTGTTTTTTAAATGAGATTGCATTTGTGGCAATCTTGATGGCACCCGGCAGTGAGTTCCACAGCCGTACAGAACTGGGATAAAAAGAATGTAAGTGGCTGTCAATATTTGATGCAGGTATGGTATAACATTGACCGCCACTCCTGGTGCTACTTTTATTCAATACTAGTTGTTCCATTGGAATATCGATTATTTTAGCTCTGCCTTTGAAGAAGATGTTAAGTTTGATAAAATCTCTTCTCTCTTCTAAGGGTTTCCATTCCAATTTCCTCATGTTCTTCCTAGTATTCCCCTTTTCTCTGATGTGGTTCCCTGTTACGAACCGTGCTGCTCTCTTCTGAATCTTTTCGAGGTTATCAATGTCCTTTAGATGGTAAGGATCCCAAACTGAGCAACCATATTCCAGTACTGGTCTAACCAGTGTTTTGTAGCAGTCGTCTTTAACCTTTTGGGGGCAGTCATTGATATTCCTGTATAAGAAAGCTAAGATGTTATTTGCTTTCTTACATACTAAATTGTAATGTTCTTTCCATTTGAGACGACTATCTATAATCACGCCTAAATATTTTGCAGCATTAGTTTCTTTAAGAATAGTATTATGGATAGAATAATCTGATCTAATTGGTGAGCGTTTGTTACATATACGCAACACTTGGCACTTTTGGGGATGAAATTCCATTTTCCAAGCACTTTCCCACTCTTGTAAAGCGTTTAGATCTTCTTGTAGAATGCGTGTATCATTCTTGCTTCTGATTGTTCTATATACTAAGCTGTCATCTGCAAAAAGCCTTATAGTAGTTCCAGGAGAGAGATTTCTACTTATGTCATTAGTTAAAGTCATCGTATGTCTCACCTTTGAATTGCAGTTGAAGGAATGTACACTTCGACGTTTCACTGGCGAAGCACTGTGATCCGAACAAACACTATTTAGCGTCACACCGTGAGCAATCAAGTTCCACGAATTCTTCGTCACCTCTGTGCTTTCATGAATCATGAATGACTATTAGTTCTTACTGAACTCCGTGAACTGGGACTGAAACAGTGCCAAGTCAACTAGTGAAGCTACTAAAATTGTAGTAAAGATAGCATGATGACGGACTTTTAACTGAACTACATTGGACTAAACAATTAAGAAATGAGTCAAGGCCCTGTCAGTGATGTAACAGTTCACTGATTACTCATATACTGTAAGAATCAGTTGATGTGCTGTGGTGTGAACGTGGTATTTTTTTTCTTCTGTTGATATTGTGTGCATGCCTCATTCTGCTGAGAAGCAACACATTGTTGTGTGACGTCTTACGCATGATTTTTAAAACCAGATCTTACCCAAATTAATAAAGTTCCACCCCATAAAATCTACGGCAGCGTTTCATAGACAGGCACATAACCAACCAGTCTCTTGAACAAGCCTCTGCCACCGGATAAAAAAGATTCTGTTGACGTAATCCATGTGTGAAGTAATGTCATTTCGTTGATGTTCACCTGTAGGAGGAAACTCTCGAGAGAGTTTGACAGCAGGTCTTGAAAGGAACCCCCCACCCCACTCCACCCCTGCCACCTTCTCCCCGCAGACAAGTGTTTCGGTCCTGAACTTGTTACGCTTAAAGGGGGTCGACCGCATTCAGGTCATGATTCCTGGATGTCATTCTGCTGCCAGATTTCTTATTTTCTTCCGCTGCCGAGATTTGAACTCGAAACTTTTGGATCGGTGGTCGTATCACGGTGTCCCCCACCCCATCCCCATCCCCATCTTTTTTTCTTCTTCTTATCTTAGACGAATTCTCTAACCAGATCACTATCAGACTACTGTTCTAAACTGGGAAATTTGACCTTATCAAGTTCACCTTTGTTCCTCCTCGACCAGATCTAGCTGGAACTTTTTTTTTTTCAGATGCCTCTGCCATTGCCTTAGGGGTTCTGGTCCTCTTATCACCAGAAACCCCAAGCTGTTTCATGAAATCATAAGCTCAAACTGAGCTTACAAATCCCCTTTGTCCAACGTCCACATCGAGGACTATAGTCTGGAAGCTAGAGTTCTTCAAAGTACTGGCTAGACTGGCATACTTCTGAGTCTAGTGCCATTCTTCTTGATGATCTCTGGACGGCTTTCCCATTCTGGAAGTTCTGCTGTGCATTCTGAGTCATCTGATTCCATCTAGTAAATCCAACTTCCATGTCCGTAATATCACAGCTGTTCCAGACCATGATTTGAGTTCGCCTGCCGAGTAGCCGGAACGTCGGTACTGGTGCTTCTGGTGGCGCAGTGTTTCCTCTGGTGGTGCTAACCGTACGTACGATCTCCTGAAGCACTTCATTATGTCTCTGTTTATACCTTCACTGTGTTAGCGCTGCCTTACGTGAACTCACAACATCTGACACTGCTTGTTTGCCGTATCAGATGGTGTAACGGGTCTCCGACGCTCCCCCTCGTTATTAAAATATGATTTTCATGTGATGGTGTGGAGGGGTAAGGGGTGTGCAGGTGAAGACAGGCAGATGGTAATAAGTGCAGGGACCAAGGGACAGCAGCCAGTCAAGAAGACACAGAGACGACGAAGTAGAGCTTTTCTTGTCTTTATTTCTCTCCCATGGCAAGGAGCTCCAACCAGGAACACTGCCTGGGAACTCTCTCTCTCTCAGCACTCAGAGCAGTCTCCAGGCAACACTGCTCGGGGCAACACTCCTCGAGAACACTGTGGGCAACACTGATCGGCGACACTGATCACACTCGAAAATAGTTGAGTTTTACGTCCTTATAGCAAAAGCTTTTAGGGACATGTTTTCATTCACGGTAGTCTTGGCGTCATTGGATTTAAGAGATTTTCATGGTGCGGTTGGTCATCTTCTTCTTCCAGATGGGGATGTTTAACCTGCCCCGTGCCCACAGTCTTCACATAGACTATTCTGGCACACAGGTTGCATGCATTGTGTATTTTCGTGTAGCCGGTACTCACCCGTCTTAGGACATGAGCATCGGGATCTTTAGAGTCCGTGTATGATCTTAGTGCATGTGACACAGACTAGACCTCGGTTTATAGTCCCATCCGAACGACTATATGGGGAGTGGAGTCAGAACCAATGTTAACTCCGAGGGAAAAATCCCCCTATACCGAAATTCGAACCCGCAACCCCAGGATCACGAGTCCGGCGCTCTACCAACTGAGCTATCCGGCCCCCCTGTCACGGTCGTTATTCGTCGGTGGTAGTCGTTAAAGTTGTCTCCTTTCGTTGTGGTTGTTGATGTTCATTTTGTCTTCTTCTGGGGTGGGTTAGAACCAGTTGTCGAGTCCAGAGGACGTCAGGGCATTGGCCAGCATCCTCGTGGGTTGAGTCCCTAGGGTTGGGTGCGGCAGTAGAAATTCGTGCAGCTGTAGTTGGTGTGTTCGTCTGTAGTCTTGGATGGCGGTCATGGTAATGGGGAGGTCGGTACAGTCACTCAGGGCTGATCACACTCGCTCAGCACGCCCAGTTATATACACCTTGACCGGACCACAAAGCAGGCAACGCAGCGCCGCACTCAAAATGAGCCTCGCGGGACGGCGAATGACAAAATCTGTGCTATCTGTTGCGGCTTCTGCGTTGTCTAGCTCGCCGTCCGTTCAAAGTATCCAAACATATTTCATATTGATGAAAACCTCAGAACCCAAGGAATAAAACGCAGTAAGTCATATATGACAATTCTGTGGCTGTGTAAAGTTATTGGCGATTAAAGTCCGAGAATGTACCCACTTTTAACGAGCTTACGTCATATTTCCCTCTATTTCTATGAAAAATACTGAACAGCATGAAATAATTTTGTAATGAATAAAAAGCTTGAATTTCGCTCTTTCTATACATATAAACTTCATTATCCAAGATGCCGTTCAAGCGGAGAACTTTGCGTTTAAAGTTTGATAGAAAACACAACTTGCCTTATCACTTCATGGCCATCGCCACGTGCTTCGAACACGATCTTCGATAAAATGTTATTCCGTTGAAATGGTCCATCGGATGATAATTTTTATATATAATTTCGGTTGCTTCTATCATAGAAATGGAGTTATTAAAAACATTTTGATTGGGAAGTCCGAATTTCATGAAACGACAATTCAGATCAAAACTCCGACAGTAAACAAAGAAGGCGACTCGCTAAAGGGACCGGCGCTGTCAGTCATTTCGTATAGTCGCAAGCTTGTACAGAAAAGATCATAGGCATGCGATATACGAAATGAAAGCTTATGGACTTTACTTTCAATGTGCATTCATGGATTCTTTGGATTCTCTCATACTTTTTATGAAATCAAGAATTATTCACGGTTTGTTCGTCGGACAATCCAAAATGGCGCCAAGATTAATTTGGTCGAAATACCAGTTTTAGGGAAAATATGGGCTTCTCAGTCCAACACGATTGTAATGAATGGAATACATTAAATTTTGTGACTTCAGCAACGTATACACAACTATACGTAGGTTCTGAGGTATTCATGATTTAAAGAATTTACACAATAAAATGAGATTCAACCAAGGGAGGTAAGGGGAAGATAACTCATGAACAAAATATCTCGTCTAAGACAGGTGCCCAAGAAATATACACTCTTAGCACCCGGCTACATTCATATTCAGGGATGCAGGGGTTATAGACAGAAGTATTTACGCTTTCACAACCAAAATGCGCTCTCGCATAGGCACACGCACTCTGTCACTCACATCGGGCCCACACAAAGGTGACGGGAAACCAATAACATTTCATAGAAAATAATCAACTTTTATTTAACTTGACTCCGAGCCCCCACCCGTCACTACACAACACACTTATCTGTATCATACAACAATGTAAACATCATACAGACAATCTCATAAATAGCATCCCCTGTTCTTCAGTTATTCTTACTTAGCCAGGAAAGACAATATTCCACTATTCTGTTTGCACACTTATAAACTTAAGAGCAAATAGAACGTCCATAACTTGCCAGCATTCCTTGGTTGACCGTCAGTTTCTCTCATCCCACTGTGCGACCACGAGCTGAAGCTGCCGCACTGTTGTGTCCTCCCGATTGGCTAAAACCCAGTTGGGGGACACTGGCAACGTAGCTTGAGTCGCACCCTCACACCGAGTCTCCCGGACTCCACCGTACTTCGCCCCTCCACGGAAAGGGCTCCTGTCGGCCTCTCCCACAGGTCTTCTCTGGCTGCAAACACCCCACCGTTGTCTGGCAGCTCCCTGTCTAGGCTCCAACAGGCTGACACGTCTTGCTGTCGACCGTCCCCACACGGGAGACAATTCTTCTCGTCGTCGGGTCCGAGGCTACAGCAACCTCCACTGTCTTACGTCCCCACCCAGGAGACAACGAGGCGACAGCAAACCTCTGCTTCACACTGTATTTTCTTGAGCCCTCAGCAAGACGGGCGAGTTCACTTTCCCTTAAGTGAATCACACACTTCCTGGTTTTCCAAGCGCCTTATATTCATTCTCAAACAAGAGAGAACCCGAGTTTAACTGGCTCAACCAATGGAATCACTGGCACACACACATCACACGATTTGTACCAATAAATCCCCAAGTTATTTTTATTCCGCCAATGGAATCACTAGTCACCTACACATGCACACACACCCAGCTGCTAGCGCCAACAAGACTCGGGTACCAAGTGGTTAATGCATAACCTCCTTTTCAAACTCATGTTCGATTCCCCAAAGCTACCCATTGTACTAACAGCCTGGACTTCTCTACCAGCCAGGACTGACGGTTCGAGTAGTTACTACCTCTATAGACAACAAGGTGCAAACCACTCAATAGGCCGAAGCCTTCCATTCATTCCCCAGAACAAGGACGACTGAATGGTCGCTGTACTCTGCCTGCAGGCTGACGGTCACCTACCCGTGAAGGTCACCTGACACGATCGCCTTCCCTTCAGGCCCACTGGAGAACCCAGTGAATAGCCAGCCAGTGGTCAGACTGGACACTCCTCTACCCAGGACCGGCAGGTCGGCAACTCCTTGTCACTATCCCTCGGACATGCGAAATACTTCCCAGTAACTCCCCCTCCTTCAGTATACGACTCGGGTATTCCCCTCTGGTGATGCCTGAGTTCGCACACTTGAAGAACCCAAGGAACTTGCTCTCAACAACAGGAAAACTACCCTTAATTTGCCTAAATGCTCGAGAACATTCGGCCGACTCATGACAGATGGATACGTATGTTTCCTGATTTCTGTCATTTCACCAGGTTTGAATTGATGGAAGCGGTCATATACAGATCTCAGGATGAAGTTGATTCTAAGAGGTGCCATGTGCCAGGTGTCATTCCAGCTGAGATTTCTTTGCAGTGCGTATTCCCGCATTCTCCGCTTCCCATGTTGGCATTGCTGGACTGCCTTCTGGTTCTCTTGGCATCCTCTACTTCTCATTCGCTGTTTTAAAGCTCACTCAAAGAGAGCCGTGCATACGCTTAGAATTAAAAGGTGGCAAATGCGACTTTCTAGCGCTAAAAATGTTCGCCCTTGATGTGCCCCAGTATATAATTATGTCAATGAGTCACCATGCCAGATCTGAAAAAGATCAAACGAATTATACAGATTTCTATATCCACAATTTAAACGACAGAGAGAGAGAGAGAGAGAGAGAGAGAGAGAGAGAGAGAGAGAGAGAGAAGAAAACAAACAAACAAGCAACAGAAAGAAAGAAAGAAAAACATAGCACTGGAAACACACTCATGAACAGACGGAACGCTTGTTATATATTGCATTTGAAAGCTGTCAGTTTCAGTTTGTTATTGTTTGATAATCGATGTTTGAGTATCAGCTCTCTCTGCCTCTCTCTATCTCTCTCTGTCTGTTATTTGTAGATCTGTATGTGTGTGTGTGTGTGTGTGTGTGTGTGTGTGGTGTGTGTGTGTGTGTGTGCGCGCGAATGTGCGCACGTGTGTGTACGTGTGTGTGTGTGCGCACGAGCGCGCGTGTGTGTATGCGCGCGAGCGGCGTGCGTGCGTGCGTGTGTGGTGTGTGTGTGTGTGTGTGTGTGTGTGTGTGTGTGTGGTGTGTGTGTGTGTGTGTGTGTGTGTGTGTGTGAGAGAGAGAGAGAGAGAGAGAGAGAGAAGAGAAGAGAGAAGAGAGAGAGAGAGAGAGAGTTTTACCACGCGCCAGAGTTTGTGTGTGTATGTGCATGTGTACGAGGGATTACAATTGAAGACAGACAGACACTGATCCCCAACTTAAAGAGTAGGAGCAAGATGAGAGAGAGAGAGAGACAGAGACAGAGAGAGAGAGAGAGAACAAAAGGATATAGAACAGGGGAGTCACTCTGACTCTGTCTACGGGGAGGGGCCGAGGAAGGCTCTGCTTATGCAGACAAAACAAATGGCTTACAATTGATCTTACTATTTTAATTTGTTTCGCTGAACAATATCAATTGACAATCAACCACTGGTTTATTTACCAGAACACATTGATTTTGAGGCAAACGATTATCAAAAACCACCATTAAGGTTAACATCAAACATAAGGTAAATCATCAAAAAAGTTCAGCCAAGCATAACATATCCCATCCCTAAGGTTCCGCAGTACATTGAGACGGGTAGCAGGGTATGGTATTTACGGACTGGGCCAAGGACAACTTTGGGTGCAGGGTTAATAGGGTAATTTGGGCAAGGTGGAGGGAGGCAAGGGTAAGGAGGAAATAAAAGTGTGGCAGAAACGATGAAGTCGAAGAAAAACGGCCCCTGGAAAAACACATAACACATACATCATCCCCTATAGTGAAGAAATTACTATTAAAACTACAACCAAAAGCAACACCACTGAGCATAAAAAACATCAAAAAAATACATCAATCTTGCCACACCACAACTACCCCAGCCAGTTGGCATCCTAACCCACTAGCGTGGAAACTTATGCCTTCACACATTCTTATAACTCTTCCCTTACATAAGCATTCAAGCCCTTGTTCAGAAATAACCAACAACATTCCAAAAATATTCTTACATCAATGCAACAACAATTTATCTCCACAAACATCTAGCACTGAGAAAAGCTCAAATGTAGCAACACAATATATGCTAACAAAGCTAAACAACTCTCTTCTCCTTAGTCGCAAGGGTCATTTCATAAGAACAAAGGAATAAAAAAAGGTTTTTCCACTGGAACTAGGCCCTAACTTTATAAATCTTCTATTAGTATAATAATTAATGTCAGGAGTATTGAGCTAATTATGAACCCTAGCCCTAGGCACACATTGTTAGCGATGACCCTTAAAAGAAGGTGAGAGAAAATATACAGACTGAGGGAAATCAAATGAGAAGGAATTTTAGACTGGTCACTAGTTCTGTTCAACTTGAGAAGGGAGAGCACAAGAGACTGAATAAGCATGACAGAGAAAATAAATCTATTCATTTCTTTAACATGCCTAAGTACTATTTCAAACAAGACAGCCTACTAAATATCATGCAGAATGGCCAGGATCCTTTCCTCAATTTCAAAATGTCTACCAAAAGCACATGGTGAGCCCAACCGGTTCAACATACCAACTTGGACCAGTATCTAGACAAGTCCAATTCATAATATGATCAGTAACAATATACAGGCTTAGTTTTTAGTCTAATCTATTATAATCTTACTACAGCTACTAGTAACTAACCTTGAATTAAGAGACCACTTTGCCAACTGGTTTTCCCTCTAGAGAGCCAACGTGTTTCCCCCTCTCCTCAGCCGGTCAAAAAAAGGGAAGGTACTTCTATGTCAAGTAACAGAAATGGGATGTAGAAACTTGTCAGGAACAGGAAGCAGGTTGGGGAAGTTGGTTATTCTTTCCCTAAATTAATAATTTCAACCCCACCAAAATAATTACTTCTAGTAACTTCCCAACAAGATTTTTTTATACAAGGAATGAAAATAGTAAACTAGAACCAAATCAAAATACTTTATCTTCAATTCCACAACCTTCTTTTTACCACTGAAGGGGAACAACTCTCCAAAGAACAACAAGAGACTAAAACTACGGTTATTTCCCTTGAACTGTGCTTGTGTAGACCAGCCCTGTCATGCTGTCTACACTTTCCCTGCCAAAAAAATTAAAAAAAGAAAAACATAAATTTTTCTTCTTTTTTTTTCATTTTCTGTCATTTCATACAATGGCAAAATTTCTTGAACCAGCAATTATCATTGCCAGACATTCTCCTTGGTGTATAACTACACGCATTTCTTGGCCAAGATGAAATAATGTTCCTTTATCATTGACAAGGACTTGGAGAGGATTTCGAAACTTTCCTCCAACTGTCTCAGCCAAGGTCCCAGATCCCTGGCTTTGCCAACAGTGGCAGACTCAACAGGAAGATCGGCTGGCACTCTATGTGCCAGGTTCAAACGGTCCACAGGCCGCCTTGTCGTAATGACCTCCTAAGTTTTGGTGCAGGCTCTTCCCCCTCCGCATCAAAATCTACTGCCTCGTCAGACTCGGTGTGGCTGAGATCAACCGACCCCTCCACAGATCCATCCTCGTGATCCTTCTCTGTTTCTGCCGGGTCGGTAACGCCTTGCGTCTCAGCCTGATCTCCCGTGTCCACACTGGCTTGGCTGGGTTCCTGTGTATCACCAACTGCTTCCATGGGTTCTTGTCCGGAACCCATTCCTGGTTCAGATGCTTCCTGTGGTTCTCCCAACAGCTCCCCCACATCTGCCTCAGAGGTTCGCCAGGTGGAACAAACACAGGTGCCTCTGGCCTCAAATCTGAATTGGGCCATGCTAATTCAAACTGCAGAGAGGCCGTGTCCTCCTCTTCACATCCTGCAGCTCTGTCCTGCTCCTTTCCGTTTTGGTTTTGGGCCTCGGCTCTCTTTCCTTCTCTCGGTTTTGATTGGTCTCTTCATCAAGCATGCCTATTGGTAATAACAGGTTGCGATGAAGTGTTCTCACAGGCCCAATACCCCCTTCCAGTCTGACCGAGTACACGGGCATATCACCAGGCTTGTCGACCACTACGTACAACCCCTTTCTCCAACGGTCACACACTTTTGAGGTGATCCTGGGGCCTAGTCGTCCCCACTAAGACTCTGTCTCCCACCTCAATTTCAGCAGCGTAGGCGGATGTGTCGTACTGTGCCTTGTTCCTGAGGGCACGCCTGTCCATGTTGTTTGAGGCAGTTGTGTAGGCCTCTTGGAGACGGTTCTTCATGTCTCGCACAAACTGCCTTGGTGATTCCTCCGAGAAGCATCTAAATCAATTCCAAACGCCAAGTCAATCGGTAGGCGTGGATGGCGTCCGAAGAACAGGTAATACGGCTGTAACCTGTGCTGGAATGAATGCTGCAGTTGTATGCATGCATCACTGCTGGTAGACTTTTTCTCCAGTCCCTCTTCTGTTCATCCTCAAGGCTGCAGAGTCGGTGGATGATCTCTCGGTTCAAGCGTTCAACAGGTGAGCCTGCAGGGTGGTATGGTGTCGTGCGGCATTTCTTGTGCCAGCTACTCGGCACCCCTTCTTTCAACAGCTCAGACTCAAAGTCTCTTCCTTGATCTGATAGGATGCGCTGAGGGAAACCGTAGATCATGAAGAAGTTCTGCCAGAGGGCTGAGCAACAGTCTTGGCTTTCTGATCTTTGGTGCAGACTGTAACGCCAAACTTGGTGAAGTGATCGAGTATCACCAGGATATTCTGTTTCTGGCCCTTGACCTCGATGGTTAGGTAGTCAATGGAGAGGAGCTCAAGGGGAACACTGGAGGTGATGGTCTCCATAGAGCCTTTTCTTGGGAAAGCTCCCCTCCGTACACACCTCCCACATTGCCTGATCTTCCTCTCCAAATCTCGGGCCATGAAGGGCCAGAAAAACCGGAGTCTTGCCTGTTGAAGTGCACTCTCCAGATGTGGATGGTATACATCCTCGTGCACACCTGACATTGCCTGTTGGGCGCTTTGAGGTGGGCAGAGCTGCCAACCTGCTCATGCGGCTTACAGTAGCATTTCACATTTTCACAGTAGCATTTCCAATTTGACAGTAGCAACTTAATTTTGCGCGCGTTCTAAAAGAAATCGGGCCTATAACCAGTTTTACAGACCACATTAAAGCTACAAGTACTCTTAGTATATCTATATTTGTTATTATACAGAGATGAAGCAGAGGAAGAGGGCAAATTGTAAAAAAAAATCTACGTGCTACAGTAAAACCGAAAGTGGAAATGCAGTTCCGACGGGACCGATAGAGACGTTACTTAGCGCTGTCCAAAAAAAACGAAAGTATATCAAATTTTTTTGTTTCGCCGTAGCAATTTAATGATCGTAGTAGCGTCGTAGCAAGCATTCTCTTGGCGTAGCAAACTACGGCGATATCGTAGCAGTTGGCAGCTATGGGTGGGGATGACCAGTTGCCACTTCACTCTCCCTTCCTCACCCTCTACTTTCCTGTGGAGAACACCTTCTTTCATCACCAGTTTGTTTTGTTCTCGGATAAAAACCCTCATCTCAGGTGAGACACCCGCTTGTGTATTGGCACTCAATCTGTGGCCCTTTTCTAACCCTTGAATCACCCAGTTCAGTGTAGGGTCAGCCAGTTGTAGTCTTCTCCACTCTCCTTCACTGATGGTCCCAATCCCGTTCTCCTTTGGCTCCAGGATATCGTCACGAATCAGGCTTGGGTCCTTTACCAGCTGTTCACTGCTGGCAGGTTTTCCTCTGTGTCCGTCTCAACTGACTGACGGCACGATGACACATGTAGGCTGGCCCGGTTGTTGCTGGCCGGCCTAATGCCCTTGGCTTCCATCACAGCCCTGACCACCACGGAGCTTGCAGTTTTCCATTCGTTGTTTTGCTTGTCTAGTTCAGTGGCCTTTCCCCTGATGAACTCTGTGTCTTCCATGAACTTGTGGTACTCCGCATCCTCAAGACGTTCTTCCCGGTCATGTCGCCTAGACAGGCCGTCAGCATCCAAATGGCTGGATTCCTCTTGTATTGTATATCAAAGTCATAGATGGACAGAGAAGCAAGCCACCTATGACTCACGGCATCAAGCTTTGCTTTGTGGAGGATGTACCGCAGGGGATTGTTGTCCGTGACTACTGTGACTTGGGTTCCCAGAATATAATCGTGGAATTTCTCCGTCATTGCCCACTTCAAGGCAAGAAATTCCTCTTGTGCGCTGGGTAGTTGGATTCAGTCTTGTTGAGAGATCGGCCTGGCATAGGCAATCACTCTGCTCTTCCCATCCTGCTCCTGGTACAGTACAGAAACCGATTCCAGTTCCACTCGCATCACAGTGCAGAGTGAAGGGTTTTGCGCGGTCCGCCACTGCCAGGAGAGGCTCAGATGTCAGTGCCTGGATGAGTGCGTCGAATGCTGCTTGTTGTTGATCCCCCCACATGTGCGTGATGTCCGATGTCAGGGTAAGGCCTTTGTTTTTCTTCTCTCCTTTCTTCTGGCAGCCCCTTGGGATATAACCCGCAGTTAGGTCATTGAGTGGCTTGGCTATCTGGGCGACCTTGGGAGGAATTCCGGTAGAAACCAGCAAACCCATAAAAAGACTTAACGTCGCGAACTGTGCGAGGAATCGGCCAGGTCGTCAAGGCAGAGATCTTCTCCGGGTCTGGTTTTATCCCCTGGTCGGAGATGACATGACCCAAGTGGCGAACCTCCTTTGTCCCAAACAGGCACTTTTGTGGGTCAAGCTTCAGCTTGAACTTCCTCAGCCGTTCCAGCGAGCGGATGGTCCCGGTCTTCCAGCTCCTCCAGCGTACGACCATGGATCAATATGTCGTCTAAGAACACGATCAGTTCACTGAGGTTCATATCAATGAACACCTTGTCCATCAGCCGCTGAAATGTTGCTGGGGAGTTGCAGAGGCCAAAAGGCATCCGCTCGAACTGGAAAAGCCCGAAAGGTGTCGTAAAATGCCGAGATCTGTTTCGCCCGTTCAGTCAGTGGTAAATTGGTAATACGCTTTGCTGAGGTCCATGCTCGTGAACCACTGGCTGCCGTGAGTGTGAGGAACAGGTCATCGATCTTCGGGATGGCATAGCTATCTTTGATGGTGAAACGGTTGACCGTCGATAGTCCACACACAACCGCAGGGCGTTGTTCTTCTTCCTCACCAAGACAATAGGACTTGCAAAGGGCGAGCAACTTGGAGTAATGATTTTGCCTCCAGAAGCTCCTGGATATGCCGCTTTGCCTCCTCAAAGTCTCTTGGAGGAATGGGTCGGGGTCTCTCTCTGACGGTGCATCCTGGCTGGAGATTGATGTCGTGTTGTTCCACCCCGGTTCTGCCTATGTCCAACTCATGTTGGATGAATACATCAGTAGGGACGAGAGTCGTGGGCAAAATGCTTGCGCCACTCTTCTGGTGCACTCTCTCCGAAACGGAACTGCCTGTGCATGTAAAATCAGAAGTGCAACCCTCTGTGTCTGAGATGTGAGTGTGATTCTGTGAGTGCGTGACTGTGTGCATGTTCAGTATCACATCCTGTGGTTCAGGCAACTCACTAAACTCGTCTAAGACCTTATGCATATCATACATGGCACGAACAACATACACATCTGCTATCTTGGAATTCTTCTGTAAGAAATAAATCTACATCAGAAAAATTGCAAAGGGTCAATCTCACATCATGCAAATCTTCAACAGCCACTTTTGTCGCTACCAGTCCCACCTTAACGTTTTGCTGTTGGTCACAGTGTTCCTGGATCAACAACCGAGGAAAGGTCTGAAGGTCTCTGACCGGGGTTGACCACAACACTGGCCGTACCCATAGGGGTATGACTGTCTTCCTTCTTCAAGACGATGGTCCCCACTTTGCCATCAGCATCACTATTGTCGGCAGCATTTGCCAGCATGAATAGTGCCTCACATCTGACATGGTCGGTTACCAGAGATCGTGGCAGGTCTCTGAAAACGTTAGTTCCCAGAATAATCGGAACTGTCCTTGAAAATTCGGTACCCCCCTGACCCACAAACAGACTACAGAAATGACTGTCTCCTTCCCTGCCAAGACCTTTGGTAGCCGACACTGCATTGTTATGTAACCCAAGTAAGGCACACTCTGTCCCCCGCACCAACCACATTGACGGGTGTTGTCAGTTCCTGGATTTGCAGGTGGGCGAGGTTCTGTCTATAGAACTGTTCAGAGACGATGGTCACTTGGGACCCACTGTCCAACAAACATTTTGTTCTCACCCCTTCCACTTCTATCTCCTCTTCACATGCAGGCCCAACCAAGGCCTCCAGAATGTCTGCCTCAGTGCTGATGTCTGCCAACGTGTCTCTTGGGGTTAGGGTGGTCTGTCCACCAGCGTCTACAGTTTTGCACAAAAATAACAAGTTCATTACCTCTTACCTCAGTCTTCAGTACCCTTTAGTCCCCATCTGATGTTTTCTGGGGCACGAGGGCAGACATTGCGAAGCACTCGGCACCTTTCCCCTTAGTTCTATAATTTGGCCAGCCGCCAGCTTGACGTCGACTCCCCTCAGGCGGACAGGCTTGATGTTGCGGCTGACCTCGATGGTGTTGATGGCATCCCTGAGGAGTTGTTCATGCCCCCGGTTGGGTCCTGAATTGTTGTCAGTCAGCGTCTGGACCCCGCTGCCGACGCTGGCCATTTGAATTTTGCTGTTCCTGCTGGTTCCGGCACTGTCTGGCGTAGTGACCGTGTCTGCCACTGGTAGCACGGCCCCCTGGGTCGTGGAGGTTGAGCCCCCGGGTGCACCGGACCAGGAGGTTCTGTGAACGTCGGCCGCAACTTCTCGGCCACCTTCTCGGCGATCTTCTCCAGGTCGCTGTCACAGAGTCCCCCACTGGGTCCCGGCATTGTTGCGGCATTGGCATGAACGCTGCGACTGTCCTTGGACCTAGAGACGGGCTCCTCGCCCACCTCTTCCACTCTCCGTACCGTCTGGAGTAGCCTGGTGAGGTCTGGAGTGGCCTCCCCTGGAAAACCAAAACTGCTCCGCAGCTCCAGAGCCAGCACTGGCGGAACTGACCGGGAAAACACATGGTAGACCCGCCGCCCCTGCTCCTGCTGCCCCATCTCCATCTTTGCCGCCACCGCCGCCAGGGCGGACCACAAACGTCCCAAGAAGGTGGACGGAGCCTCCTTAGGCTGCAGTGTCATGGTGTTGAATTCTAGCAGTAGGTCGTCCACCGTCTTCACCTCCCCGTAGATGCCCCGAAGAGTGTTCAGGATGTCGGCAGCATCACTGCAGTCCTTTGCCTGTTGGTAGGCAAGTCCCCGGAGGCTGCCCAACATCTTCGCCCGTAGTTCTGGGATCGTGCCATCTTGTAGATGCTGCTGACATTGCTGCTCCCACTCTACAAAAGACACTTCCCCTGGTTGAGGGACAAACCCTGAGAAAGTCTTGATCCTCACGGCTGCTTGGGCCGTGACGTTGATGACGGGTGGCGTTGCTGCAGCGGGTTGAAGGGTGACTAGGGAGAGTAGCCTCTGCATGTCGGCCAGCTGTTTCTGGAGGCCAGCGACCGTGGCTTGCTGGCTTTCTTTCCCCCCCATTTCCTTCACCTGCTTGGGCACCCTCACTCAAGCTACCTGGCAGTGTACCTTTAGTACTCATGGTACAACTTATGCTGGTCTGTTTTTTTTGCTTTACAACTTGGGATCTTCATTAAAAAAAAAATTATTTATATCTATTATTATTGATATTATTATTTTTTTTTTTTTTTAGCCTTCCTTAGCCCCACATTGGGCGCCAGAAATGAAGACAGACAGACACTGATCCCCAACTTAAAGAGTAGGAGCAAGATGAGAGAGAGAGAGAGACAGAGACAGAGAGAGAGAGAGAGAGAACAAAAGGATATAGAACAGGGGAGTCACTCTGACTCTGTCTACAGGGAGGGGCCGAGGAAAGGGTCTTGCTTATGCAGACAAAACAAATGGCTTACAATTGATCTTACTATTTAATTTGTTTCGCTGAACAATATCAATTCGACAATCAACCACTGGTTTATTTAACCAGAACACATTGATTTTGAGGCAAACGATTATCAAAAACCACCATTAAGGTTAACATCAAACATAAGGTAAATCATCAAAAAAGTTCAGCCAAGCATAACATCATCCCAACCCTAAGGTTCCGCAGGTACATTGAGAGGGTGCAGGGTATGGGTATTTACGGACTAGGCCAACTTTGGGTGCAGGGTTAATGAGGGTAATTTGGGCAAGGTTGGAGGGAGGCAAGGGTAAGGAGGGAAATAAAAGTGTGGCAGAAAACGATGAAGTCGAAGAAAAGCGGCCCCTGGGAAAAAAACATAACACAATACATCAGTCCCCTATAGTGAAGAAATCTACTATTAAAACTACAACCAAAAGCAACACCACTGAGCATAAAAAACATCAATCTTGCCACACACAAACAACTACCCCAGCCAGTTGGCAATCCTAACCACTAGCGTGGAAACATTAAAGCCTTTCACACATTCTTATAACTCTTCCTTACATAAGCATTCAAGCCCTTGTTCAGAAATAACCAACAACATTCCAAAAATATTCTTACATCAATGCAACAACAATTTATCTCCACAAACATCTAGCACTGAGAAAAGCTCAAATGTAGCAACACAATATATGCTAACAAAGCTAAACAACTCTCTTCTCCTTAGTCGCAAGGGTCATTTCATAAGAACAAAGGAATAAAAAGGTTTTTCCACTGGAACTAGGCCCTAACTTTATAAATCTTCTATTAGTATAATAATTTAATGTCAGGAGTATTGAGCTAAATTATGAACCCTAGCCCCAGGCACACATTGTAGCGATGACCCTTAAAAGAAGGTGAGAGAAAATATACAGACTGAGGGAAATCAAATGAGAAGGAATTTAGACTGGTCACTAGTTCTGTTCAACTTGAGAAGGGAGAGCACAAGAGACTGAATAAGCATGACAGAGAAAATAAATCTATTCATTTCTTTAACATGCCTAAGTACTATTTCAAACAAGACAGCCTACTAAATATACATGCAGAATGGCCAGGATCCTTTCCTCAATTTCAAAATGTCTACCAAAAGCACATGGTGAGCCCAACCGGTTCAACATACCACTTGGACCAGTATCTAGACAAGTCCAATTCATAATATGATCAGTAACAATATACAGGCTTAGTTTTTAGTCTAATCTACTTATAATCTTACTACAGCTACTAGTAACTAACCTTGAATTAAGAGACCACTTTGCCAACTGTGTTTTCCCTCTAGAGAGCCAACGTGTTTCCTCCTCTCCTCAGCCGGTCAAAAAAAGGGAAGGTACTTCTATGTCAAGTAACAGGAATGGGATGTAAACTTGTCAGGAAAAAGGAAGCAGGTTGGGGAAGTTGGTTATTCTTTCCCTAAATTAATAATTTCAACCCCACCAAAATAATTACTTCTAGTAACTTCCCAACAAGATTTTTTATATACAAGGAATGAAAATAGTAATCTAGAACCAAATCAAAATACTTTATCTTCAATTCCACAACCTTCTTTTTTACCACTGAAGGGGAACAACTCTCCAAAGGAACAACAAGAGACTAAAACTACGGTTATTTCCCTTGAACTGTGCTTGTGTAGACCAGCCCTGTCATGCTGTCTACACAATTATCTTTCAGTATGTGTGTCCTTCATTTTTCATTCATCATTAGTATTCACGTTCTTGTCCAAAACAGCGAGTGTCTGCGAAAGAAAAGTGTCTGAACACGTCAGAATTACGAAATGTATGGGAGTAATGTTTAATCAAATATTTTCAAAATTTACGTCTCAGAAGATCAAGTTCAATGACAAGCTACTAACACTGGATGAGCTAAAGAAAGTGGTTTAGAAAAAGCAAAAGCCAGTTATTTGCTTGGATCTAATGGAATCGCTTGTCTGCTGTGTAAGAAATGTCCAAATGTCCATGAGGTACTCCACAAACTGAAGAGATCGTCATTCAGGATCAGGATCAGGATCAGGGGCGTTGTATCAATACAACTTAGCCTATTTAGGCTTTTTACGCCCCTTCTGTATGTATATATCCTTTTTTTTTTTTTCATAACCGTTGGTCCAGTCATAGGCTAGCTCAGACTTATTATCCATCAAATTCATATCTAATTTTTGTTAATAATTCATGTTTATCTATGAGGTTCTTGAACACATTAATACTGGGTGCACGTTTGATGTTAAGTGTTAGTTTATTCCAAAAGTTGGTTACTCTATTAGTAAAAGTAAATTTTCTTAAATTCGTTCTAGAATATTGTTTAAATATCTTATCTTCACTGTTCCTTGTAACATTCTTCTGCGGAGTACAAAGAAAGCGTGCTTTATCAACATCATCAATTTCATTAAATATCTTGTATGCCTGAATCAAGTCACCTCTTATTCTTCTTGCCTTAAGTGTTGGAAGTTGCAAATATTTTAATCTTTCCTGATATGAGTAATCTTTTATATTATGAATCATTTTGGTTGCTCTTCTTTGTACCTGTTCTAGAGCTTCTGATTGTCTCTTTAGGAACGTCTATTGAGGAACTAGAAGATGAGTGACCAGTAGATTATGGCTGATGTCATAAATTCCCAAAGACCAAAACTTGAGTGACATCAATCTGTTCAAACCAGCATCACTTTTAACGTCGAGGGAAAGATCTCCTTCTCTTTCATAGCAGTCAGACTGACTGAATTCCTCCCAGAAGTTGAGCGCTAGGATTTGTCAGTGCATAAAGAAGGCATTCCAAGAGTATCTGGCTGTTTAGAATACGCCAGTATGATTTGGAAAGCAATCCAAAGAGTTAAGGCAGAGAAAAAAGGAACCCGATGTGGTGTGGCTCGATCTGGTAAACGCATACGGGTTCGTTCCACACAGGATGATTCACCTAGCCTTCAAGATGTATTGTTCCAAACAACAACGAAGAAATGCTGAAGAAGTATTTTCATACTTTCTAAATGAGGGGGTTCTCCACAAAGGAATACACAACATGCTGGATCAATCTTGAAATTAGCATAGCACTTGGATGTGCAGTTTCTCCAATAGTGTTCATGCTGCCAATGGAGGTCATCGTGAAAGAGGCTGCAAGCCTTACAGGTTCATCAACTTTAGAAATGGGACTAAAAATGTCACTTTAAAAGCCCTCATGGATGACGCAATTTTTTTCTGCTCAGACAGGCTGATACTCCTGCGGACACTCCCTGTATAGACAGGCAACGATTAATCCCATCTACCCAACAAAGTGAGTAGAGTTTTGTGTGTATGACCGTTTTTTTTCCATCCCGCCATTAAGACAGCCATACTCCAACTTCGGGGAAGGATGACGCAATGGTCCTATTTTGAAATGAAGATGAAATATAACAATTCTGAAGTAGTTAGACAAGCTGTTTACTCGAGGATGATCTTCGGACCAAAGAAATCACGAAGCCTCTCCCTGCAAAAAGAAAAGTAGCTAAACACAATTATATTCGCAATAGCAAAATGAGCTATTCCAACAGTGAAAGAAGGACCAGTCAACAGACTTGGAAGGTGGTATAAGGATTCCTTGAAAGACACAAAGAGGTGAAAGGAATTAAGTAAATGGCAGATATCATTGTGGCCTACCGGCAAATATGTGGTCTACTGTCTTCAGTCCAGGCTGATTCCAAAGTTCTGGCCTTTACTAATATACGATCTCAGCACTAGCACGATGGAATAAATGGAAGCCAAAATTGCCAGATCCATTAGGAAATGGCTTGGTGTATCACAAGGTCTTATAGATACCGTGCTGTACTGCCACCAAGCAAAGCTGAAGTTACCCATGAAATCTATCTTTAAGGAGTGCAAAGTGGGTGAACAGCGAGGATACTCACCATGTTTTGAAGATTCCCTAGACAAGGTTGTGAGATCAGTCCAGCCGAAGCTACAGACTGGCAGAAAATCAGTGGAAAATTCAGGAGGCAGTGAGCTGGGAAAAGGAAAGCCTCAAGATCAGGGAAATAATACAATATACACAAACCAACAACCAGGGACTAGGGTCAACAGAAATGAAGTAGCAGTCAAAAGCAAAAAGGAATGCAGAGAGACGCATGGTAATTCAAGAAGTGAAAATAGAAGAGGATGCCATGAGAATCCAGAAGGCAGTCCAACAAGACCAATAGTGTAGTGTATGCTGTTTTAAGCATGACTGTACCGGAACGGTATACCAGCTTCGGCTCTGCATGATGGCGGCGACCGCATCTATATCTTCGTGTACTTAGCAAATAAAGTCCATATCTTTGGAATCAAGCACCGCCTTTACCTTATTGAGTGTGCGGCATACCATTACATGGTGTCAGAAGTGTAGAAGTAGAGAAGAAACCCACGACCATGGCAGAGACTGTCATCGTAAGGACCACCAGATCCGCTCTGTGTCAACAGCAGCAACCCCAGTGCTGAATGGAGCAAGTGGAAGATGAAGTTCAACATCTTTCTTCAGGCTACTGGCGCAACAACAAAGCCCAACGTCGTCAAGGTAGGACTTCTCCTAAACCACATCGGCGATGAAGGCATCGAAATCTATTCGAATTTTGCCTACCTACCAGCCAGAGACAACCCTGAAAATGCTGACGAAAGGCTCCCAGCAGAAGACCAAAATGACTACGCAACCGTCCTGCGTAAGTACGACGAATTTTTTAACCGTCGCGACCCCCAATTGATGCTGAGGGAACAGTTCCGGAGAGACCTTGGTCCAGGATTGCTGCAGATTTTTTCCAGTACAACGGCAAGCTCTTTCTGCTTGCCATTGACTACTACTCCAGAGACATCGAAATGGCCCTGGTTTCCAGTAGAGTCACAACAGCAGAAACAATAGCAAGAATGAAAAAGATCTTCAGTCGCCACGGCATCCCAGACATTATCGTGACAGACAACGGGCCGCAGTTCACTGCAGAAGACTTCAAGTCCTTTGCACAGTCCTGGGGATTCGACCACGTCACATCATCACCCCACTATCCCCAGTCTAATGGAGAGGTTGAACGTGCCGTTCAAACCATCAAAGGTCTCATCAAGAAAACCAATGATGAATACCTTGGCCTCCTAATGTATAGGAATACCCCATTACCGAATGGTTTTTCCCCAGCCCAGTTAAGCATGGGACGCAGACTCAAAACCAGAGTCCCATGCCATCCCAACCTCCTCTTGCCCCAGACCCCAGATTTCATGACGGTGAAGAAGAGGGAGAGAGAGTACCGTGAGAAGATGACAACCGACTACGACAGAAGACACAGGGTCGTCACCCCAGAAAACCTGTCACCTGGTGATGCAGTCTGGATCCCCGACCTGAAGAAAGAAGGCACAGTCATCCAACGCCATGAGCTCCAAGATCTGTGGTTATCGAAACATCTGACGGTGGCCTCCTACGCAGAAACCGTCAGATGACCAGGAAGCTCCACCAGCCAGCAGACCAGTCCAGCCCAGCACACGTACCTCCTCTACAGTCAGCCCACATCCTGGAAGAGAGGTGCCTCCTACCCAACTCCCAGAAGACGGGACCACATCTGGAGAGAGATCCCCTGGCCAGAGCCCCTTACGCCAACAACAGACGGGTGCCAGAGGAACACCTACATCCCCAGAGGGACTTCAACCCTTACCCAGAAGATCTGCACGGGCCCACAAGAAGCCACAGCGCCTCATCGAACAGTTGTGAAAAAAAAAAAGAAAAAAAAAAAGAGAGACGCTGGTGAAAGACCCGGTGCCACGAAAGGCAAAAGCAAATAGACACTGGTGAAAGACCCGGTGCCACAAAGGCAAAAGCAAATAAACACTGGTGAAAGACCTGGTGCAGTGATTTACATCTAGTCAGACACCCTTACCGGTTCTAGTCATGATATAAATTAAAGTTTACAAAGATTAGATTAATCTTGCATCACAATTCCGTAATTAAGAACAGTTTATTATGATTGGAAGACTGAAACTGATTTGATAATGGAAAAAAAACATTTAAGATGTTTTCGTCAGACAAGGAACCTTTAACGGTAGAAAGATAACTTTCCCGCCTTACAAAAAGGGGGGATGTAGTGTATGCTGTTTTAAGCATGGACTGTACCGGAACGGTATACCAGCTTCGGCTCTGCATGATGGCGGCGACCGCATCTATATCTTCGTGTACTTAGCAAATAAAGTCCATATCTTTGGAATCAAGCACCGCCTTTACCTTATTGAGTGTGCGGCATACCATTACAAATAGGGTAGTAAACTGCGTGAGAAAGCGCACTCTAAAGAAATCCTCAGTCAGATGTGCATATGACTCCCCGACTTCAGTTTTAAACGTGGTGAAATGGAGGAAAATCCGATGACTCCGCACGTTTGCTCTGTCAGAACAAACAAACAGTGGAGCATGTTCTTCGCTCATACAAAGTAGCACTAACACATGGAAGGCACACATTAAAATAGGCCTACAAGTGTTCATGGCAACCAAGTAGTTAAGGAGATCACACATGCGGTCAATCTTGGCAAGGAAACACTACGTCATCAGAATCTCCAGCAACTACTTTAGAACAACATGGCAAGAGGTCACAAATCATGGTCTGGAACAGCTATGACATCAAGAGAATAGAAATGGAGTTTACTGGATGAAGTGGATGACTAGAAGTGCACAGTAGTCCTCCCAAAAATGATGGCAGGAAAATCCTCCAGAAATCATCACCGGAAGAGTGGCGTGAGACCAGGTATTGTACTCAACTCAGGTTCATCAAACAAGTGATTCACATTGCATTCACTTTGACATACGAAAGCAGAATGGAGCAAACTCTTATCTACGAGACAGTAGTAGGCCAGTCCAGCCAGCAGCCTGAGGGAATCTGACTTCCACGCGCCCAAGTCCTCACCCTAGAAGTTGGATCAAATGGGGGGTGGGGAGGGGGTAAGGGTCGTGTGGATGTGGGAGGTGGGGTGGGATGGGGGTAAGCTCATTAGCATTTGATCTCATGCAACAACTCGTGATCTCTGGTACGAAGAGGACTAGAACCCTTAAGGCAACTGAATGGCAGCGGCACAGCTGAAAGGACTGACTCAGTTCGAGACCAGCTGGTTGAGGTGGAAAAAGAGTGAACTTCATAGGGCTTGAGACCTAACGACAGGTGTCCGATGGTCATAGCAGATGTCGATAGCGAAGTGCGTAGAAAGGAAATGCCTCAAGACGCCCACCTAACCAGAAGGTGTAGATTTGAATCTGCACAACGCCAAGAAAGGAGTGTGTTCGCGCCAGCAGGAGCCATGACTTGAGGCGAGTTTAATAGACGTGAGAATTCACAAGGATAGCTTAACCTTACGGTGAGGGACTTGAGAGGCAAGGGTGTAAAGAAACTGGCGAAAGAGTAACTTGATACTTGATACTTAACTTGATACTTGATGTATTGGGTGTTTGATGCCTTTTTTTACGAGGCCTGTTCACCACTCCTGTTCAAACTAGACTTGCGTGCGTGGCATGGCAAAAGCAGTCTAGTTGTAACAGCTGGGGTCAAATTTGTTTGGCAGACTTTCCCAATGGGCATCCTGTCTTCTAATGCTCGGGGCTGTCACAACACTATCTGGAAGACTGTTCCATGTGGACACCACTCGCTGCGCAAAGAAGTTAGAACGCATGTTTAGTCTGCAATGTCCTTTCTCTAGTTTTAGAGAGTTCCCTCTAGTGTCTCTACCTTGGTGGAGCTGGAGTTGTGGTCTGTCTGTGTCATATAAGCCATGCATGAACTTAAAAGTGTCAGTCATGTCGCCTCTATTTCTGCGGTGTTCCAGGCTTGGCAGCTTAAGTAGTGCTAGGCGCTCTGGATATGATATTTCTTTCAGGGGGCCAGTGAGTTTTGTTGCTCGCCTTTAAACATCCTCTAGATCCGCACACAGGGTTTTGAATCTTGGCTGCCATACCGCGTGACCGTACTCAAGGATTGGCCTCACAAGGGACTTGTAGAGTTGGACAAAGGTGTCTGGTGTAAGGTGATCAAAGGACCTTCTGATGACCCCAAGGATCCTATTGGCCTTTTCCGTTGCTTGTGCCACATGGTTCTTGAAACTAAGGTCCTTGTCCACCAACACTCCCAAGTCTCGCTCTACTTCACTCTCTTCCAGTCTAGTAGTGCAGTTCTCACCCTCAGAGTTTTTGCTGTTCATACAGTATGTTGCCTCTGTTTTGGGGTTACCAAGCCTAATCACACTGCATTTTTGAGGGTGGAACTTTAATTGCCAATCGGTTGACCACTTCTGGAGTTGGTTGAGATCCTCTTGGAGAGTTTGCTGTGCGTCACTATTGTAAGATTCAAACTATCAATGAGTCTACTTCCTCAAGCTCTTCTTGCTGTTGAAGGGTCAGCATAGTTATCGTTTCATGTACCAGTCAGAGAATGTTGGTACTTTTGTGCACCAATCACTGGACGTTCCAACTGTCCGAGCCGTTTTCCCCCGCATGCAATAGAGCCTAAAGGAGTTTAGCGAACTGCTGCCTTTTCCTAGCCCCGCTTGCCGCTAGTGTGTGCCATGAAACGCTGACACTCGCCGAACAAGCAAGAATTCTCGCCACCACGCCTCCATGAAATGCCACACTGGACTGCGGCCATGCCCCCTTAAAGGGTAAGCCCGGTAAGGTGTTCAGGGCCAAAACACTAGTCTGAGGGGGGGGGGGGGGGGGGGGGGGGGGGGGGGGGGGGGGCGAGGAGGGAGGGAGAGACGCTTTATTTGTGAAGAATATTTCTGATTACAAATTCTCTTTAAAGTTTCTTTCTGCTAATCATGGGAAAGGCTGTAAAATCAATGGGTGCGTATTGACTAGTTTGGAAGACGCCTGGGTGATTTTGATTAATTTGTGTAGTTTGCGTTAAAATGATAAACGTTCCAAATGTGATTTCCACACAAAAAAGAGCGCCATCATCCTTTCCCCCCCCAATGAGGAAAACGTCGGTGACAACAAGCAGCCTATCACATTAGGTGCGTCTTGTAACCGCTCAAGCAGGGTTCCCAAGGATTTACAAGTGAGGGTCAAGATAACCTCTGTTTTTGTTGCTGGAAAGCCTTAGAATGCCATTACATTCCTTGATTTGTCTCCACCGATAATACGACATGAAATCAAGTAGAAAATATACGTGTGAAAGTAGAAAATAACTATGTCATTTTGCGATGTGCAGCAAGTGCGACAGAGTACTGCCTATTGTTATTTTCCTCACCCCCTACCGTACCTCCCACTCCACCCTATTGCAGTTGTGCACGCCCCCCCCCCCCCCCCCCCCCCCCCCCCCCTTTTCTTTTCTTTCATCTCCAGTAGTTGCATGCCAACAGTAAACTAAAAGACCCCCCCCCCCCCCTCAAATGTCTTTGTCAGTCTCTATTACACACACACACACACACACAGTAAGCGCAGAACTTTTGAGAAATATGAAGGATGAAAAAATTGATAACTAGTTAAAGAAGGACTGAACCAAAAGAAATATGTGCTTGTTGCAGACTGGCCCTAACTGGAAAAGGATGGAGGAGGATAGAAAAGCACTGCAACCATGACATCGTCACAGAAGACTTTTCACAGATGAGACTGATACCAGCAGCCGAGACATTAACACATCATCACAAATCACCACATCAGACGCAGCAGAACAGGAAACACCACGATAGTTCACACTCCGTTGCTGCATATCCTGACAAACCTGAGGAAGCAGCAGATGCCACAGATGTCAGCATGGAGGAAGGAAGTACACAAATGAAATTAACTCAGCTGTTCATAAACCTGTCCCAGACATCCCTGTTGTTCAAGCAGGCGCCTCTGAACAAAGAAAGGCTAGCAGGCAACAAGGCTTTGAGCCCGATCGTCCATCTGGAAGTACAGTTCAGTTTCCTGATGTGACATCGTTTCAAGGAAAGTGGTACGAACATGAGTGCTTTAATCATTATTGGCGTCACTACCATTTTGTTTCTATGTGGTGTCAAAAGCATATGGAGACCTACAAGACTGTTCTAGAGCAGTACAACAAAACGATCATTCAGCAAGCAGCAGCAAGTCAGACATTAGCAAACAGCAGGCAACCAACACAGGTATTCAAAACACCCATCAGCAAGAAAACTGTCCGCAACAGGAAAGCCAGACGCAGACGCAAGGCTGCTAAAAAGAGGTTGAAAAAGGCGCTGAGAAACGGAGAAGTTGTCGGAAGCTGCACATCTCTGTCCCAGTCATCAGAAGATGGTCAGAAATACAGGGAAGGAGAAACCACAGAATCTGCTGTAGAAGGAGCAGTCAAGGATGAAGAGATGGAAATCACGGATGAAATGCTGGACTTTTTTGCTCACACTCTAAACACAGACAAGAAAGAGGTAAACCATGGAATGTTTGGTTTTGTCTCTAGAATAGTTTTGTGATATTTCTTTTCCAGCTGTGTTTTATTTGTGTACAAAAGTATTTTGTCATTTGTGTGTGTACACAGGCAGACATGTTTTTCCATGACTTGATTAAATCTTATGATCTGCAGAATACATCTTTTAAGTCATTAGGCAGCTTAGTCAAAGACAAGATGTCATGATTTTGTAATTTTCTCAGATTCTTTCTTCTTCCTAAAATGCTGGTTCACTCAAAAATGAGTAGATTAATTTAGATTATGTTATAGGTGGTGACGCAGTTATATATTTTTAGCATCTGATGAAATTTTCTGAACCTGCACTTACAATTTTGTTGTAAAATAGAAGCATTCCAAATATCTTACTTCTGTAATGTTTGTTTCAGATGCTTTAAAGAAGAGCAAGGAAAACACAAAAGAGGAAAAGCACGTCAATATTGAAGAAGGTAAAAGTATGTACAGTAGTATATAGTATAGTTGGACATTGCATCCCATAAACCAGATGGTTTGCAGACATGACAGGAAAAATGTAGCCCATCTGAAACAAAATGTTTTCTTCTTTTTTTTTAATACAATTACTGTTTCAGTTGTTACAGTCACAGTGAATTGTTCTTATGACTAGTCAAATAATGCTATCCTAACTTGTTCCTGGCCAGTCTGCCTAGGCTGTTGTATGCTGCGTGGCGAATCTGTCTGGTGACACAACAGTGTAATGCCAGGCTGCCTGAACAGTGTCCGCTGTCTTGTGGAATACTTTCTATATTTGAAGAATCATTGTCGTCAGTCAGTTCTCCGTTGTCTACTCTGTGCCATGTTGCAGTAGTTTGATAACTTTGCTATCAGTATCACTCTCGTGGAGATTCTTGAAATTTAACGTTTTGTGTGCTACATGTTGTACCTCTGCATGGTGCTTTTTTTTTTTATTAACCATCTCTGAAAATGGCATTGGGCATGACAGTATGCAGATCACTGACCTTATTTATGTTAAAAATGCAGATCAGTGACCTTATTTACATAATAAATGAAAACACTAATATATCTTCTATCTGTCCTTCCATCCATCTTCTGTCTATCTATCCATCCATCTATCCCCCTGTATAAGTCAATATGGACCGACATGGAGAGGGGCATAATGATGATGACAGAGCAGATTACATTCAGTTGCTTGCTTGTTTACTTCTAGTTTTTATCTGCCATGATTCATCACCACCACATATTTCATTGGTGATGGCAGTTGTTATTGATTTCCAGCACATCATCATAACAATTTAAAGCTATTTTGAAATGGGCTGTAAACAAATGTTTGAAAAAAACGCGTCAGTGGCTGAGTAAATTTAAGTATATCCTGAAGTTTTATCAAATTTGAGACAGTGTCATGGATTACTATCCAGTTTGTTGGCAGCTCTTCATCTTTCATCAGAAATTCCATAGCAAAAGCTGGTGTATCATATGAGAACTTCATTGTTCAAGATTAAATGTTTAAATGCTATCAACCTTTCGAGTGCTGTGTATAATTCAGTGCACATACTTGAAATGAAATGGAAGATGATTGCCACTACATATACTCTGTTTTATGGCTTTTATATGAGTACTAAAAACACTAGATAGTGTGAACTTAAAACATGTTTTGGAAAGTAGAAACTATGTAAAATATGAAGAAAAAAAATAATAGTGAAATCTTCTCTGAAAGATAGTAGGAAATTATTTCTCAAGAAGTATCTAGCAAGACCTGTGCCAATGTAACCTGAAAGTATTATCCAAATATTTGAAAAATTTTCCACCACTCGCAGTATTCATATTACTCATATTCCTGGGCTTTTGGGGCCACCGTCATGAATAGCACTAGACCCTTTGTATGAATGGGTTTATGTATGAAATGTCATACATAATCGTGCATAATTCTATACAAAAATGAAAGTTTTTGTAGACTATGGGAGGCAAGTGGAAAACATGAAAACATCCATACAAATTAAAAAGTAAGTGTTGCAGTTTTAAATCATGTGGTATACACACATTTACCACAAATAATCTTGATTTTTTTCCCCACACTGTTGCTGCAATTGATGTTTCAGAGTGATGTTCTCTATTCTTTTCATTTGTTCCAGCTGAGAATGTTTAGTGTTCAGCTTGAGCATTTGCAAAGTTGGTAATCTTTTTGTTGTTTTACTACGGGTAAAAGAAAACCAACAACAACAACAAAAACGCTGATTTTTTTCTCACAAGCCAAAGCCTGTTGAAGTCATTGGTGTGTGCATGTGTTTTAAGGAGACGAAAAGAAGGAAAGAACAGAGACTGCTCCAGTGGAACGTCCAGGATTCAGGCGAACCTCAGAAATGCAACTCCTGTACGGCAAAGGGGCAGCCATGATTCACGGGATGGAGACGGCCCTTCAGATGACCTTTGACCGCAACTTAGACGTTCTGCAACCAAGCTTGTGGCCCAACATGCCACTGAGAGTCGTATTTTGAAATATTACCTAGGCTTTTGAGTTACTTGCAGGGAGAGACTCTTTTCCATTGTTTTTGAGAATATCACTTTGTTTTTATTGTTTACTTGAAACATTTTTGGTTCGTCTATATATATGTGTGTGTAAACAAAGCTGATCTATGTAGGCACACTGTTGTGGTTGTCCATGTG
The DNA here is from genome assembly GCA_018398815.1 of Conus ventricosus. Lineage (NCBI taxonomy): Eukaryota > Metazoa > Mollusca > Gastropoda > Neogastropoda > Conidae > Conus > Conus ventricosus. The sequence continues at coordinate 625,983 of CM031602.1, forward strand.
TGCAACTGTGCGTGTTTGTCGGTTATAAACTTTAATATTAGCATTTTCTCTGCAGTTGTAAGTGCTTTTCTCTAAATGATAAATTTTAAAGACCTTTTTGAGGAGTAAGACAATGGATGAAATGATACTTGCTGTGTAAGCCCACAAAAATTGACCAAACAGAGCTAGCAAATTGACTGTAGCTAGTATGGTACTAAATGTAATGCTGAATAATAAAGACAGTAGATTTGCATGTTTTAGGAAAGTTTCAGTTTCACTTTCATCAAGGAGCGTCACTGCTACACCACATACGCTAAGTTTTGAGACCACACTACGCATGATTTGAAGCTGACGGATAAATGAATTTGTCTGACCTACGCATTAGCCCAACGTGCTGGTCAGACCTTGAGGAAAGAATATACAGATCTAATATTTTCTCACAAATTTTGACCACTTACTATCATGATTTATGAGTAATTCATATAAGATATATTAATGATAATACTTGCAAATTTGTAGCAACAGTCAGCTTACATATCTACCAGGACCAATTCATTAAAAGCGACCTCTGCCAAGAAGAGCAGATACATTAATAGATGTAGGCCTCACAAAGGTACATCTTAACAGGTATAGCTACTTAAAACATGAGTTTTATCATTTATGGCGACTCATGCTAGTAGAAAGTTTTAATTATTTCAGCAATAACAGATCTTTATTTTAAAAAGAAAGAAAAAAAAAGCAAGCTAGCATAGTACATTTCACATTGTTGTTAAAATGATAGAAAGTATACACAAATTTAGGGGAAGTCTTATGTTGATGTGTCAAATAAAGTAAGATATCGTGCAAGTTTCATTAAAAGGTAATCATTCAAACACACTGGAGTTACTTGATGCTGTGCACTTGGAATATCTTGGAAACTCAAAATGGAGCATCTGCCTTACTGAAGACACTGAATAGAGGGAGTACATGCACACGCATGCTCTTTCATTCTCATCATTGAAAGTACACATTCAGAGGATGCCACACCCACCCACCCACCCTCTCCCCCCTCTCCCATCCGCCTTGTTCAGTATTTCGTCTTGCACCTCCATCTGCCGAGTGGGAAGAAGGGAAAGGGGAAGTAAACCAGGGTGAGAATGCTCAGAAGATGAAGATGTGGATCGAGTCTGATTTGCACAATGAGAAGAGTTTGTTGTCTATCAGCTTCAGAGAACAGCTGTGCTGGTTTTAAGGACATTAGTGGCAGTTACAAGATCATACATTCTACAAAGTGCCTGCCGTTTTGTTTTTGTTTTTTCTTCATCTTTGTCCTCTGGCATTTGTTTTTTCTATATTTAACAGCCCTGATGTGGCCCTTTGCGGTCGGCTGGGCTATAAGCAACATTATCTTATCCTATCTTTCTATATTTATGCCAGTAAAATAAGTGTGTGCCCACAAATTTGTATGTTTAGATGAACTTATAAGTGTGTGCATGTGTTTGTCCTGCTCCCCGCTTTGACCAGAGGACAGCAATATCCTTCAAATCAAATGCATGGAAAGAATGATAAGGAGGAACACATGCATGAAATTTCCAGCTGTTGATGCACCTCTGAAAAAAACATTGATTAAACCCCTGTCGTAAGTCCTTTCTAAAAGGCTTACTGGATCAGCGTGCATTTCATCACATGTGAGCCAAAACTTGTAGTGTTCTTGTTAATGTTGTGTTGATATGAGACTATTATGTACATTTTTGCATTGTTTTTTTGTTTAGAAGAGTACGTTGGACAAGTCTGCCTCCTGAATGAGACCTGTCTTTTGCAAGAATGTGTGTGTGTGTGTTTAAATGAGTTATTACTGTTTTAAATAAGTTGGGATAAACGAAACTTGATGTTGACATTATGGGTATTCCCAGATAACAAAGATGCCCAGCTCTCAAGCCATTTTGGTTCTGTTTATTTTTCAGTCACAATATTTTCACTTTACTTCAAGGTCACAGTGGATGAGGTTCTTAAACTGCGGCACTTGTGTTAATCTTTTGGCAGTAAATGCATCGTTTTCAAAATAGTGCAAGTGAGTTTTCATGTTTGAGATTTCATGCATTGAAATGGAAAAAAGAGTTTTAACATATGAAATTTTCAGGCATATTTATGTTTATCAACAGTCCGTTGGTGTATGCTTGAATATTCTATCAGCTGTAGGTTCCAAGATGCACCTGTTCTACAGTATTATGGACTGTGGTGTGTCTCTATTTGACGCCGGGAGCGCAGACACAACCAGCCGTGTCTCCCTGATGAGTCCCGACTCAGAGGGCGAAAGGCCTCGGAGCAGGCAATACAAATATATCTGCCTTCTAAAGGGATTGCGATGGTTCCCTTATGCAGCTAGTGAAGAGTTTTCATATCTGTAACATTTTTTTTTTTTTTTTAATTTCATGTTCCCAGTTTCTCTATCTTCAAACTCCCCTCTCCCCTCCCCTCCTTAAGTCCAAATCTTTGCCAGGTCATTACTATGAAGACAGTTCAGTTGTTGGCCTGCGCTTGTTTTTCCCCACTATTAGATTGTTCGTCTATGTATTTGTCTGACTTTATTCAAGTTTAAGAGGCTGTGCCAGTCTTGAATAAAAGCTACTCTGTGTTAGGTTTCCTTATGGGAGCAAAACATACCCCACTTGTTTACTGTTTATCGTTTACTGTTCCCTACCTCATTTCATTTCCGATTTTGCTTTGATTAAATTGAGGTTATTTGTATTTGTTTTTGTCCGTCTATGTGTTTGTCTTTTGATCTCCCTTGCATCTTTGGGTGGATCCTCAGGCGTAGGCTCAAAGACTGTCCCCTACATTTTATATTATTTGCATAATGTCTTTAGTTTTACAGCAACTTTTTTCCTCCCCACACTTTCGTTTGGTTGCATTTACTACTCTTCGCTGGCTGCTTTGGGGGTGCTATTGGATTCTTTTTTGCACCCATGGTGGTGAGAACACCACAGTATTATGGACTGTGGTGTGTCTCTATTTGACGCCGGGAGCGCAGACACAACCAGCCGTGTCTCCCTGATGAGTCCCGACCCAGCGGGCGAAAGGCCTCGGAGCAGGCAATACAAATATATCTGCCTTCTAAAGGGATTGCGATGGTTCCCTTATGCAGCTAGTGAAGAGTTTTCATATCTGTAACATTTTTTTTTTTTTTAATTTCATGTTCCAGTTTCTCTATCTTCAAACTCTCCTCTCCCCTCCCCTCCTTAAGTCCAAATCTTTGCCAGGTCATTACTATGAAGACAGTTCAGTTGTTGGCCTGCGCTTGTTTTTCCCCCACTATTAGATTGTTTGTCTATGTATTTGTCTGACTTTATTCAAGTTTAAGAGGCTGTGTCAGTCTTGAATAAAAGTTACTCCGTGTTAGGTTTCCTTATGGGAGCAAACATACCCCACTTGTTTACTGTTTTTCTGATGTTTTTCTTTCAATAGACATTTTTAAGTCCAGTTAATTTTCTGCATAACTCATTATCTGCCATATCATTGAACTTTAGATAGTTGAAATTTGTAATTTCAAGGTCAGACTTTCTCTGATTATAATGAAATTCACAGTATCTTCCAAATGCAGATCTAAAATATTTGTGAATTAAATGTGTAGTCATATGTATTGAATATGTATTTTGATACTATTTGTTAAGTCATCTTCAGAGTTGTTCTACGTATTTCTCATGTTTTTTCCACCTCCATTCATGAAATACAGATATGAAAACAAAAGTAGTGTAGACACTATAGGAGTTGGTTTTACTGGTATTGGTGGTGTCTTAAATCCTCTGTGTCAATTAATGACCGTGAACCGAGGGCATGTGGCTGTGTATCATAAAGTCATAAAGGAAGTAATGCATCTGAGATGGCACAGATATTAGAAAAAGAAAGAAAAAAAACCTTCAAAAATAAAACAAAATCATCAACTTGAAGCAGTCGATTATCATGGAAAGCAGTTGATAAACACACACACACAGATTATTCCACATCAGACATTAAAAAGTGAATCTTTATTAAATATTAAAACATCTGTGTATATCATTTTTCATGTACAACAACTGAAATGCTAAAGTAAATGTATTCACGATATGTCGAACATCGGGATCAGCTCATAGCATATCCCAGTTTCAAAAGAAAATCATCTGCAGTAATTATAAGTGATATGTGTATAAAAGATTGAACTGCTTCCAGTCTCAAATGTCAACAAGGATACTAAACTGTGACACTGCTACTTACTCGGGAACGAGTTCGCTCACGGCGGTGGGCACTGAATCCAGTTCTCAACCCTGCAGTTGCGCTGGAGAAGTCGGCTGGATTGCCGACCAAAGCTATGCACACAGTGAGTAGCCTTCTTTAACTGAGTGACTTGTTTAGTCGGTAGCCATTAGGAGAATTATTAAGCCTGGCCATAGATTTAAGGCTGAGAAGAGTTTAAAGTATACCTAACGAGTTACCTAGAAACCATCAAAGGCAATAGCATTATACACCTGCACACAATATCTGTACAGGAGAGGATATGAAGGATTGTTCTCACCCTAAAACTCATGGAATTCACTTCAAGAATTTTTGCTAAAACAGTGCTATGCTTGAATATTCAGATGTTTCATGCCAGGAATACATGCTTCCAGAAACTAGTAGTGAACATATACAGATATTTACATGTAGCTGCAAAGTCAATGTTGTTTACCTAAAAACAAGCAGACATCTTTACCAGAGCATACCTCAAACTCCAAGTAATATTGCAAATATTTTGATGCAGTTGTAATCCCCAGGCTAACAATGTATAACATCTCAGTTATGCTTTTTTCTTTCTTTTTTTTTAAATACTCGTGTCACATGCAAGTACACAGAACTGACCCCCAACTCATGAATATTCAGCACGATCTGCTCTTTCAACTGAACTGGACGGGGAAATGCAGAGAAGGATGGTACTTGGGGGAATTAGATATCAATAATGCAGGGGCGGGATTTTTCCTCAGATTTCTGCAGTAGATCCTTGTTCATTCCGCCTAACAGTGTGTCGGTTCCGCGGGAGCGATCTGTGATTCATGTCTTCAAAAACATCGGATGTCATTTATCCACAAACTATTCAAAATTCTTAAACGGCTTGGATTCGCAGTTAACTTGGCAACTTTCTCCTTACGTTTTGCGATCTTCAAAATGGCTACACGTCGAAGAGATGTCATTTCATGCTGAGAAAATGTTTCCTGCGACAGTTCTTTGAAGAACAAGTGGAAGTGGAACTGGTTGGAGAGTAAGGTGGACGAAGATGAAGTGATAGGCCATTTCACAGCCAAACTTAATGCCTGTGGTCATGCTTACTGCAATCTTTGCCGAGTGCAAATAAATTACAGTTCACGAGGAAAAGTTGCTTTGGTGGATCTTACATTAATTTTGTGTGCCATTAGGTTGAAAAGGAACTCCTCTCATCTACACTTGGTCCAAGTTGTGAAAGACAGTAAGTATAGTTGATTTTTATAGCTTTTTGTTTGAAAAAAAAATGTTGGCTTTTTTCCTTTAAAATTAGTTAATTTCAGCCTCAAAATGCACTAGACGGCACAGAATTGAATGTAGCAACCCAAAATTTTCTGGGGGGGGGGGGGCATGCCCAAAACCCCCCTAGACTGTTTCCTCTTTTTTCCTTTATGGAGAGTCCCACCCCTGAGATTAATGGCATGTGCACATCATGGGCAGATGTAGTGGAAACTGTTGCTCCTTTGCTTTGATATCCATCATCCTTTTCCCTACAGTACTCTTGTGAGGAATGACGTTGCCAAGGACTGGATCCAGGTCATCAAAAGGTGCTGTTCTACATCATCCTATACCATGGTGTTTAGCCCTCTCCAGTTGATTACCCATACACATGAGAATCTTTTGGAGGATACTCCACCACCTTCGAGTTTGTAAATGGAGTCTAGAAGTCGATGTCAGACACAGGGAAATGCATCTTTTTCATTGATGCTTCCTCCTTTTCTGCATTGCCATATCCCCTTCAAGACATGATCTTAGGTCCTGGTCATTTTTTTTTTCTCTGTATGTGTGCGTCTGTGAGTGTGTTCTTAACTCAAGTGAAGAATACAATTTCTTCTGCTCTTGATAACGGTTTTTCCGACTGACTGCAACTTTATTAAACTGCAATTCAACTGGCATGTCATTTTCTTTTTTTTTTGTCCCTGTTAAATATGATCCATTTCCATGCATACATAGATCCACAACCTCCTTGTCTCCGATTTTCTTTTTCAAAGCCACAACCTTGCAAGACAAAACTGTTAAGAAAAGCATACTAAAAATGCGCATAAAGCGTAAGGGCTGCAACTTGCCAGCAACACAACCACGATGCAATCACACTTCTATCCTAGATCCATGTTGAAACTATGTACAGACCATTATGATTCTTGACTCCCACCTCCCCCTTGCCTGACCCCCACAAAAAATGATATGTTATACAAGACCACATCCATGAGAACAGCTTTATCTGCATGAAATATTGGGGAAACAGCTACCTCTCAACCACCACTTACACAGTCATGATCAAAATGTTCTTTAAAACACGCCTTTTCTCAAAAATCTGCAAGTTTCTCCCATACTGAAGAAAATTGCATACGTATAAATGGAATGTACTTCTATTTACATGTAAACAACATTAAAACTGTACAAGTAAGTCAACACGCATAATTATGAATGTGTGTGTGTGATGTCATCACATTTGTAAATATATGCATTACACAGAATCTGAGACTGCATTCTTAGCACAACAGTCTGTGTGAAGTCTTTGCCATCCTCCTCTTTACTTTTTTTTAGAATGTGTTTTGTACAATTTCAAGTTTGTCATTCAGTATGAAAAAAAAAAAGAGGAAAATGTATGAAGTAAACTGTAAAAGCAGATTTACTTGGAACATGATAATGAGTGTCAAAAACATAAAAATGATAGTAGAAAACAAATAAATGCTTACATTTTTCACTAAGACATAAAACGAGCAATAAATGTTACAGGATACCTTTTAAATTTCATATCAAGTGTCCCACTAATGCATGATAAAACTTAGCAGCACTATAACAAAGGTAAATCATCATCTTCTCTGTTACTCAAATCTTTCCATCAGTTGCCGTTTCAACACACAGGCATTCAGCAGGGTACTAATGTGTTCATAAAACTAACAAAGGCACTGTAATGTGTATTTGCTGCCAATCAACCTACAAACATCCGTCCATTTGTACAGAAAGTACTTCTCACAGAATCTTCCAAATCAGACATTTTCTGTAATAAGAAAACGCCTACCGATGAATGTAACCATATTTAGCACTATCAGCAAATTTACATAGGAATGTGTACAGATTCTTCGGCAGACATCACTGGAATCGCAAACGCTGGAGAATGCACACAGACAGCAGCATGATGATGGTGCCCACATTGACGGCCAACATGGACGCCCCAGCTCTGATGTGGCCTGTCCGATCTTCTGTGGGTGTGGTGGATCCTGGGGGAAGCAAGGAAAAAAAAATTACTGTGGTTTGCACTTCTAACATTCAACTGATCTGTGTCTTTGACCACAAGCATGAGTATACGAATGAATTATTGGAGCTATATGATTTAACAACTAAAAAGAAGAGTTCAAACAGAAAAAGTGAATGGGCAATTCAAATTTCGTAGAAACAGGATGAAACCTATGTGAGAACTGAATTATAAGTATAGATGTAAACGGTATGTGTGTGTGTGTGTGTGCATTCACACATACACTAAAAATAAACACGCCCTATGCACATCAAGAATAGTGCATATACACTCCTGCTTACCCCTAAAATTTCTTTAGAGTAATAAAGACAACAAAAATTCGAAATCTGTGATGAAAATTTGCAATATCAATATTCAAGAGACTACAAACATTCAATAACAAATCCCCCCACCCACCCCACTCCTTCCCTTTTCTTTTTCTCAATTATGTCTCGTGTTTAAATAGCTTTATGTCATTTTCACTACATACCTATAGATTCATATGTCAAGAGTGTGTGCTGAGTGTGCATTTTCAATTTTAGTTTTAATGGAGTTTGGAGTTGTTTTTTCTTCACTCACATGATTTCAGGGTGATCTTGTGAAACTTTAATAGACTGGATGTGTCAAAAACCAATTCATGGAATACAATTTAAACAGAAAAAAAAAAGATCTTCAAAGAAAAAAATAATGTTCTCTATTTCTCCTAACCCCCTGGACAATTTCATAAAAACAAATTTCTGCAACAGACAGAAAAGTTTAACCCCTGAGATTTAAATTCTCTTCCAGATGAGTCAAAGCAGTTCCTCTGTTGTGTCCACAACCAGATCTGCAATACTTTTGGCAGGACATCATCATCACATAGTTGATAAAGCCTTGTACCAATTCTATCGAAAAACAAAGTGACACCCCAATTTCTGAAACTGATCTTTTTACTATGAATTCCAGCTAATCACAGCAATTTACTCGAATATTATTTCAACATGTAAAAATTCATAGCATGAGTGGAGAGGCATGATTAGGCATGGAAAATCATGGAGATTATGCCAAATTCATGAGGGTAAACATATCTGCACATATTTCAAATACAGCCTATAGATTCACATCCAAATACAGCCTATAGATTCACATCCATGGATGTGAATCTATAGGCTGTATTTGAAAAGGAATACTTAAGAAGGAATAAATTCTGATGAAAAAAAACATTACATGTGAACTTACGCTGCAAAATGAACTTCATGTTACCAGACCCTTTCTCATTTCTGGCACCACAAGTATACTCTCCATAATCGTCTTCTCGCACTCCCCAGATCACCAGGATGCTTGTGATTCGACTGGATGCACCAGGAATATTTTTTACGTAAATACTGGAAAGCAAAAATAAATGCATACAAAACATGATAAACAGTCACTGAATAATGAGCTGCTTGGAACAATCTTTCGAAATATTTATCCTCTCAGTGCCATCATAGTAAAACTCTTCTTTTTAAAAAAATGCTATGCTTCACGAGTCCTCCCTTCTTGCAAGGTGCAAAAACATGAAACAGAATTTTCTAAACTTATCTGAAGAACAATTTTGCTATCTGTTAGATTATACCAATTTACATGAAAATACATGCTCAACCACATTATTTTGTATATGAACAATCACAAGCACGTATGTCCATTGATGAAACTACTTTCATTTTTCTTTAACAGAAATTTATTCTTAAACTTCCAAAAACATGTTCCACCTTAAAACAGTGAATTTCGAGTTTAGTATTAAGACCCTGTTTAGCCAAGCACCACATGTTGTCAAATAGCGGTACTCATTCCTATTTCTTTGTTTCCTTTAGATGGTAAAGAGAAAAAAAGAAACATGTCATTCATGAAGGAATCACAGTGGCCGTTTTCACTCCACTGTAAAAAAGATGGAAAAAGAAACATGTCATTCATGAAGGAATCACAGTGGCCGTTTTCCACTCCACTGTAAAAAAGATGGAAAAAGAAACATGTCATTCATGAAGGAATCACAGTGGCCGTTTTCACTCTGTAAAAAAGATGAAAAAAGAAAGTAGAAAGAAACTCGTGGAGAGCGTGGCAGCAGAGAGTCCTCAGAAGAGAAGCCCCCTTCAAGCAAGTGTTTCGGCCCTTATCTCCTGACACTCTAGGGGGGTTGGGCCACACCCGGTTCATGACTCCGGATGTCCCTCTGCTGCCCCTTTTTTTTTCCCCCCATCTTGGGACGAGCCATGGCTGGGATTCGAACCCATGACCCTCTGGACATGCTCATTTTCTACTTAATGACTCGCGCTTTAACCACTGAGCCACAGGGACACCTGATATTTGTAGGGAAATTAAGCCTTATGAAGTTCACTTTTGTTCCTCCTTGACCAGATCCAGCTTGAACACCTCTCTGCCGCTTCTGCCATTGCTTTCAGGGCTCTGGTTTTTTCCTTCCCTGCAACTGAGAGCTGTTTCATGAGGCTGTATGCAGACGTTCCTACAAATCCCCTAGCTCCAATTTCTGCAGTGAGGACTTTGACCTGATAGCCTTCTCTCCTCAGGCTGTTTGCCAGATCAGCATACTTTTCAGTCTTGTAGATTTGAGCTGCCTCCATTCTGTTCTCATATGGCACCGTGAGCTCGATCATGATCAGCTGCTTGGTTGACTTAGAGTGGACTACTATGTCTGGTCTCATGCCACTCTTGCTGATGATCTCTGGGTGACTCTTCCATTCTGGGAGGTCTGCAGTGCACTCCCAGTCATCTGCCCCATCCAGCAGACTCTGCCTGCATGTTTCGAGTGGCACTGTTGTTCTTGGCCATGATTTGCTGCCTCCTGCCGTGAAGAATGTTGCGGGTGCTTTTGGAGTCCTGATTCTCCCTTTTGTGGTGTTGGTACTAGCCCAGACTACTTGTACAATTTCTTTGAGCACTTGGTTGTGCCTCCATGTGTACCTTCCTTGAGCCAGGGCTACTTTACATGAGCTTAGAACATGCTCCACTGTTTGTTTTTTATGGCAGAGGGGGCATGCAGGATCGTCTGTTTTCCCCCACTTCACCAGGTTTGCATTTGAGGGCAGAAGGTCATATGCAGATCTGAGAATGAAGCTGATCCTGAGAGGGGCCATGTGCCAAATGTCATTCCAAGTTAGACTTCTTTGGAGTGCATTCTCCACGTTGTCCATTGCCCTTGCTGGCTCTGCTGGACTGCTTTTTGGAGTCTTTTTTGGTCTTCTTCTCTTCTCATCTCCTGAATCATCATGTCTCTTTTGGCTTTTCCTTTGGCCTTTGACCACCATTCAGTTTTGGTCACCCCCAGTCCTTGTCTGTTGGTCTGTGTGTGTCCTGTTATTTCTCTGATCTTGAGACTTTCTTTTGCAGAATCCATCGCCTCTTGAACTTTCCATTTTCTGCCTGTCTTCAGCTGGGGCTTGATTGCTTCTATCACCTTGTCTCCTGAGTCCTCCAGCATGCTTTGAAGTCTGATCTTCCCTGCTTTGTATTCCTCCAGGATGGATTTCAGTGGTAGTTTGAGCTTTGCTTGACGACAGTACAGCGCGATGTCAGTCAGACAGGGTGGGACACCAAGCCATTTCCTTGTGAACTTGTTGATTTTGGCTTCCATTGCCTCCACTGTGCTGGTGCAGATGTCGTATATCATCAGAGGCCATAGGAGCTTTGGTATCAGCATGAACTGCAGACACCAGACCTTGTATTTGCCAGGGAGCCCACAGTGGTCAATGGTCTCCAAGCCTTCTTCCGCCATCTGCTTGGTTTCTTTTGCTCTTTGTGTGTCTTTCAGTGTATCATCATACCATCTTCCAAGGCTCTTGACTGGTTCTTCTGTGACTGTTGGAATGGCCTGGTTGGCAACACTGAAGACCACAGATTCGGCCACTTTTCCTTTCCTCAGTGAGAGACTCCGTGATTTCTTTGGCTTGAACTTCATTCTGGATGAGGCAACTATGTCGTCCAGCCTCTCCAGCACATGACGTGTCTCGTCTTCTCTGGATGAAATCACTGTAGTGTCATCCATGAAGGCCTTGAGAGGAGGCATCTTGTATCCATCGCCAAGGTCTGTTTGTCTCGTGTTGTTTGTTGCTGCTTTCAAGATGAGTTCCATTGCCAGCACGAACAGTATCGGGGAAATTGCACAGCCCATTGCAATGCCCACTTCCAAGTTGATCCAATCAGTTGTGTACTCCTTGGTAGAGAACCGCATTGAGAAGCCATTGAAGTACTTCTTGAGCATGTCGCGGATGTTCTTTGGCACATGGTACATCTCAAGAGCCAACTGTATCATCTCATGGGGCACAGATCCATATGCGTTTGCCAGATCAAGCCACACTACGTCCAGGTCTCTCTTTTCTGTTTTTGCTTTTTGGATTGCGTCCCAGATCATTGTGGCGTGTTCTACACAGCCAGCCACGCCTGGGATGCCACCTTTCTGGACTGACACATCCAAGTACTTGTTTTCCATCAGGTACTTGGTCAGCCTTGCTGCCATGACAGAGAAGAAGATTTTCCCTTCGACGTTCAGTAGTGATATTGGCCTGAACTGGCTGATGTCACTTGAGTTTTGCTCTTTGGGGATGTACACACCATCTGCCGTCATCCACTGGCCGCTGATCTTCTGGTTTCTCCAAGCCGATCGCAGCAGCCTGTGGAGCCACTCCAGCACCTTGGGACATTTCTTGTAAAGCTGGTAAGGTATTCCGTTTGGCCCTGGTGGTGATTTGGCTCTGGCTTTGTCGACCACCTTCTTGATTTCCGCCAACGTTGGAGGCTTGCCATTGAACTGTTCCTCAGGGTTGGTTGGCCACACCAGATCTTGAATGTCGAGTTGTGCTTTGCTCTGTGAGTCAGAGTATGTTTTCCTCAGATGCTGCTCAAGAACTCCTTTGTCCACACTTAGGGTCCCAGATTTTGGCTGCTCAAACAGTGTTCTGGCAAACTGGAAGGGTCTCTGAAGAAGCGCTCTTGTGTCTTCTTCTTTTTGCTCTTCCTCTCCTCGCAGATTCCGCTTTGCTGAGGGCGCTGTGTTTTTCTTTCAGGTCTTCCCACAGTTTTTCCAAGCCTTGTTTTTCAGCTGGCAGTGCGGTCTTCATTTGCTTCTTGAGGTTGTTCTTTTGGACTCTGATCTTGTCCATCTTTTCTTGGCGTCTGGATTTCTTTGGAGGTGTTTTCTCTTTGGGTAGTTTTACTCCATAGGCGTCTCTACATGTGGCATACACAATGTCCCCATATGTGGCTAGTTTGTGTTCCAGGGTGCTTTTCCCTATCAGTGCATCGAGTCTTTGGACGATTTTTGCATCCAGTTTCTCCCAATCTTCAGTTTCGTTTGCTCGTGGCAGGTTGAGTTTCAGGCGCCTGGCATCGAGGGCCTGTGCAAATTCCTCATCCGAACCAACAGCGTGGATGTCCTTGGCACTGTGGTTTAAATCCTGGCCTTGGTCTTCCGACGTCTTATCTGCTGATGCAGTGCGCTGCTGCTCATTCAGATGAGTCTTCACACATCCCATCATTCATGAAGGAATCACAGTGGCCGTTTTCACTCTGTAAAAAAGATGAAAAAAGAAACCAAGACAGAGGAAGCAATAACTTAATATCGAAAGTGAGTGTATCAACACTGGGTGGTATACAAGAAAACTTGCGCTCCCTCACAATGTCATCTGTAAAGTTATGTTCAAATCATCTTTCCTTACACACACACACACGTGTGTTTGTGTGTGCACGCGCATGTGTCTTGCCAACAGACCAGAAACTTCTTAATCACACTCTTTGGTCACAGGTGATGCTTTTCAGAAGCTTTTAATCAGTGATGTTTTCTTCTCGTGTATTAAGAAGCCTTTGGTGGATAGTTGGCGACACTGCATCCCAGCCTCCATGACAATGGCATTGACGTTGTATCCACCAAGGACCTTACCAACCACTGGAAACGATCTTTGTGTGTGTGTGTGTAAGCGAGACTATATTTGTGCGTGTGTGAGATGCTATCTTTGTGTGTGTGTGTGTGTGTGTATCCATCAGATGAACCAATGCATTTTTAATCAATGTAATCAAAATATCCCTGCCAGAAAAAATTAGTATCTTGCTTGTAAGAAATCCCAACCACCCTCCCTCTGATTGAAAAAAACAACAACAAACCCTCTGATTTCTGAGAGAGAAAAAAAAGACATTAAGAAAATAATTCAAACAATGTGAGCCTACTGGCTGTCAAAGCCGAGGCCAGATCCTCTCTTGGTCCACGAGATGTCATCTGCTTTGGGAGTGGGGTAGCCTCGGACGTCACACACCAGCTCCTTGACATACCCTGGGGCTTGCAGAACCACCGTGTTGCCGGAACTCAGCAAAGGAGCAACTGAAGTCAAAATGATAAAACTTTTTTTACTTGCATGTCAAGTGTCTATTACAAATAGGCAGAAACTTCTCTTAATCTGTAAAATGGAGGAGCAAGGATTCAAATTAGTAGCGAGAATGGAGGGAAAATCAGAAAATATTCAAAAATTGAAAATGTCAAACCCCTTGTTAAACTATAGGGCAATCACTGAATTCTAACTTGTTGAAAAAAAACCCTAACAGAATCAACACATGACCCTCAAGTTACTCCATGTACACAGTTAACATCGTTGTCTCTGTACAAACACTGCCTCTGGACACCAGGTTTTGACTGTCTTGAATTAATTTTCTCAACAAAAACAAAAAACAAGCACACATTTAACATTAGTTTTGCACAATCATACAGTGTTATGCATGTTTTTGATGATGTAAGCTTCAAAAGTCTCTTTTTCCACGATGGTATAGTGTAATCTCATATCTTTTTCACAATATACGTTTCAAAATTCAAAATAAATATGGTGTTTGAGAGAGCTGAAAATGATCTTCTCAGTGGAAAAAAAATTGTGTGACATCACTTAAGACAATCAAATCCTGATTGTATCACATTAGACAAATTTCTCATTTTCAGCCGTGACATTACTGAACTTATCTTTCTTTGTTTGAACCCCTGTTATAAAGCAGCTTCTTCAGTTTCAGCACAGCTGCTAATCTCACACTGCTTTACTGTGTTTTGAACAGTGACAGTTAAAAAGTGTCTAAGGAGAGTTTGCTGGCTTTCTTTTCAAATTAACAAGTCAACTGTTACCAGACTGCTGTTCTTTTTGTATGATGAAGGAAAGACTGAAAGCGTACGCTTAAACCACTGACTGAGAACTCTCTGAAACTTCATTCACAGATATTTTCTGATGGCTTCTTCTATCTTTCTTGAGATGTATCCTGTCCCATTAGCTCCGCCTGGTGGTTCTTCGGAGCCACTTGCCGGTCTCAAGCCCGGGTAAAGGAGGAGAGTTGGGCGTGGGCTAGCAACCTCACCCCGTAAAAAACATTACCGCACGGAAACGACAGCAAGAGAAACTACTCCATCTGGCAGAGGGAGTGAAGCAGACCAAGCAATTGGACTTATGAAGGAGGGGGACCAAAGCCGAAAGGACGTCTCCAGCCCGATAGCGGATCTCCTAACGCCAAAACGTCACATGCGAGTTGGATTTTGGAACGTGCGGACCTTGTACCAAGCTGGAAGATTAGCACAAACTGTAAATGAGATGAAGAACTACAACCTGAGCCTACTAGGGGTCACAGAAGCAAGATGGACAAAAACAGGAAAACAGAGACTGAGTACTGGAGAAACAATCATCTGGTCAGGAAGGCAAGATGACATCCATCAGAAGGAGTTGCCCTCTTTATTGCCAAGAAACATGCCAATGCCGTACTGAAATGGAAACCAATCAATGAACGCCTGCTGTATGTGAGAATGAACTCCAAGTGTGCCAAGCTATCAGTTATAGTGGCCTATGCACCAATAGACAACACTGACGAAGAGGACAAGGATCAGTTCTACAGTGCGCTCCAAGCAACATTGGATGACATACCAAGACACGATGTTCTCCTCCTAATAGGGGACTTCAACGCAAGAGTTGGTAGCAACAATGAGAACAAGGAAAGAGTCATGGGGAAACATGGAATAGGAGACATGACCGACAACGCGAACGACTCATCGACCTCTGTGAAGAAAATGATTTGGTCATTGGCGGTACTCTTTTCGCTCACAAAACCATCCACAAACTAACATGGACATCCCCCGACGGAAAGACAAAGAACCAAATTGACCACATCATATCAACGAAAATGGAGGCGCTCCCTACAAGATGTACGTGTGATGCGACACGCAATGTATGGTAGTGACCAGAACTACTGGTAGCGAAACTGACCCTCAAACTGAGGAAGGCAAAAGTTGGGGACAGTCGGAACCTGCGCTTTGATGTTGCCAAGCTAAAAGATATAACAACAAAGAAAGAATTCTGCGTCACCTGAAGAATCGCTTCAGCGTCCTCCAAGATGAAACAGCACTGACCATAGACAGTTTCAACAAGGCTATAACCGAAACAGCAAAAGAGACAGTAGGTTATAGGAAAAGTGTGAAATCTGAGTGGATAACTGCCAACACATGGAAAACCACTGAGGAGAGAAAACAGATCAAGAAGAAACTGCTAGATGCCAAGTCACACCCAGGCTGAAGGAAAGAATAGCAACCCAGCACAGAGAGAAAGACAAAGAAGTGAAGTTGTCTGCAAGGAAAGATAAACGTCTCTATGCGGAGAGGCTTGCTGAAGAAGCTGAGCAGCAGCAGAGATGAAGGATAAGAAGACAGTGTATAGAACCACCAAGAGGCTGGCGGGAGACAGAGGACAGAACCAAGACATACCAGTTAAGGCAGAGGACGGAACACCTATCACAGAAGAATGTGCCAAGCTCGAGAGGTGGAGAGAGCACTTCCAGAGGATCCTAAACCGCCCTGATCCACCAACACCAGCTGACATTCCTATGGCAGAGGAGACCTGGACGTCAACATGGGAGACATCACAGTAGATGAGGTCAAGGAAGCCATCCGCAAGCTGAAGAATGGCAAAGCTCCAGGAGAAGATGGTGTATGCCCCCGAGATGCTGAAGGCAGAAGAACAGGACACACCTCTTATCCTCCAACGCATCCTGCAGGACATATGAACCAGGAGACAACCCCAGCTGACTGGAGAACTGTACCATCACAAATTACCAAAGAAAGGAGATCTGGGAGAATGCAACAATTGGAGAGGCATCACCCTACTATCAATCACCAGCAAAGTCTTCAGTCGCATCTTACTCCAGCGTATAAAGAAAGCGGTAGATGACCTACTTCGTCAAGAGCAGGCAGGCTTTAGAGCGGGGAGATCATGCATTGATCACATTTTCGTCTTACGCCAGATCCTCGAGCAGTCCCATGAATGGAACAGCCCACTTTACGTGGTTTTCATTGATTTCGAAAAAGCCTTTGACAGTTTGCACCGCGCTTCTCTCTGGAAGATCCTAACGACACTACGGCATTCCCCAGAAAATGGTCAACATCATCCAGTCCCTGTATGAGAACTTTGAGTGTCGCATCATCCACAACAACCAGCTGACGGAACCATTCAAGGTGGACACCGGAGTGAAACAAGGCTGCATACTGTCACCAATCCTCTTCTCCCTGGCCATCGACGGTTGATGCGAAACGTCACCCAGGGAAAGCAATGGGAATCCGTGGACGTTGACCTCAGTCTTGGTGGACATTGACTACGCAGATGACCTGGACTGCTGTCACACAAGCATCAGGACGCCCAGCAGAAGACAGAAAGCCTCAGCGAGATAGCCAGCACCATTGGGCTGAAGGTCAACGAGAGGAAGACGCAGGTCATGAAGAAAAATGCCACAAATAACAACCCCATCACCGCTAACGCAAACCACTTGATGATGTTCAGGAATTTGTATACCTGGGCAGCAAGATGACCACAGACGGTGACTGCAACCAGGAGATCAACGCCAGAATCAGCAAAGCCAACCAAGCTTTCGCAGTGCTTAGGCCCATCTGGAGATCCACCGGTCCCAGCATCCAAACGAAGATTCGACTCTTCAAGAGCAATGTCCTCAGCGTCCTCCTGTATGGCTCAGAGTGCTGAAGACGACCGTCGCCATTGAGAAAAAGCGGAAGTGTTCCAGAACAAATGTCTGCGACGTATCCTCAGAATCTTCTGGCCGAACATCATCTCAAACGAAGAACTGAGGACTAGAACAGAGTCTCCACAATACAGGACACCATCCAGGCGCGTCGATGGAGATGCTAGGGCATGTCTGTCGCATGCCACCCAGCTCACTCCCCAGAACAGCCCTGCGCTGGACCCCCCAAGGTAAAAGAAAACGGGGGCGACCGAAGGAAACCTGGCGCAGGACAATAGAAAGAGAGCTGAAAGGCAAAGGACTGACTCTCACACAGCCCCCAGAGCAGCCGCAGACAGAGCCAGATGGAGATCTCTTGCCATAGCCTCAAGCGCCAGCAGCACGGAGAGGACTGATGATGATGATCCTGTTCCCATTGATCACTTGCTGCAAGTATTATTGCCTTGTCGCCATGTGGCCAGTCTCCAACCATGAGAAATCTTGAGGGATGTTGCAGAATATGTTAAAGAATGAAGCAATTTGCATCTGTAGAATCAATATTCATAACATCGTCTGAAAACTATAAATCTTAACTGCATGGTGACCTGATATACACCAGCACCATTGATAACAACATGTACTCAATATCAGAGGCCTGTCTGCCCCTGTGGGTGTGGCATCAGACCCTTGTTCAAAAGTCCCGGTTTTGAATCCCATTCAAATAGCCAGGTCAGAGAAATATCTCTCTTTGGGATTAACATTTGTCCTTCAAATCCCTACATATTATTCAGATGAGACTATATTAAGACAAGACCCCACAAGACAAGAACACACTTGTCTAAAATCTAGCACATATGTTCAATGCCCTTCTACTCTTTGGAGCAGAACAGATCATTATGTGCCCCTGGGAAGGACAATACTAGTGTCATTTTTCTACATCTTTCCCAAAGGTGGAATGTTGCTATCTTAATGGTGGGATAACAGTTGAATACATGTCTCTCACAAACAGTGAAGCTCATAATTCTGGCAAAGGATTAAACACAGAGAACACAGAGAGAGAGCATTTAACACAAGTATTCAACACCCATCTTGTGCTAAATATGAAAAGACAACACGGAGAGAGAGCATTTAACACAAGTATTCAACACCCATCTTGTGCTAAATATGAGAAGACAACACGGAGAGAGAGCATTTAACACAAGTATTCAACACCCATCTTGTGCTAAATATGAGAAGACAACACGGAGAGAGAGCATTTAACACAAGTATTCAACACCCATCTTGTGCTAAATATGAGAAGACAACACGGAGAGAGAGCATTTAACACAAGTATTCAACACCCATCTTGTGCTAAATATGAGAAGACAACACGGAGAGAGAGCATTTAACACAAGTATTCAACACCCATCTTGTGCTAAATATGAGAAGACAACACGGAGAGAGAGCATTTAACACAAGTATTCAACACCCATCTTGTGCTAAATATGAGAAGACAACACGGAGAGAGAGCATTTAACACAAGTATTCAACACCCATCTTGTGCTAAATATGAGAAGACAACACGGAGAGAGAGCATTTAACACAAGTATTCAACACCCATCTTGTGCTAAATATGAGAAGACAACACGGAGAGAGAGCATTTAACACAAGTATTCAACACCCATCTTGTGCTAAATATGAGAAGACAACACGGAGAGAGAGCATTTAACACAAGAAGAAAAAGAAACACCCGAAGGTGCTGGGGAGGACCCAGAGAAGCACTGTCTTCGCCTGCCTTTAGAGCAGTCCTGTACCACCCTTGGAGGCCTGCGCTGTGTTGACGATGGGTACAGGCACGCACAGGACACTCCATTAAGATATCAAGGGACATAACTGCTCCTGAACAGAGGTAAATTAGACTACAGGATGCAGCCCATAACAGCCTCAAAGTAGCATCCCCCATGGGTGTACCAGCCCGTATTTCATGACTGCAGAGCCCACCGGCGAAAAATACCACCCCCAGCTGCCGAGCACATGACACCCCACAGACCCAACCACCCCTGCCCACGGACAGATGAAGACAGTGCCACTCCAGACACAGCCAAGCTTTCGCCATACGGTCTTATGTGCCCTCAAGAGAGAATCCAAAGTTGTAGTCTTTCCCACTGTCAACAGGACTTTCCCTGTGGTCAGTGGGTCTTTCCTCACCGTCACTGGACCTTTCTCCAGGGTCAGCCTAGTTAAGGCAAAGAAGAAAAAGAAACACCCGAAGGTGCTGGGAGGACCCAGAGAAGCACTGTCTTCGCCTGCCTTTAGAGCAGTCCTGTACCACCCTTGGAGGCCTGCGCTGTGTTGACGATGGGTACAGGCACGCACAGGACACTCCATTAAGATATCAAGGGACATAACTGCTCCTGAACAGAGGTAAATTAGACTACAGGATGCAGCCCATAACAGCCTCAAAGTAGCATCCCCCATGGGTGTACCAGCCCGTATTTCATGACTGCAGAGCCCACCGGCGAAAAATACCACCCCCAGCTGCCGAGCACATGACACCCCACAGACCCAACCACCCCTGCCCACGGACAGATGAAGACAGTGCCACTCCAGACACAGCCAAGCTTTCGCCATACGGTCTTATGTGCCCTCAAGAGAGAATCCAAAGTTGTAGTCTTTCCCACTGTCAACAGGACTTTCCCTGTGGTCAGTGGGTCTTTCCTCACCGTCACTGGACCTTTCTCCAGGGTCAGCCTAGTTAAGGCAAAGAAGAAAAAGAAACACCCGAAGGTGCTGGGGAGGACCCAGAGAAGCACTGTCTTCGCCTGCCTTTAGAGCAGTCCTGTACCACCCTTGGAGGCCTGCGCTGTGTTGACGATGGGTACAGGCACGCACAGGACACTCCATTAAGATATCAAGGGACATAACTGCTCCTGAACAGAGGTAAATTAGACTACAGGATGCAGCCCATAACAGCCTCAAAGTAGCATCCCCCATGGGTGTACCAGCCCGTATTTCATGACTGCAGAGCCCACCGGCGAAAAATACCACCCCCAGCTGCCGAGCACATGACACCCCACAGACCCAACCACCCCTGCCCACGGACAGATGAAGACAGTGCCACTCCAACACAGCCAAGCTTTCGCCATACGGTCTTATGTGCCCTCAAGAGAGAATCCAAAGTTGTAGTCTTTCCCACTGTCAACAGGACTTTCCCTGTGGTCAGTGGGTCTTTCCTCACCGTCACTGGACCTTTCTCCAGGGTCAGCCTAGTTAAGGCAAAGAAGAAAAAGAAACACCCGAAGGTGCTGGGGAGGACCCAGAGAAGCACTGTCTTCGCCTGCCTTTAGAGCAGTCCTGTACCACCCTTGGAGGCCTGCGCTGTGTTGACGATGGGTACAGGCACGCACAGGACACTCCATTAAGATATCAAGGGACATAACTGCTCCTGAACAGAGGTAAATTAGACTACAGGATGCAGCCCATAACAGCCTCAAAGTAGCATCCCCCATGGGTGTACCAGCCCGTATTTCATGACTGCAGAGCCCACCGGCGAAAAATACCACCCCCAGCTGCCGAGCACATGACACCCCACAGACCCAACCACCCCTGCCCACGGACAGATGAAGACAGTGCCACTCCAGACACAGCCAAGCTTTCGCCATACGGTCTTATGTGCCCTCAAGAGAGAATCCAAAGTTGTAGTCTTTCCCACTGTCAACAGGACTTTCCCTGTGGTCAGTGGGTCTTTCCTCACCGTCACTGGACCTTTCTCCAGGGTCAGCCTAGTTAAGGCAAAGAAGAAAAAGAAACACCCGAAGGTGCTGGGGAGGACCCAGAGAAGCACTGTCTTCGCCTGCCTTTAGAGCAGTCCTGTACCACCCTTGGAGGCCTGCGCTGTGTTGACGATGGGTACAGGCACGCACAGGACACTCCATTAAGATATCAAGGGACATAACTGCTCCTGAACAGAGGTAAATTAGACTACAGGATGCAGCCCATAACAGCCTCAAAGTAGCATCCCCCATGGGTGTACCACCCGTATTTCATGACTGCAGAGCCCACCGGCGAAAAATACCACCCCCAGCTGCCGAGCACATGACACCCCACAGACCCAACCACCCCTGCCCACGGACAGATGAAGACAGTGCCACTCCAGACACAGCCAAGCTTTCGCCATACGGTCTTATGTGCCCTCAAGAGAGAATCCAAAGTTGTAGTCTTTCCCACTGTCAACAGGACTTTCCCTGTGGTCAGTGGGTCTTTCCTCACCGTCACTGGACCTTTCTCCAGGGTCAGCCTAGTTAAGGCAAAGAAGAAAAAGAAACACCCGAAGGTGCTGGGGAGGACCCAGAGAAGCACTGTCTTCGCCTGCCTTTAGAGCAGTCCTGTACCACCCTTGGAGGCCTGCGCTGTGTTGACGATGGGTACAGGCACGCACAGGACACTCCATTAAGATATCAAGGGACATAACTGCTCCTGAACAGAGGTAAATTAGACTACAGGATGCAGCCCATAACAGCCTCAAAGTAGCATCCCCCATGGGTGTACCAGCCCGTATTTCATGACTGCAGAGCCCACCGGCGAAAAATACCACCCCCAGCTGCCGAGCACATGACACCCCACAGACCCAACCACCCCTGCCCACGGACAGATGAAGACAGTGCCACTCCAGACACAGCCAAGCTTTCGCCATACGGTCTTATGTGCCCTCAAGAGAGAATCCAAAGTTGTAGTCTTTCCCACTGTCAACAGGACTTTCCCTGTGGTCAGTGGGTCTTTCCTCACCGTCACTGGACCTTTCTCCAGGGTCAGCCTAGTTAAGGCAAAGAAGAAAAAGAAACACCCGAAGGTGCTGGGGAGGACCCAGAGAAGCACTGTCTTCGCCTGCCTTTAGAGCAGTCCTGTACCACCCTTTAGAGCAGTCCTGTATTCAACACCCATCTTGTGCTAAATATGAGAAGACAACACGGAGAGAGAGAGCATTTAACACAAGTATTCAACACCCATCTTGTGCTAAATATGAGAAGACAACACGGAGAGAGAGAGCATTTAACACAAGTATTCAACACCCATCTTGTGCTAAATATGAGAAGACAACACGGAGAGAGAGCATTTAACACAAGTATTCAACACCCATCTTGTGCTAAATATGAGAAGACAACACGGAGAGAGAGCATTTAACACAAGTATTCAACACCCATCTTGTGCTAAATATGAGAAGACAACGCGGAGAGAGAGCATTTAACACAAGTATTCAACACCCATCTTGTGCTAAATATGAGAAGACAACGCGGAGAGAGAGCATTTAACACAAGTATTCAACACCCATCTTGTGCTAAATATGAGAAGACAACCGCGGAGAGAGAGCATTTAACACAAGTATTCAACACCCATCTTGTGCTAAATATGAGAAGACAACGCGGAGAGAGAGCATTTAACACAAGTATTCAACACCCATCTTGTGCTAAATATGAGAAGACAACGCGGAGAGAGAGCATTTAACACAAGTATCAACACCCATCTTGTGCTAAATATGAGAAGACAACACGGAGAGAGAGCATTTAACACAAGTATTCAACACCCATCTTGTGCTAAATATGAGAAGACAACACGGAGAGAGAGCATTTAACACAAGTATTCAACACCCATCTTGTGCTAAATATGAGAAGACAACACGGAGAGAGAGCATTTAACACAAGTATTCAACACCCATCTTGTGCTAAATATGAGAAGACAACACGGAGAGAGAGCATTTAACACAAGTATTCAACACCCATCTTGTGCTAAATATGAGAAGACAACACGGAGAGAGAGCATTTAACACAAGTATTCAACACCCATCTTGTGCTAAATATGAGAAGACAACACGGAGAGAGAGCATTTAACACAAGTATTCAACACCCATCTTGTGCTAAATATGAGAAGACAACACGGAGAGAGAGCATTTAACACAAGTATTCAACACCCATCTTGTGCTAAATATGAGAAGACAACACGGAGAGAGAGCATTTAACACAAGTATTCAACACCCATCTTGTGCTAAATATGAGAAGACAACACGGAGAGAGAGCATTTAACACAAGTATTCAACACCCATCTTGTGCTAAATATGAGAAGACAACACGGAGAGAGAGCATTTAACACAAGTATTCAACACCCATCTTGTGCTAAATATGAGAAGACAACACGGAGAGAGAGCATTTAACACAAGTATTCAACACCCATCTTGTGCTAAATATGAGAAGACAACACGGAGAGAGAGCATTTAACACAAGTATTCAACACCCATCTTGTGCTAAATATGAGAAGACAACACGGAGAGAGAGCATTTAACACAAGTATTCAACACCCATCTTGTGCTAAATATGAGAAGACAACACGGAGAGAGAGCATTTAACACAAGTATTCAACACCCATCTTGTGCTAAATATGAGAAGACAACACGGAGAGAGAGCATTTAACACAAGTATTCAACACCCATCTTGTGCTAAATATGAGAAGACAAGTTGTTGTTGTTGTTGTCGTACCCTGGCTAAAAGACTCCAGGGATCATCCGAACAGCCGAAGTATTTGAACACTATGGCACAAATGCATCAGCTGGGGATGAGAACATTACGTGTGTGACCGTTTTTGATTACCCCGCCACATGGGCAGCCACACTCCGACTTCGGGGGATTTGGGAGACTGTGTTATGCTAGGAGCTTGTCACGACTGAAGACAATCCCCACATAACTATGCAGAGCATAACAACATTTTGATGTAGCCTTGGTGTTCTGGCCTATGTCAATTGGTCTGACACAGCCTTAAGCCAAGGCGTATGAGAAGACAAGTGACTCACTCTTTGTTTTCAATGTGCTGAATGTTGTTTGTTTTACCTGAAGAAGACCTAAGAGGTCGAAAAGCGTCATGTTTGCTCGTTATCTGTTAATCTGTTAATTTCCACTTTGATTCACCTCACTATGACATTAACTGAAGAAAGCAAATATTTGTCACTCCCTCCTCCCATAGCCAGAAACAGTTCTCAGAGAAGTGTGTATGCTTGAACTGATACTGACACCAAATGAATGTGACACAATTGTGTATTACACTGTAGGGATGAGTAGCAATAAACTACTGCAATGGAGAATTAGAATATAGAAAAACAAAATGAATTCTTTTAATACTTTAATACTAACAATGGCTTCTGGCTCCAGATTTCATGTAACAAACGAAAAAAATATTTGATCTTTTGGTGCAAAGAGGTGATTTTTCTCTGAAATGTTGGATGTCAAAAGATTATTTTTGTATAACAACAAGACATATCAAAAGAAAATGCAAAGGGCACATTAAATACATTATCTCACTGTTAGTAATTCACACACAATTCAAAGGAAGAAACGGATGGTACTTACAATTGATAGAAACATGAATGTCTCTATAGTCTGAGCCAGCTGAATTCCTGGCAGAACATTTGTAAATCCCAGCATGCTCTGGTTTCACCAACGGAATCACCAGATTGGATTCCTAAGAACATAAACCAGACATACCTCAGGAGATATACTTAACAGTCAGTTGTTTCAGACTGTAACATGTAACTAGTGTACATTTACACATTTACAATCACAAGAAACAATGCCAAAAATGTAAACACGAAAAAAAGCACCTTGCAATAACTATTGGGAGAGTGCACACACATAACAAGTATCCTTTCAATCTTTTAATACATATTTCCATATTATTTACTTCTTCTTCTTTTAATGTATTAACTAGACAGAAAGTTACTGCATCTAGCTAACAGACCAAGCAAAATAAGTACATCTGACTATTCATATCAAATGTATGCAAAACCTTGAAGAATTCAAAAGTTTAAAAAAAAAATAAAAAAAAAACTTACAGCATTCCATTAAAACAACAAAATTACGACGTTACACTAAGCACATTACACAAAGCATACCAAATGTTCTCTGCCCCCAGAGGGCAGCAGCTCTCCTGCCATTCGCGTCCACTTCACTGAAGGTGTAGGTCGTCCAGTTGCAGCACAGCTCAGCATCAAACTCTCCCCTTCACTCTTGGACACATCTGTGCTTGTCTCAAGGTCGGCAATCTGGGGCTTTTCTGTACACAACCATTCATAACGTCTAACGTGAGAATGGTAGAAAAAGAAACAACAAAAGAAAAAAAAAAAGAGAAAGATATAACAAAACCAAGTGAATGTTTGCATAAACTTACACTATCTGCATCACCTACAATAATCTTGAGGAGAGTTTAGATGTCCTGCTGAGACTGGTGGATACATACTCTTCAAATCTTGCATTTGGTTCTAGTTATGCAGATTCACTGCCAACATTGCCAAAAGAATCACATACGTTGCCTTTGCATCAACGCCTCTTTGCCTCTCCTGAAACTCTGACTGGAAATCCAAATGTGTGCATGGTCAATTTGGCAACGTTCAAGTTCTGTGAACAATTTGGACTGTCTCGGCCACTGGTCAATTAAACTTCTATTCAAATATATTGCTTTCCAATTTTTTTTCCAGAACATGGAACCAAAACGTTGACTCTGGGCACTTATTCTTCTTCTGTGTACGCAGGCTGATACTCCTGTGGACACCCCCTGCATAGAAAGGCAAGGATTAATCCCATCTGCCCAACAAATGGAGTGGAGTTTTGTGTGTATGACTGTCTTTTTTTATCCTGCCATTAAGGCAGCCATACTCCAACTTCAGGGAAACTCTAGGGACTGACTGCCCTTTTCCACCGATTCCAGAGACAAGTACTAATATTTCAGAACTGTAGGCATCCATGCCTTAACAATCCTCTACGATAATTCATTTCAGTATAGCGTAGGTTGTTCTGATGAGGAGATGCTGTCACGAAATTACATGTAGTGAGCATCAAACAGTGTGGGTTGTTCTGGCGAGGAGAAACTGTGATGAAATTACATGTAGAGAGCGTCAAACACTACTCATAAACTGTACTCACCAACAATGACCAGGTCATGGAAGGCTTTGGCGTAGTTCTGGTTTGACACCTGCACCTGACAGGTGTAGACGCCCTCATCTGTCACCTGTGCATTCTGGATTCTGAGTCGCCAGGAAGTAGGGGACGGCAGGTCAATGCTGTATTTAAAGGAGTCATAGGACCGTGTTGCTGTCGAGATGGGCACTGTTGTAACACTTGCGTTACGCCTGACAGTACCAACCCACTGAACCTGTGGGCAAAAAGCAACAGTCAATTTTCCTACCTGACAGTACCAACCCACTGAACCTGCGGGCAAAAAGCAACAGTCAATTTTCCTACCTGACAGTACCAACCCACTGAACCTGCGGGCAAAAAGCAACAGTCAATTTTCCTACCTGACAGTACCAACCCACTGAACCTGCGGGCAAAAAGCAACAGTCAATTTTCCTACCTGACAGTACCAACCCACTAAACCTGTGGCAAAAAGCAACAGTCCATTTTCCTACATGACAGTACCAACCCACTAAACCTGTGGGCAAAAAGCAACAGTCCATTTTCCTACATGACAGTACCAACCCACTGAACCTAGGATAAGATGAGATAATGTTGCTTATAGCCCAGCCGACCGCAAAGGGCCACATCAGGGCTGTCACCACGTTAACCCTCTGCCCCTTGGATCGCCCACTGTGGCCCGAAACGCGATGCCTTTCGTATCCTTGTAACGCCCGCTGTGGCCCGAAATACACCGATACCGTTTGGCTGCCCCTAGCAGACGAATTTTTCCCACAATGCTTTGCGGCGTTATACAGTGACGTAGTTCCGGTTTCCAACTTCCTTCCAGTCCAAACAGTGCGTTTTTTCATGGAGGACTTCGGTCGCAGTGATTTTTTGAAGTTGAGAGCAAGTTTGTGATCGAGATTTTCGCTTCGGCAAGATGGACGATGAAACTGTGGAGATGTTGGCGAACATTTTTGGTGGCAGTGACAGTGATGAGGAGCTATTTACTGGCTTTAGATTAGAAGAAATAGTGAAAGGAGAGGAGTCCGATGTCGATTTTGGTGGCTGATGGAGGCGATCTCGGCGAAAATCTTAACATTAACTATGCCATTACGATGGCGTTTCATGCAGTTTGGTCAGTAGTGTTGAACTTAGCATAATTTTTTTACACCATTTTATCAACAAAGATATAAGCTTTGATGCATGTGGAATTTTACTTCAAAATGTTAACTTAATTTTGGAGCAAATAAAACATATTTATGACCAAGGTTTGTATTTTTTCTGATTTTTTATTTAACATCAGTACATCCAATTTACGGAGTTACTTACCTTCCCTTAAGATTTTGATACTAGAAAGCACTCAGACCGTCCAAGGGGCAAAGGGTTAAAATCAATTCACCAGTCATTAAAAAAAAAAAAAAAAAAAAAAAAAAAAAAAAAAAAACCACCAACTTTCACACATCTCATTAAATGACATCGTCTACAAACGCACCAGAAACTTTGTTAAAAATCTTTCTGCCGTAAAATCTTAAATCAGATGAAAAATGTTAATCTCTCTCAAAAACTCAAGGATCACGTCAGGCGGGACATCCCTGAACAGGATCTTCATGGACTCCGCTGTAAAATGTTTGTGTCTCACATCGTGCAAGTCCCAACACTCTAAAAGAACGTGTTTCATTGTGAGTGGCGCATGACATGGAATGCACCACGGAGCTTCTTCACTCTTTAAAAGGTAACAATGGGTAAAATACGAATGGCCGGTGTGCAGCCGGCACAGAACCGTTTCCTCTTTACGACCACCCGACGTAGATGGGAGGAAGTCCTTAAGGTTTGGACGGATCTGAAAGAGTTTGTTATTCGTTCTGTGTGTTCCAATCCTCCTGCCAGAGGTCTCTCACATAATCGTTGTTGTTGTTGTTGTCGTCGTACCCTGGCTAAATGACTCCAGGGATCATCCAAACAGCCTAAGTACTTGAACACTGTGGTACAAATGCATCAGCTGGGGATGAGAACATTACGTGTGTGACCGTTTTTGATTACCCCGCCACATGGGCAGCCACACTCCGACTTCGGGGGATTTTAGAGACTGATAATGTTATGCTAGGAGCTTGTCACAACTGAAGACAATCCCCGCATAACTATGCAAAGCATAACAACATTTTGATGTAGCCTTGGTGTTCTAGCCTATGTCAATTAGCCTGACACAGCCTTAAGCCAAGGCAATCACATAATCGTTAATTTTGGGTTTTACATCTGAGCAGGGGATGTAAGTGTTGGACAGTTTCTCTCTTGTGGCGTTCTTGGCTAAACGATCAACCATTTCGTTCCCGCCGATGCCAACATGACCAGGAACCCAAGCAAGAGTAATGTTGTAACCGTCCGCCTTCAACTTGCTAAAAGTTTTAAAAAAAAGTAAAAGTTCTGGATGCTGAAGGTTGCGGCCAGCTATGGCCTCCAAAGCTGACAGCGAATCCGACAGAACCAGAAAGTCCCTCTTCGAAGAATGTGAGATTATCTTCAAAGCCAGAACCAGAGCAGTAAGTTCAGCAGAATAGACTGAAGCATCTGAATGGATATGTTCCAACAGTATCTGAGAAGGAGCCCCAGGGCAGTAGGCTGCACAGGCCACTCCATCTTCAGACTTGGAACCGTCAGTGAAAACTTTTAGACAGGATGGGAATTTCGAACAGAGCTCAGCATATAAAGCCTTGTACGCCAGAGAGCTGGTAGACTCTTTACGAAAAGCTGCAAGATCGAAACGAATCTCTGGTGTGAAAAAGGTCCACGGAGGTTGATCCGGAAACTTGGAAAAATCGGAAACTACTCCCAGGTCTAGACCTGCATTCCGCACGTGAGGCTGCATATGAAGACCAAACGGCGGAATACATTTAGGGTTGTTTTCAAACTTACTTTGTAATGGAGGGTCAAAGACACAGTCATAGGCAGGGTTTTTTGGTTCTGAGAACAGTCGGATATAATAATTCAAAGACAGTTTCAGCCTGCGGTTGGACAATGAAGGTTCACCCGCCTCTGCGTACAGGCTGTACACAGGGGTGGTGCGGAACGCTCCAAGACAGAGACGAAGCCCTTGATGGTGAATAGGGTCCAAGAGTTTGAGGTAAGACGATCTTGCGGAGCCGTAGACAGCACAACCGTAGTCCAGTTTGGAACGAACCAAGGCTCTGTAGAGGTGCAGCAAAGTTTTCTTATCAGCGCCCCAGTCGGTGTGCGCTACGACCCGCAGAATATTCAGTGCTTTCTGGCAAGCAGTTTTGAGGTGTTTGATGTGGCTGAGAAAATTAAGTTTTTGGTCAAAAATGACTCCAGAAATTTGGCCTCTTTAACAGCTGGAATGGGAGATTTCCCTACTTGAAGTTCAGGATCTGGGAAAAAACTGACGGAAATTATGGAAGTGAATACACTGCGTCTTTGTTGGAGAAAAGGTGAAACCGTTTTCATCCGCCCACCGATGGATTTTATCTACGCAAAGCTGGAGCCTGCGCTGGACACTCGGGTACAGGCTTCCAGTTGCGTAGACAGCGAAATCATCCACAAACAATGAGCAGTCTGAACCCTGCTGGACTGATTGAACAATGTTGTTGATCTTAATACTAAAGAGGGCAGGAGACAGTATGCTCCCCTGTGGAACACCCAACTCCTGCTCGTGGACATCAGAGAGAGTGGTGCCAACCCGGACCTGAAACTGTCGTTCTGCCAAAAAATTTTGAATAAAAAGTGGAAGATGACCTCGAAAACCCAGATCATGGAGATCATGAAGTATCCCCGACTTCCAGGTAGTATCGTAGGCCTTCTCCAAATCAAAGAAAATTGCTACTACATGCTGTTTGTTCAAAAAGGCGTTCCGAAGTGTAGATTCCAGACGAATCAAATGGTCAACTGTAGTCCGATGTTTGCGGAAACCACACTGTTCTTTCGCCAAAAGGCCATCGGTTTCGAGTTTCCACATGAGCCTAGCATTGACCATTTTCTCCATCAGTTTACAGACACAGCTGGTCAGAGCTATGGGACAGTAATTTGATGGATTAGAAAGATCTTTTCCAGGTTTGGGGATGGGAATAATGAGGGCTTTCCGCCAAGAGGGTGGAAAGAAACCTGTAGTCCACACATGGTTGTATACCTGTAGCAGTATGTTCAGACCTATTTGTGGAAGATGTTTCAACAGTTGATAATGAATTTCATCCATACCTGGAGAGGAATCGCTGCAAGAAAGTAAGGCAGATTTCAGCTCGTTTAACGTGAAAGGAAGATTGTAGTCTTCCATGTTGTCGGACGAAAAGGTGCAGGGTGATTTTTCTTTTAGGGCTTTGTTTTTGACAAAAGTGGCTGATTTGTTAGAAGAGGAGGAATTCTTTTCAATGGTTGAAGCAAGCAGATTAGCAACTGCTTTCTTGTCTGTTATTAAAGAGTCCGAAAACTTGAGATGGTTCACAGTGGGGCAGGTGTTCTTCCCTTTGATTTTCTTGATGATGTTCCACACTTTCTTCTTAGAAGTTTTCGATGTCAGCCTGGAGCAGAAACTTCTCCAGGACCGACGTTTACTGATTTTAAAAGTGTGTCTCGATTTGGCACGGTGTTTCTGATGGGCTCGAACGTTGGGACCCGAAGGTCGTTGGTATACCCGACGCTGAGCCGTTTTCGAACTTTGGAAATTTGTTGGCAGTCTGAATCGAACCAGGGTGTTTTTGGCATTTGGAGTTTGTCAGAAGACACTGGAATACAGGCTTTAGCACATTTGATCATAGTGTTAGTCAGAGATTCTGCTGGGTCCGGACTCTGAAGAAATCAGTGTCCTGGAATTCTTTAGAAATTAGTGGCTGCAAATAAATCCCAGTTTGCCTTCTTATAATTTAGATGTTGAGAGACTGAGACGTGTTCAGTTATGACGGGTTGTAGAAGGACAGGGAAATGGTCACTTCCGTGCAGATCGTCATGGACAGACCACTCATAGTCCAGGACCAGCGAGGGGTCACAAAACCGACAAATCTAAACACGAAAGTGAACCTGTGGAAGAGTGGAGATAGTTGTAAATCCGTCGTTCAGACAACACAAATCCAAATCCGAAAGGACATCCTCAATTAGCAGACCTCTGGATGACGTACTGGCACTACCCCAAAGAGGATTGTGACCGTTTAAGTCACCCAACAGCAAAAAAGGTCGAGGAAGTTCTCTTATCAGACTGATAAGGTCCTGACGACAAACCGGGACAGAAGGTGGGAGATAAAGGGAACAGATTGTCACAGTCTTGTGGAGAGTGACTCTCGCAGCTACAGCTGAAGGGAGGTAGACAGAACGACAGGACTATACAACAAAGTTTTGTGTAGGAGAAGGGCAACACCGCCCGACAGTCCCAACGTGGATGGTTGTGCAGGTTTTGAAAGAATATTAAAGCCAGAAGAGTAAAGGTCTTCTGGCTTTGAATTTGGGTTTCCTGAAGAGCCACGACGGAAGGTTTTATAGATTGACACAGAAGCTGCAGCTCCTCAAAGTTGGAATTTAGTCCACGGATATTCCAATGGAATATTGTATTATCCATGGTGCAGAGGGCAAAAAAGGAGAGAGATCAGGTCATCTCCTCCTCAACGTCTGCGTCCAATGGAGAGAATTTATTATTTAGTTTCACTGGACTGTGTTGGTCTACTGACCTGCTGGCAAACTTGCCAACAGGTGAAGAGGGTCTGGATTTGGGAGACGGTGGAGGTTTCTTCTTCATCTCACCATCTCCACACTGGGTGGAACTCCCTTGCCCGCACGGGCACTGGACAGAGGAGTTCGAGGCGGGATTGCTGGTTTTTTAATCTGCCCAGCAGCAGATGTTGTGGACTGCTGGGCAGTCTGAGGGGTGGCGGATTTTTTGCCTCCACCAGGGGCAGTCACTTTGGGTTGGAAGGTGGTGGACCTGCTTCCACCAGAGTTGACAGTTCGTCCTTGCAACGTCTTGGAAAATGTGAAGTCATCAGTCTGACAGCATACTGACCGAGTGGGAACTTTGGGAACTGTCTTTACTGCCGAAGCATAAGAAGCTGTCGGCGTTGACTGCCCACAACCTGTTTCCGGGCTTCAAAAAGGAGATCTTCTTTTCTGTTTTAACTCTTTGTATTGCGGATTCCTGAATCCAAAGAGGACAGTTTCGTGAAGAGGAGGGGATGGTCGCCACCGCAGTTTGCACAATGTGCCGGATCTTTACACGGCCCATCATGGGTTGCCTTGCAGCAAATACCACACACCTCTGCCCAGAACAACGGTCTCTGACATGGCCAAACCTCTGGCATCTGAAGCACCTCAACGGGGACGGAACATATAACTGAACCCGGACATTCAGGTAGCCGACCTTGATGACCGGAGGCAGCACAGGGTTGCAGAAGGTCAGAAAGAGGGTGTTGGTGGCCACTCTTTCTGCACCCTTCTTTACTGTCACCCTGCGCACCTCCGTCACACCTGGGACGCCAGCTCCGTTTTGATCTCTGCCTCTGAAACACTGATAAATCCCTGCAGCGAATCACTGCTTTCGATGAATTTAACTGTTTGTGGGGAGTCACCCTGATCTCCCTGTCCACTAGTTTTGTTGCCTTCAGCAGCTGTTCAGATTGTTTTTGTGATTTACATTGAATTAGAAACGAGCCGTTCCTCAACCTCTTGATGGACCGAGGGTCACCTGCTAAAGCTTGAAAGCCCTTCTGTATGGCGAAAGGGCTCAGAGCTGAAAGGGGTCTTTCCTGCTCCGTCCCTTCCATCACGAGCCAGGAAGCCCAGAATCCTGTCCTCTGTCGTACCTCCGTATTCGAATCGCTATCTGAATCAAAATTCCCTGAAATAGGGGATGCAGCCTTCCTCTTCTTTTTGGGGGGGAAGTTTTTAGAAAAAGCCATATTTATTGTAGTATGTTTCATCTCCCCCTTACCCACCCACCTTGGAGTCCAACTAAGGGGCCAGGGCCAAGAAACCAATGTCTTGACCCTTCCAGGCTTCGGGAGAGATATACGACAAACAGAAACTACCAACCCTATCCCCCCTGATCATGCTCAACTCCCGGGGACAGAGAGCTGAGCACTGCAGGGGTTAACTTGGCCAGCAGGGGAACTGTCTGTCTTGACCCAGCCCCAAGAAGGGGAGCCGATTAGTACACCCGGGCCAAAGTGTACTCCCTGTCTAGGAGAGGTCCGAGCCAAAGTGATGTGTTGAGAGCGCTGGCCCTCTCAATTACCAGGATCTCATTCCCCTCCGACACAGGTCGCACGCACGGCAAACGCGGCGGATCTTAAGGAGACCACAGAGAGAAAAGGAGTGTGGAAAAGAAGACTTGAAGGGAGACGAAGATAGAAAAGGGCCAAATAAGGAAGGCAGAAAACAAGAAAAGGAGAAAGGCGGGTTACTCTTAGTCAGGATTCTCACCCTTAGCCTATCTGACATGGGAAGCCCTACCAGGGGCATCAACTCCTTACCACGTTACGCTTAG
Organism: Conus ventricosus; assembly: GCA_018398815.1. Lineage (NCBI taxonomy): Eukaryota > Metazoa > Mollusca > Gastropoda > Neogastropoda > Conidae > Conus > Conus ventricosus. The sequence continues at coordinate 659,824 of CM031602.1, forward strand.
GCCATACAGCATCTTCACCTCTCAGGCCTACAAGCAGTGTGAAAAAACCAGCCTATCACCCAAGTATTGATGCCCCCGCCAGCAAAGCCTAAGGGATCACTGGACCGTTCAAGCCCTCCGACCACGACAAGGTCGCAACCCCCGGAGGGACCCACTGAACCTGTGAGCAAAAAGCAACAGTCAATTTTCCTACCTGACAGTACCAACCCACTGAACCTGTGGGCAAAAAGCAACAGTCCATTTTCCTACCTGACAGTACCAACCCACTGAACCTGTGGGCAAAAAGCAACAGTCCATTTTCCTACCTGACAGTACCAACCCACTGAACCTGTGGGCAAAAAGCAACAGTCCATTTTCCTACCTGACAGTACCAACCCACTGAACCTGCGGGCAAAAAGCAACAGTCCATTTTCCTACCTGACAGTACCAACCCACTGAACCTGTGGGCAAAAAGCAAAAGTCAATTTTCCTACCTGACAGTACCAACCCACTGAACCTGCGGGCAAAAAGCAACAGTCCATTTTCCTACCTGACAGTACCAACCCACTGAACCTGTGGGCAAAAAGCAACAGTCCATTTTCCTACCTTACAGTACCAACCCACTGAACCTGTGGGCAAAAAGCAACAGTCAATGTTCCTACCTGACAGTACCAACCCACTGAACCTGTGGGCAAAAAGCACCAGTCCATTTTCCTACCTGACAGTACCAACCCACTGAACCTGTGGGCAAAAAGCAACAGTCAATTTTCCTACCTGACAGTACCAACCCACTGAACCTGTGGGCAAAAAGCAACAGTCCATTTTCCTGTATCTCTAACTTCCTGCAAGTGTAAAATCCCCACATTACCAAATTCTACTACACCTTAGTTTTAATGATTAAATACTGAAAAAACAACACATTCTACTTCACATTATACCAATCACTGCCAAGCTGACCATGATGGCTAAATCAGGGCTTTTAACACTAGTCAAAAAAAGAATGCCATCTAAGATTTTTACAACAATAATAAATGTAATGTAAAATATATGATAAAAAATGTAAAACATATGGTAATAAAAAACAAAAAGTTAAGTGACTTCAACCAATAATAACATAAAACAAAAATATAAGCTGTTAATTCAGGGCTCTCAACACTAGACAAAATCAGAATGTCATCGTACACTTTCACAGGAATAATAATGATAATAAATAACAAAACAAAAGTCTGAATGACTTTAATCAATAATAATATAAAACAAAAAATTAAATCACTCTATAACCAACAATCTATCCTTTACCAACATTTCAGGACCAAAAGACGACACCTTACCTACAAATTCCTATCAGTGCATCATAATTTGAAGCATCCTATGTACGTTAAATCTTCTAGCACCAAACCATG
>CM031602.1:663705-671967 GCA_018398815.1 Conus ventricosus
ATGTTTTGTCTTCACTCTTGTAATTTGTTTGGCCATGTTAACCAGCAGAGTTACTTTTAACTCCTTTTAAAATTTTTCATAATTTCTGCCTGCAGTCACCCAACTTTAAAACTAGCCACCTCAAAATCAATCTTGAGAAATTGAAAGACCTTGACATTGCTGAACAATTCTAAGCAACCACAGGCGGCAAAGTTGACCCACTACTTGTCTTAGCAGAAGATCTTGCAGCCCTCACAAACACTACACAGTTTCAACCAACTAGTGACTGAAACAGCAACAGAGGTTTTAAGAATAAGCAGATGGAAATTAAAATAATGGATCTCAAGCAAGATTTTGGGGATGTGTGTCACTAGAAAGACCTTAAAACCACTCAAGACAGTGTCGGTGAAGTAGAGGAAGTCTATCAAAAAAGAGAGTAAGTAAAGAAATTAGAAACACTAAGGAAAGCTGGAACAAACTACAGTGCGAGGACACTGGGGAAAAAACAAGACAACAAGGAAATCTTTTAACATTGTGAACGACCTGACCAAACAAAAGCAAAGTCAAGTCAGCACCATTCAGAACAAAGACATCATTTGTCTCAAACAAAAGAAGAAGACAGCCTTAAAACGTGGACTAAATATACTGCTCTGAACTACACATCAATTAGAGCACAGGAGGTCCAAATGTGTTAACAGCACAGGATTCATCACATGAAGATGACTTTCAAACGCTCCATGAAGAACTCGTAGCTGCAGTGACATTGCTGAAATATGGGAAGGCTGCAGGTATCAATCAACAGCATCCCTGCAAAACTGAACTCGTGAAACAAGGCAGAGATGCAGTAACTGATATCCTGACTGCCATAGATCTACAAGATCTGGCACACTGGGCAGTTGCCCATGCCCTGGACTCTATCTTTGATCATTACTTTTCCCAAGAAAGGAATTTTCCAATGCTGCTAGAACTACTGTCATATTATAAGCTTATAGCATATATTATATAAGTTTGCTCAGCCATGCCAGCGAAGTAATGGTCATACTCATTCTGACTGATTGCAACCACAGGCAGATACTAACACTGCTGAAATCAAGCTACATTTCACAGGCCGTAAGTACCACTGAGCAGATTTTTTACCATGACACCAGTTGCAAACAGGGAGTTCTACCACATCTTCATAGACTTTAAAAAGGCATTTGACAATTACTAACAAGAGGCACTTTGGGCTACAATGAAGAACTTCAACATTCGGCAGAAGCTTATCAACACTATCCAAAAACTGTACTCCAAAAGTGACCAGTGCGGTGCTCACACAGGATGCTGTTAGAAAATGGTTCCATACTTCAGATGGAGTTTGTCAGAGCTCCCTTCTATTTCCCTCACTTTTCCACATATTCCGATTATTCCTGAAACACAATATGACTGATGGAAGATCACATCAGTGCAATCAGCTCTGGAAGAAGAACTAAATCTTTGGTTTGTTGATCTGTGACACTGATGGCCTGGCAGATAGAAAAGTAAACAAGAACTCACCAAGCCTGTTGAACAACTGGATGAAACATCAACAACTGAACAAAATATGGCATGGAAATCAGCGCTGAGAAGACCAAGTTGATGGCCATCCACAACACCATAATCAATATTGTTTAGCAATTTTCCTGCATCGGTGCCTGCTAATTGGAATTTCATGCCCTCAAGTACAATTTTTTGTAGTTCCTAAGCTTGTCTTCACCTCTACAGTCCGACTAACTCACGTAAATTACACAGCCATTTTTTAATGTAACATTTTTGTGACCATCTGTCAAGTTTTATGCAAATCTATTAATTCAGTAGGTTACTAATTTACACCCCAATTTCATGAAGCATTTAAGAGTTGCCAGTATAACCCTTGGCAATATCTGTGATACAACAGGTCTCTTATTATCACATATATATCAGTTTCAGTTTCATTACCTCGTTCTTTGGTATGCCTAACTTCACTTCATAATCACATACCGGTAGTCAACATTCAAGCATTTTGTTATTGTTGTGTTTTCTTTTTCAAAAGGCAAAATTTAGCTGTTTTCATAAGAATTAATTTCTTCTCAAATGTTTCATTGAGATCAGTTTTTTTCACCATTTCTTGGTGGGCTTTTTCTGCTTTTTGATGGTGGTGTTTGTTTGTTTGCTTATTTGTTAAGATATGCTAAAAGATTTTCTCTGGTCACATACCTACACAACTGTACAGAAAGACAGGCCACAAGGTGATATTCACATTTATCCCCATGAAATCTCTCCTTGACGTTGGTAACAGCAACTTCCTGCAGCAGTAAGTATTGGTATGCTACTTTGAGAAAACTGCTTTTATGTACTTCCTAGCTAACAAACCCCACCGTTTTGCTTTTAAGTACTTCCTAGTTCTTCTTCTTCTTCCTAAAATACTGGTTCACTCAAAAACGAGTAGGTCACCAGCACGCATGTTAAAAAGTAAATAAAATAAAAAAAACATAAAATAGTGCGACTCAGTCTGTTCGTCCCTGGAGCAAATTTGGCAACAAGGGGTCGCACTCGCTATTCAAGAAGTTAAAAGCAATGGCCAGATTCAGGCCCAGGTAACCATAAAATATCTGGGGAAGTTAAAATAGAAAATCGTCAATATGCAGATCTCAAAACTGTCGTATCAATTTGCTTTTCAAATGAGACTGCATTTGTGGCAAACCCCACCCTTTTTTTCCCTTTTTTTAATAACCTTTTTCATATTCTTTTAATTTATTTACTTATTCATTTACTCTTTTGTGGTCAGTCTAACCGATCAACACTCTTAACGATAAAACCATCAGCAAAATGATGTTGGTCGTACAAAGAAGAAGAACGGAAAGAAGCCCTTCTCACTGATTCTGTCTGTTAAGGGTGCCGATAAGTGACATCGGCACAACAGAGGGGCACTTCTGTGTCAAGGTTCCCCAGAATTTTTAAGTGCTTTGGACCATCCCCACAGCGACAGAACAATCGACATGACAGTCACTATACAATAATACACAGTGTACAGTTATCAAGAAACTTGAGAGACGCTTGTCAGATTGACAGTCAGCGAGTCACTTACCTGTAGCTACCAGGCAGGTCACTACACACATAAATAGCAACATGCTGTGATTTTCTCTGTGTCTCACTCTGAAAAGCAATTCACACGACAAAATCATTAAAAACAGTTCAATATTTCGCCCGGGAGACAAACTTGTTGTCTAACTGTGCATGTATGCATTTCAATTCGACACTTCCTGGTTGACTCTATGCGCATGTGCGGAATTCACAATTGAGTGGTCTCCCTGTAGGCAATAGGGCCTACCGAAACTCGATCAAACTCGAAAATAAATGTTCAAGTGGATGAGCACAACAAATACACAAGGAACATGCATCGATCTTTTGTTCTTCTTCTGACAGAAAAACACAAAACTAAAACGAAAATAAACATGGAGTGTGGCAAGAAATAAAACCCGATGAGTAAGTTCTCAGTAACTCTGAAAATGACGTAACGGGGATTTCACACTGAGGGTGGGGCTTTGGAGGAGGGGTGGGGGGTGTGGGTGTAGCGGGGAGGGGAACAGGAGAGGTGGGATTAAAAAAAGGACGAAGTTAAGATATAGTACGACCTTCTTCGGTGACAGCGATGGGGATCGCTGAATTTGGTATTCTGAACAGAACGATTTGCATATTAATACAAACGGTGAGGCTTCTGCTCAACCAGAGTTGATTTCCTCCCCTGGATTCGCTTTGGCTATATAAGACAATTGACATAGGCTAGAACACCAAACCAAGGCTACACCAAGATGTTGTTATCCTCAGCATAGTTATGCGGGGATTGTCTCCTAGCACAGCACCATCTCAGGTGTGAATTTTTTTTTAACAAATTAAAAAGTGGAGAACAAAAGGAGGAGAAAAAAGGGGGAGGAGAGGGGGGGGGGGGGAGAGAGAGAAAAGCAAGATCTCAAATGAAACCGAGTGGATCCTGTGAGAGGGGACTTTACAAGGCAAAAGTCTGAGTGGTGTGTCTTGGTGGCAGCAAGACTGGCGATGTTTGTGGAGATTCTCGTGAGATGAGATCCCATTGAGGACTGGATGGTGTGTCTTGGTGGCAGCAAGATGGCAATGCACGTTGGCTAATGGGATTTTTATTTAACGCTGAATGGTGGGTCCCCATTCAATATAGCTAGCGACAGAATCAGAGAGTGATTGTGGTCGCACTATGGAAGAAGAAAGAAGAAGAGAAGATCAGTCTTCAAAATTCCTCGAAATCGGACTGTGGCTGCCCCCCAGTCAACACAGATATGGGGATCACATGGGACCCATCTGAATAACCCGTATGCATCTGGGGCCCAGATGGGAATACTGAGCCAGGATGGTTCCCGATACTTTCCCATTTGAGCCGGGCACGTGGGCTGGCCACTTCATGCCCAGATTCACCCCGCATTGCAGTTGCACGCATGCGTGAGGCGAACGCCGAGCGCGCGTCATTCATCTGTCATGACCCGATATCTGCAGATAATAAATTTAATTTTTTTTTAAATCGCATGTGTAACCATCTCAATCATTTACCATTGTATGTTCAATGATTGTCTTGTTCTCGTTACTCAGTTTAGCCATTGAAACATCCTTTCATTCGTTCTCCACTTGATTGCAAAGTTTGAACTGGCAGCATTCGCGACAAGAAGAAGAAGAAATTGCTATTTAGACTTATCTCCCTTCGTTCGCGGATTGGTAATCAACCGAATTGCAGCATGTTTTCAACTGCTTGATTTATTTGTTGATTAAATGTTTGTGAATTTAAATGGATAAATTAAATTATGTCATTCTCTATAAACATTAAAAGAAATCTTTAAACATGAATACTGAAGAAACACAATCGACGAAATCTTATTCGGTCATAAATTGAACGGACTCTTTTTCTTTGAAACCCTGGCAAACGTAACGCTTTTGGAGGAAAGCTGAAACCGTGAAACCTAAGGTGCCGTGCAGCAAAATATTTCTAAAACAGGTATGTATTGTGCATACAATCTTTATAATGTGTGGAAATTATTATCGTTATACTTAGCAGGATATTACACATGGTAAATAAAGTAAATAAAAAGAATGTAACAATATATTAAATTTTCTCCGTGGACGACAGAAACTGCACACTGTCGGAATGGCTAATCATAATGAATGGGAAGAAGAGGCATTTTTATTATTTAGGGTTTTGCACTTCACATGAAGTTAAGCAGGAGACTGTGTTAGCTTGCTTAGGTCATGCTTATTAACTACGTAACTCAAGAGTTGCCTTTTGAGGGGACAACTCTTCTTGATGTTATGTTGTGATGCCAGTTGGGTGAAAACATTTTGTCAGAATGTGTCAGCTTGTTTTGTTCGTCAAATGGCAACTGATGAAATATTCTTCTTGAGAGGGGCTCTATTGTTTCATTAGTAGTAATGGAAACTTACCCGTAAGTGTCAAATTTTTAATTAGAGTGTGTGGAATTATTGATAGCTGCAGCCCTGAGTGGCTAAATGTGGTCCATTGGATTCTTAACTTTTTATGAGTGTGAAGATAAAAATTATATTCTTAGACTGTGTATTGATAGCTAGTCATGTGACTTTTGAATGGATAATTTTTTTTCTGCATACGCATACTGATACTCCTGCGGACAATGCCTGTATAGACAGGCAGTGGAGTTTTGTGTGTATGACCGTTTTTCATCCCGCCATGAATGGCAAGAGTTATGAATTCATAGTCATCACTACATTAGTCATTATAGTTGTTTTTCATATTAATAACAATGTTTATAAATTACAACAAGGTTATGAGAGGTCAAATTGATAAGGTCTCATCGAGATAATGTGCCTGAGAATCGTTGGAGTGGTAGAATAATTACACAGAATTTGATTTGAGAATTTGATTTCTGTTGTATAATATTTTGGACAAAAAAAAAAGTACATTGTTCATGGATCATAGTAGAGTGCCTTTGATAATTTCATAGAACTATTTGATCAAAAGGTGCATAACTTTGATTCCAGTATTTAATATAAAAGGAACAGAATGTTCCTAATGAGACTACCTTTGTCTTAGTGACATGGCATTGTAGAGACCTACTAATTTTTTGATTTACTCATGATAATCTGAAGGAGTTGTCATTTTCACACAATAGAAGTGAAATTATTAAGAAATATAACTGATACCTTTTGTTAAATGTCAAATGATTAACCATATGTTGTACATTTATGTTTCAGAAATATCTGTCTTTAGTGTTGTATTTGGTTCAAGGGACGTTACTCATATGCTTTTATTTTTTACAGCCTCGTTTTGGGAATAAACAGTCTTGTTGACAACCGTCAAGAAGATCAGTTATCATAGCAATCAACAAGTGCTAACATTTCTGTTGTATGAATCCATCATCAACATTCATCAAACCACAGCAAAACACAATGTTACACTGTCCTTGTTATTTTTGTTTATTTCTGACTGTATTTAAAAACAAAATAAATTGTCACAAACATATTTCTCCTTTTGGTTTCTGTGACCGCACCCACAACTGTGAAATCACTCCAAAATATACAATACACACTTAAATAAGATATCTTTTACAAACATTGACCAACATACATTTACAGTTACTAAATACATACATGCTTCATATACTCTTAAAAACAGTCATGCACCGAAGGAGTGTATTACACAACATTAGCTGACGAATTAATCTTTAATCAAATTAACATATTAAAATATAGAAATGATTTTTACGCTTGAAATGAGAAAATATAATTTTAGCAAAAGACTTTATTTTTAAGCCTGTTTGCGTGTCTTATTTTTGTTCTCATTGCACTTCCAGGCGGCAAACGTTACCCAGAAATCGGCAGGCTGCTGTCCATGAACATTTCATTGTTTGTATCCTTGATTGTTGATTTTATTGTCTGTTACTGAATTTTGATTGTCCCTCTAGTCTAGGTCTAATTATATACATGAATTTCGACCGAGAGTACCCGCTAAGCGCAGAAAGATTCGCGCAAATGTAAAATCACACATGCTGTACATTCAAGGGAATCGAGTACAGGGGAACACAATGACAATGACAATGAAAGAGTAAAGTCTTTTGTTGAGTCGGAGACGTTGAGTGCAGATCACACACAAAGACATAAAAACGATAATAGCACAAGCTGTCAAAGGAATGTCTGTGAACAAATTTCTGACTCCACAGTAGCTGACTCAGTTGATAGTATTCTTTACTATCAGTTTGGGGGTTCTGATAAATCTGATACAAATGCTGAAAAGGAATGGGAGCCTGACTTTCTTTTAGAAATCAATGAGTGCATTGAAGAAGGTGGAATACATTTTGGATCTGATGATGATGATGATGTGAATGTGTTGCTGACAGCGATGGCATAGATGATAACTTGGCTTCTGAGCTTAAGAATGGGCAGCAGATTTAATGTTCAGTTCCTTGCTCTTTCAAGCTTGTTAAGCATATTGAAAACCATACCATCCCTCACATCCCAAAGACCAGGGCTTTTGATGAAAACTCCACGAAACACCGACTTGAAAGACATGCAAGGTGGTCAGTATTACCATTTTGGGATACAAATTCTTTGATGAATTCAGAAGAGCTGTTGGATAATTTGACTGTTCAAGAAGGTGATGTTATTGCCATTTCTTTGCAAGTTAATATTGATGGCTTTGCCACTTTTTCACTCCTCTGTCAAGCAGTTTTGGCCAATTCTTGGCAGAGTGTGCTCACCGGTGGAAATGATCCATTCATAATTGGGCTGTACTGTGGGATCAAAAACCTGCCAGTGTGGAAGAATATCTAGAGGATTTCATTGTGGAAATGAATGCATTGCAGCAAGGTCCAGTTAACTTTGCTCATCTGGAGCGACCTGTATCAAATATCACTTTCTTGTTTTGTCTGCGACACACCTGCACGAGCTTTTGTTAGCAAGTGAAAGTCACTTGGGTACTTTGGCTGTGATAAATGTACTCAGAGGGCACTTGGGATGGCAAAGTCATTTTTCCAACGTCAACTGCAGAGAACAGATAAATGTCTGTTCAACCCCACTTGCTCAACCACCGAGTTTTTGGGCGAAAGTGGCCTAAAGCCGCTTTTCCTGTGGCGGAAGAGAGAGAGAGAGAATCACCGCAGACAGACAGACAGACAGAGAAGAGAGAGACAGAGAGAGACAGACAGACAGACGAGAGGCGGGCAGACACCACACACACACGCAAGCGCATATTACTGTTCTTGGCAAGTAACGTCAATAACCAAAAATACGATTTCTACA
>CM031602.1:681077-886077 GCA_018398815.1 Conus ventricosus
ACTCTTTGATGCTTGTGAAAGAAGACAAAGATGGGATTTAGCATTACTATCCAGTAATTCATTCCATTACAGTTGAGTTCAATACATGTATCAATGTTTCTTAGATTGACTTCTACATTTTCATAATGCCTTTATACAGTCTTCATAATGCCTTTATACAGTCTTAAAGTTTAGCACAAACGTCCAGGGTGATGGTTGCAACCGATGCAAAATTTCAAGTATGTATTTTTATAAGTTCCTGAAAAACAAAAATAAATCATAATTGTCTAAAAAGTGTGCAGTGTGTTACCTTAATCGTACACCAATAATAAAATGTGACTAATCTGGGCTCTAAGTGGGGTCTATCCAGGCTGTATTGTGGATCCCTTATGGTACCCACATTTAGCCCATATGGGAGTCATCTGTTCCATCTGGGCCTTATGTGGGATCTATCCTGGCTGTATTGTGGATCCCATGTGATCCCCATATTTAGCCCATATGGGTGTCATCTGGGTTCAAAGTGGGGTCTATCTAGGCTGTATTGTGGATCCCGCATGGTCCCCACATTCAGCCCATATGGGAGTCATCTGGGTTCAAAGTGGGGTCTATCTGGGCTGTATTGTGGATCCCGCATGGTCCCCACATTCAGCCCATATGGGAGTCATCTGGGTTCAAAGTGGGGTCTATCTGGGCTGTATTGTGGATCCCGCATGGTCCCCACATCTAGCCCATATGGGACCCAGCTCACTCCCTTTTACATTCCCCACATGGGGCCCATGTATGCAGCCCAGATGGGGCCCATATGCCTTCCCATATGGGGCCCACATGGGACCCATATGTCTGTGCTATCTGGGCCACGTGGCGGCGTAATCAAAAACGGTCACACACGTAATTTTCTCATCCTTAGCTGATGCATTTGTACCATAGTGTTCAAGTACTTCGGCTGTTCGGATGATCCTTGGAGTCTTTAAGCCAGGGTACGACAATGACAACAACAACTCTCCTGGATGAGAACTTTTCAGCAGCAATCGCGGTCTTCAGCGGTAGAGGGAGCGGGAGAGAAGTTGGGATATGTCATTCCACCCGGGTAGAGAAAAGAAAGAAAAAGAAACACCCGAAGGTGCTGGGGAGGACCCAGAGAAGCAATGTCTTCACCTGCCTTTAGAGCAGTCCTGCACCACCCTTGGAGGCCTGCGCTGTGTTGACGATGGGTACAGGCACGCGCAGGACACTCCATTAAGATATCAAGGGACAGAACTGCTCCTGAACAGAGGTAAATCAGACTACAGGATGCAGCTCATAACAGCCTTAAAGTAGCATCCCCATGGGTGTACCAGCCCGTATTTCATGACTGCAGAGCCCACCGGCGAAAAACACCACCCTCCAGCTGCCGAGCACACCCCACAGACCCAACCACCCCTGCCCACGGACAGATGAAGACAGTGCCACTCCAGACACAGCCAAGCTTTCGCCATACGGTCTTATGTGCCCTCAAGAGAGAATCCAAAGTTGTAGTCTTTCCCACTGTCAACAGGACTTTCCCTGTGGTCAGTGGGTCTTTCCTCACCGTCACTGGACCTTTCTCCAGGGTCAGCCTAGTTAAGGCAAAGAAGAAAAAGAAACACCCGAAGGTGCTGGGGAGGACCCAGAGAAGCACTGTCTTCACCTGCCTTTAGAGCAGTCCTGTACCACCCTTGGAGGCCTGCGCTGTGTTGACGATGGGTACAGGCACGCGCAGGACACTCCATTAAGATATCAAGGGACATAACTGCTCCTGAACAGAGGTAAATCAGACTACAGGATGCAGCTCATAACAGCCTTAAAGTAGCATCCCCATGGGTGTACCAGCCCGTATTTCATGACTGCAGAGCCCAGATATGTCATTCCACCCCGGGTAATGTACCACCCTCCCGGTTATCAGTCCCAAGAGAAAAAAGAAGCTGCTGACACCATCGTACTAGCTGCACAACCAGAGTCTCGCCAATGTCATCTCGGCGAAGTATTTGGGGGTCACGATCGCGCAAGATCTAGATTTGGACCTCCATGTTCATAATATCACGAACAAAGCCAACAAAACGTTAGGGTTTTTGCGAAGAAACCTCAGAGTCAGTAACATCAGACTCAAAGACATAGCCTATAAGGCAATGGTGCGGCCTGTTCTCGAATACGCAAGTGCTGTGTGGGACCCGTACAAAGCAGGACAGGTCACAAAAACTGAGGCTGTGCAACGAAGATCAGCACGTTTCATTTTAAATTGTTACAAAAAATTCGCTGGCGTCTCCAACATGTCACACCACCTCGGATGGACATCCCTACAAAGCCGACGTAAGATCGCCAGGCTCACCATGATGTACAAAATCATTAACAACATGGTCCAGGTAGATTTTGACAAAATTCGTAAATCCCAGCAGCCAAAGCTGAGAGCACCTAAGGAGAGGGACAGAAGCGCACACTCAGGGCAGCTTGCTAGACTTCAGTGTCAACGGGACTGCCGGGGTCATTCGTTCCTCCCGCGAACCATCCCTGAGTGGAACGATTCACTGACTGAGGATGCGGTTGGAGCTGCGTCTCTTGGCGTGTTCACGTCGGGAGCTCCTAGTCACCAGCTGGTTTTTGTTGTTGTTGTTGTTGTTGTTGTTTTTTTCTCTGCGCTTACCCCTCCGTTACAAGTGTCAGAATAATCAGCCTGTTGATTGAGGACACTATACGGATGAAGATGAAGATGAAGATGAAGATGAAGGTCAACGATAGTATCTAGCTTAGAACATCACTTGCACTTACCTTTTTACCCTCTATAAAAAATGACTTAACGGGGAGTTCTGTAAGAAACTGGTTGGGAAGAGGAGGGAAGAGTCTCGGATCACGACGGAGTCGCAGATTTCCATTTAACGTGATGGCAATTTTTTTTAAAGGTGTCCGTACATTACTGATCAGAACTTGGCTGGGCGACTTTATCCATAACATATCTCTATTTCTGAAAGTAGCATCATCACATCGGAAACGTTATTGTCTTAAAGGTCGGAGAAACCGACTCTTCAGCCAGCAATCACTTTTTTCAGTCTCAAAAAGATCTTTCCAGATATATGGGTTCGTGGTCTTTTTGTAGTAGAAAACAAGGCTTTATGAGAGAGAGAGAGAGAGAGAGAGAGAGAGAGAGAGAGAGAGATTCTACTACAAAGAATGGGGACGAGAGAGGGATTAATCGACTAAAAGGGACTAAAAATGGATGGAAAACTGTTGGGGATTACTACACAGATGTTCAACACATTCACAGTTTTCCTGTCGTTTTTACAAGGAATGTGTGCGGACGGGCAGGTTTGCCAGTTGGCGGTATGGAGTCTATTAATGCATCGTGACCCTATACTGACTTCTGATGGCCTCTGTCCACTTTTACTGACCTGTGCTGATCTTTACTGACCTCTTCTGATCTTTGGTGATTCTCCTGACCCAGTGACCCACCTTACACACTTCTTCGATTCTGACTTTGTAGTGGTATTGTATGGATGGAATATCTTTTTCTGCAGGGTGGGGGTGGAAGGGGTTACTAGTATCAGCAGCAGCATCTTCATTTTCTCTACTCGACCCACTTGTGACTTGGAATCTGGTGACGATGATGTATGGATGATATAGATGTGTAGAATTTCTGAGGGAGATTAACATTTTTCATCTGCTCTGAGATTTTACAGTGGAAAGATTTTTGACAACATTTCGGGTGCGTTTTTAGAAGATGTATTTTAAAGGGTTGTGTGAATGAATGACGTGTCAAATTGCGGTCGGCTGGGCTATAAGCAACATTACCTTACCTTACTATCGTTACCTTCATCTGTTGTTTTCTCCTTCTTCTTGTGATGGTGTGGAGAGGTAGGGGGTGCAGGCGAAGACAGGCAGATGATGGTAGCTTCTTCTTCTTCTGATAATGACCATGGATCGAAACACCGATCATTACTGTGATACTTGGGGTGTGCAGCGTTTTGGGGGATTAAACACACACACACACACACACACACACACACCAAAATCAAATCAAAACAAACGACAAGAGCCATCCAGAGAGAACGAAGTGGGGTTTCTTTCCTTTCCTTTCGCTTCCAAGCCAAGAACATACACCCGCAGGCTTTTTTTTCCACGTTTGATAGGACTGGATGAGTTTTATGTCCTCACAGCAAAAGCTTTTAGGGACAAGTCTGTCGCTGCGGCATGGAGTCAATCATCTTGGCAAGACTTTGTAGGCTGGCAGTTAGGTTGAGGTTGGTGTTTGTCTTGGCAAGACTTTGTAGGCTGGCAGGTAAGGTTGAGGTTGGTGTTTGCGGTCGGGCGGAGGGACCCGAGATAGACGGCGTCGTCAGGCAGGAGCCTGGGTGAAGTTGACGATGAGTCGTTAGGACCACCAAGCAGTCGTCTGCATGTTGTTCCTCGGCGATGGTTGATGTTGTTGTGGTCCTCATCGTCGTGGCGGTTCCTCCAAAGCTGTCGTCAGGGCTACTGGGCGGCTCGTCTACATGCTGACTGGCGATAGTCTTGTGCCGCGTGAGGCCGACTTGCGAGACGTACGGGACACAAGTCCTCGAGCCACTGCTGATAGATCCATGTCCACTCTGTGCCCATGGGCGATGCCCCCCCCCCCCCCATCCCCACCAAAGGGAGGGCCCTGCTGGTCGTGCAGGCAACTGGAGAAGTCGCAGAGTGGCAGCGGCTCATCGTCAAAGTGCCCCGCCGCCTCGAGAGCCGTCCCCCGGCGACACAGGCTAGTCCCGCTGTCACTCCTGGTGCATGGAAGGAAATCGGTGTCGCCCCACACCTATCTACCACCTAGGTGTCTTCTGCCGGTCGCTGCCACCTCCCAGCAGGAATGAGTAGTACACGTGAAAGTCTCATAGGGATGAAAACCACCCAGCCCTGGCTCACAACTACGTTTGATAGGATTGGATGAGCTTTACGTCCTAACAGCATAAGCTTTTAGGGACAAGTTTTTCGTCGCAGTAAGCTGCGGCTTCTTCTTTCTTCCGCGTACACAGGCCGATACTCCTGTGGACACTCCCTGTAAAGACAGGCAAGTATTAATCCCATCGGCCCATCAAAGGGAGTGGAGTTTTTATGTGTATGACCGTTTCTTTTTATCCCACCATTAATGCAGCCATACTCCAACTTCGGGGAAGGTGCATGCTATGTGTAACGTGTCATCCATACCAACGGCCAAACTGGGCTTCTCTTCCAAAAGTTGTTGATGGGATTTTACGTGCGTGTAAGATGTCAGCGTGCGTTCACACACGGAATCTCGGTTTATAGTCTCATTCGAAGGACTGTATGGGAAATGGAGTCAGAACCAATGTTAACTCTGAGGGGAAAATCCCCCTGTACTGAAATGGCCCAGCGGAGATTCAAACCAGCACAGCAACCCCAGGATTACGAGTCCTGCGCTCTACCACTGAGCTATTCCAGCCCCTGCAAGCTGTGGCATGGGGTCGGTCATCTTGGCAAGACTTTTGTAGGCTGGCAGATTTGGACGAGATTGGTGTTTGCGGTCGGGCAGAGAGACCGGGGCAGGAGCCTGGGTGAAGTTGATGATGAGTCGTTAGGACCGTCGAGCGGTCGTCTGCATGTTGTTCTTCGGCATGGTCAATGTTGTTGTGGTCGTCATCGTCATGGCGGTTCCTCCAAAACCGTCGTCAGGGCTACCAAGCAGCCACCTTCATGCTGAGTGGCGATGGTCCTGTGCCGTGTTTGGCCGAATTGGGAGACGTATGGAACACAAGTTGCCGAGCCACTGCTGGTAGATCCATGTCCGCTCTGCCACCATGTTCCCACCCCCTCCCACCACCAAAAGGAGAGCCCTGCTGGTCGTGTAGGCCACTGGGTAAGTCGCAGAGTGGCAGCGCCTAGTTGTCAAAGTGCCCTGCTGCCTCAAGGGCTGCCCCCCAGCGACACAGGCTAGTCCGTCGTCACTCCTGGTGCAAGGAAGGAAATCGGTGTCGCCCCCACACCCATCTACCACCTAGGTGTCTTCTGCCCGGTCGCTGCCACCTCCCAGCAGGTTTGAGTAGCTGCAGCAGCTGAGCCACCATTGCCACTGTGTACATTCAATAAACAGAGCTTCCCAAATGTATAGCGGAGAACCGGACCGCAAAGGCAGCAACATGATGCTGCAGACAAAACAGGCCTCGAGGCAGAACTGTCAGAAATTTGCACTATTTATCGCAGCTTCCGTGCTATCTGGCTCACCATCTGTTCAAAGTATTCAAACAAATTTACTATTAATGAAAACCTCAGAACCCAAGGAATAAAATGAAGCATGTCACTTTTGATAATTTTGTAGCTGTATTACATTATCGATGATTAAAGTCGGAGAGTGACCCACTTTTAACGAGTTTGTGTCATGTTTTTCTCTGTTGTGATAATAAATACCAGACAACATGAAATAATTTCATAATGAATCAATAGCAGGCATTTCACTCTTTCACACATATAATTTGATTATCCAAGACTGTGTCTGAGTGGAGAAACTTTGTCTTTGAAAATTAGTACAAAACACAACCAGCTTTCTTCCTCGCCTGGCTGCTTGTGGACATGAGCTTTTGATAGATTTTTGATTAAAAAATTTTTCTGTAAAACGGACTACTGGATACTAATATTTATACATTTTCAATTGTATTTATCATAGAAATGGAATCATTAACTAGATTTCTTTTCGGGAAGTCTGAATTTCGTAGAATGGCAATGTATCAAGGGAAAAGAAGAAAAAAATAAATAAAAAGAAACAAGAAACTTAAACAATGACAGAGTGGAATGAAGAAGGTGACTGTTCAAGAAAGGTTGGCACTGTCAATCTTTCCTTAGTCACAAGCTTGTGCGGTGAATATCCTAGGCATTTGATAAACGAAAAATTTGAGCTTATGCACTTTACTTTTAATATATATTTTTGGATTCTACAGTTTTTGTCATACTTTTGTGAATTCAAGAAATATTCTAGGTTTGGCCGATGGTGCATGTGTATGTGTGAGTGTGTGTGTGAGAAAGAGAGAGAGAGAGAGAGAAGAGAGGAGAGAGAGTGTGTGCATGTGTGCTGAGAAAGAAAAGAGAGAGGTGGTGGGAGGAAAGAGCAGATATTTACGATAAAAAAGTTCAGATAGATGTGCGTGTTTTGAGATGACTTTTCTTAAAAAACAAACAAAACAAAACAACTCAGATATAAACATGTACAAGACAAGATGTAAATTTTCTGAAACATAAGAATACAAGCAGTGTTAAACTGATATTTTCATGTCTTCATTAAAGCCAAAAAGTAAGACAAATTATTCAATATAAGATCAAGACAAATCCAATTAATGTCTCACCTTTCAAGGAAAAGAGTAAAAAAAAATGAAGAAAAAAGGCCTTTACAGTTATACATACATGTGCAATTTGTGTAGAATATGTCTATGTCTGTATTCCTGCCTCATATGAAAGTCCACCGTTTTCATTTATCTCCTCCCTATCTGACATGGGACCCCTAAGCACACAAGGTACATGAAGAGTGAATCAACTTTCGGCTACACAGCACGACAATATCATGAAGCAAAGAGATGACAGGATTCTAGCAATTAACAGGAAATAACTGGTCAATTCATGGCAAAGGTCATCTCGCTCCATTGATTTTCCAAACGTTAACACAGTAGGTAAGACAGGATGGGGTGGGGAAGACATGAGACCGGAAACAGTGGGGGCAAGAGATGATGGAAACAGTGGGGGCAAGAGATGATGGAAACAGTGGGGCAAGAGATGATGGAAACAGTGGGGGCAAGAGATGATGGAAACAGTGGGGGCAAGAGATGATGGAAACAGTGGGGGCAAGAGATGATGGAAACAGTGGGGGCAAGAGATGATGGAAACAGTGGGGGCAAGAGATGATGGAAACAGTGGGGGCAAGAGATGATGGAAACAGTGGGGGCAAGAGATGATGGAAACAGTGGGGGCAAGAGATGATGGAAACAGTGGGGGCAAGAGATGATGGAAACAGTGGGGGCAAGAGATGATGGAAACAGTGGGGGCAAGAGATGATGGAAACAGTGGGGGCAAGAGATGATGGAAACAGTGGGGGCAAGAGATGATGGAAACAGTGGGGGCAAGAGATGATGGAAACAGTGGGGGCAAGAGATGATGGAAACAGTGGGGGCAAGAGATGATGGAAACAGTGGGGGCAAGAGATGATGGAAACAGTGGGGGCAAGAGATGATGGAAACAGTGGGGGCAAGAGATGATGGAAACAGTGGGGGCAAGAGATGATGGAAACAGTGGGGGCAAGAGATGATGGAAACAGTGGGGGCAAGAGATGATGGAAACAGTGGGGGCAAGAGATGATGGAAACAGTGGGGGCAAGAGATGATGGAAACAGTGGGGGCAAGAGATGATGGAAACAGTGGGGGCAAGAGATGATGGAAACAGTGGGGGCAAGAGATGATGGAAACAGTGGGGGCAAGAGATGATGGAAACAGTGGGGGCAAGAGAGATGATGGAAAAAACAGTGGGGGCAAGAGATGATGGAAACAGTGGGGGCAAGAGATGATGGAAACAGTGGGGGCAAGAGATGATGGAAACAGTGGGGGCAAGAGATGATGGAAACAGTGGGGGCAAGAGATGATGGAAACAGTGGGGGCAAGAGATGATGGAAACAGTGGGGGCAAGAGATGATGGAAACAGTGGGGGCAAGAGATGATGGAAACAGTGGGGGCAAGAGATGATGGAAACAGTGGGGGCAAGAGATGATGGAAACAGTGGGGGCAAGAGATGATGGAAACAGTGGGGGCAAGAGATGATGGAAACAGTGGGGGCAAGAGATGATGGAAACAGTGGGGGCAAGAGATGATGGAAACAGTGGGGGCAAGAGATGATGGAAACAGTGGGGGCAAGAGATGATGGAAACCGTGGGGGCAAGAGATGATGGAAACAGTGGGGGCAAGAGATGATGGAAACAGTGGGGGCAAGAGATGATGGAACAGTGGGGGCAAGAGATGATGGAAACAGTGGGGGCAAGAGATGATGGAAACAGTGGGGGCAAGAGATGATGGAAACAGTGGGGGCAAGAGATGATGGAAACAGTGGGGGCAAGAGATGATGGAAACAGTGGGGGCAAGAGATGATGGAAACAGTGGGGGCAAGAGATGATGGAAACCGTGGGGGGCAAGAGATGATGGAAACCGTGGGGGCAAGAGATGATGGAAACCGTGGGGGCAAGAGATGATGGAAACCGTGGGGCAAGAGATGATGGAAACAGTGGGGGCAAGAGATGATGGAAACAGTGGGGGCAAGAGATGATGGAAACAGTGGGGGCAAGAGATGATGGAAACCGTGGGGGCAAGAGATGATGGAAACAGTGGGGGCAAGAGATGATGGAAACAGTGGGGGCAAGAGATGATGGAAACAGTGGGGGCAAGAGATGATGGAAACAGTGGGGGCAAGAGATGATGGAAACCGTGGGGGCAAGAGATGATGGAAACAGTGGGGGCAAGAGATGATGGAAACAGTGGGGGCAAGAGATGATGGAAACAGTGGGGGCAAGAGATGATGGAAACAGTGGGGGCAAGAGATGATGGAAACAGTGGGGGCAAGAGATGATGGAAACAGTGGGGGCAAGAGATGATGGAAACAGTGGGGGCAAGAGATGATGGAAACAGTGGGGGCAAGAGATGATGGAAACAGTGGGGGCAAGAGATGATGGAAACAGTGGGGGCAAGAGATGATGGAAACAGTGGGGGCAAGAGATGATGGAAACAGTGGGGGCAAGAGATGATGGAAACAGTGGGGGCAAGAGATGATGGAAACAGTGGGGGCAAGAGATGATGGAAACAGTGGGGGCAAGAGATGATGGAAACAGTGGGGGCAAGAGATGATGGAAACAGTGGGGCAAGAGATGATGGAAACAGTGGGGGCAAGAGATGATGGAAACAGTGGGGGCAAGAGATGATGGAAACAGTGGGGGCAAGAGATGATGGAAACAGTGGAGGCAAGAGATGATGGAAAACACTGGGGGCAAGAGATGATGGAAACCGTGGGGGCAAGAGATGATGGAAACAGTTGAGGCAAGAGATGATGGAAACAGTGGGGGCAAGAGATTGATGGAAACAGTGGGGGCAAGAGATGATGGAAACAGTGGGGGCAAGAGATGATGGAAACAGTGGGGGCAAGAGATGATGGAAACAGTGGGGGCAAGAGATGATGGAAACAGTGGGGGCAAGAGATGATGGAAACAGTGGGGGCAAGAGATGATGGAAACAGTGGGGGGCAAGAGATGATGGAAACAGTGGGGGCAAGAGATGATGGAAACAGTGGGGGCAAGAGATGATGGAAACAAGATGTTAGAATAAAGGGAGGGAGATAAAGGGGGAGACACAACAAGAGGGGATGGGGGAGGACAGACAGAATCATCAGGGCAGGTGAACATGGTTGTTGGGGGTAAGGGGCGCCAGATGGGAATGCATGCTGCTATGCAAATGATTTTTTTGTTCATTAGCTCTACGACTACCTTTGTGTTCTTTCTTGGGGTACAAGCAAAGTTGTATTTCATTGTATTTGCTTTATTTCTGGATTTTTTTTTTTTTACTGTATCATTCTGTATTCTTCCTTCAGAATTTAAATCTTGCTCTGACTCTCATTCCCAAAAAATCTTTCAGATGAGACTATTAACCCAGGTTCCCTGTGAACGCATGCACAACTTTTTTTTGTTTTTGTTGGCACACGGGTAAAATCCCATCACCAACTTCTGGAAGAGAGCGCCAGATGGGCCGTTGTTTATGCATGACATGTACACACATAGCGTGCATCCTTCATAAAAGATTAAAAAATTACGTTAAAGTCCAAGTGACTGATATTCAACTGCCCGACAGGACTGACTGTAGTTCCAGCAGGCAGCACTTCAGTGAGCTCCACTCAGGCAGACTCCTTGTTGTGTAAACAAAAGCATGGACTGTGAGCACTTTGAGCTTGGTCTCTCACCAAGGACAGGCACCAAGTACTCTGTATGATAATATTCATGATACAACGCTAACAATTTGACTCTCTTGACTTCAATTGAAGTGACACGACAGAATGGTTGACAAATTAGAACTATAGTACTTTGTTAGTTGCAAAGTGAAGTGACGGAACAAATCTTTAAAAGTTTATGTAATAAATCCGCTAAACATGAACAAACGAATCACAAGACAAAGCATGACACGTTTCGACCACTGAGGTCTTCTTCAGACAAGATAAACCACACTCAGGATAAATTTGACAATATAAGCATTGCTCGTTCTTCATTTTCGTTGTCCCGAGTGTTGTTTATCTTGCCTGAAGAAGACCTCAGAGGTTGAAACGTGTCATGTTTTGTCTTGTGATTCGTTTGTTCATGTTTGATGGATTTTTTTATGTAGGTTTTTTAAGATGTATAGCACTTTGTGCTCCTGGAAAGTGTGCCAAGGAAGGTACAGTGTGTTACCGAAGCATGTGTGTGTGTGTGTGTATAGAAGAACCAGAATATATATTGGAACTGTTTTGAGAAACGAAAAATCATTGAAAAGAATCCTTTGTAATTTGTCATAGAAAATGTATGAACTGAAAGGAATGCACAAGAAATTACATTTCCATAAGACAGACCTTTGCTAAATGAATTTATTGAAAGAAAAGGACAAAAATTACATCTCTGATTGGAAATTCTGACCGATTCATTTTAAGTGTTATTGATGGTGTAAATATACTATTCCGCTGGCAATTACGTGAAATGGTGCATCTCGAGTGTATACGTGCTCATGTTGTGAGTGTGTGTGTGCATGTACACATGGCAGAAATGGTGCATGTTGAGAGTCCATGTGCGTTTATGTGCGAGTGTGTGTGTGCATGCGCATGTATGAGCGCATACATGTGCACACAACACCTACATGTATGTGCATACATGCTTATTTCACCCTCTGTCAACTAACTATTCAGTTCATCCAAAACAAAATGCTAGGTCACAAACATCAAAACACTATGTCACAAAGAGACTTTAAAAAGATAAGGGCATATGATCTAACACCAATGTGTTCAAATCCATAATTATGATGCAAATAATAGCACTGTAAATATTTGTGCTGCAGGTAAACGAGTGAAACTGGAGAGAGAGGAGAAGAGGTATTCTTGTTTTTCTTTGCAAGTCCAAGACAGTATGTATGTGTGATTTAAGGTAAGTGTGTAAGTGTGTGTGTGTCTGTCTCTCTGTATGCTCGCTTGTAGCACATACTTTACTGTAACATTTCTATTAAAACAGAAGACATAGTGGGTATACTTGAAATTTGTAGGTTTTCCTCTCTCATTTCTTTCATTCATTCTTGGTTATTTTGCTTCTCGTTCACACAAAATTGAATTCCAGATCTAGAACTAACTTATATTTCTTAAAAATTGTTTTAATGACTGTACAACCATGATATGTATGAATATGAATAATTGTAACATGAAGGAATGAAGTTCATTTGTTTCAAACACACTAATGAAAATGAAAAAAACAACAAAAAATACTTCAACAACGAAGCCAGCTCAAATGCAAAACAGAATGAAAATATGTTCAACTTTCAATGTGTGATCATCATACATACTTACAAGCTCAAAACTGAAAGTCATTCGAAGTAAAAAGCAACAACAAACATATCCTCCCAAAGCTGGAGAGGGACAGGACAGGGGAAGGAAGAACAGGGGACAAAACTTTGGTGGAAGAGATAAAGAGTAATAGAAGGGAGAGGCTGCCAGAAAAGGATCAGCAATATGAACAAGATAGAATTATTTGTCTAGAATTCTGATTATTTATATAAAATTTTTCTTCACCATTAACTTGATGACTGTTAGCCAAGTTCTCATACAGTCATATTGTAAATATTTACTATTCATACTGATTATGCTTTACATCAACAACAACTGGAAAAAAAAAAATTAAGTATAGAAAAAAAATGGTTTCAATGTTCAAAGAGATGAAAACCTCTGTGAGCAACAAAAACAAGGTCAATTAAAATATTCACATATTTACTTCAAATACAAGCAAACAACCTAATATTATTGACAAGAAAATAACTACATCCAAATTATAAAGACTACCGGCCATCCCCATGCCACCTCTCTTATTTTCATGATTTCTCTCTCAATGATCAGTGTAAACGTATCGGAAGGACAAACAAGATGTGGGGAGATGGGTGGGGAAGCAGGGGGAGGGAGGGGGGGGGGAAGCAAACGATGCATGGTGGAGGTGCATGAAATATACAGATTTACCGACAGGAACAACAAATTATTTCAGATTTCTGGAACAGGTCATTATGATGAAATAATGGTATGGCATTCTTGAGGGACTTTTATGTTGCATTTCATTTTGCTAAATCTTCAAAGTTACTTTTTTCACCATCATTGAAGGGTGTGTTTTTTTTTCTTCTTGAAATATAATGTGAACAGAATTAATTCATCTTTCAAAAATGAAATGGAAACACAGTGCCTACTGATGAAAAAAAAGTTTGGTTTACAAGTGACTGAGATCATTAGAATTTCACATACATGAAATGCAACCAAATTCTTATGGAGTTTGAGATACCAAAGAAGGTTCATAATGGGATATGGATTTTGAACAACCAATGAGGTTTAATGATTTGGTGATAAGGCACTTGTAGAAATTCAAAATAAAACCAAGTGAATTCCACACATACAACCCCCACCCCACCCCCTATCCCCCAACCTCAACCAAGCCTTGATCTTACCTTCTCGAAACCTAAAGCACAGCCTTGATTAATGTTAAACTGGTGGGAACAAAAAAAGAGTATTTGCAATTAGATTGTATTCTAGAAATGTGAGAGTTAATTCTATTCATAGTACACTGTAGTCATCTTTGCATTAGATTAATACTGAGACTATAAAAAAGAAGCCATTTGCTATATTCATTTAAAGTTAACATGCAAGTACTCATTTAAAATCATCATGTTTAAACTAACTTTGGTACTTATTTTCCATAAAATAATGCCAGATTAATACTGGTAGTATATTTATTTGCTAATGTATCTGCACACGTGAGTGTGTCTATGAGTGTGTATATGTGCCTGTGTGTGCAATTACATATATGTGTGTGTGCTTGTGATGTGTATATGTATGTTTTTGTGTGCACATGTGTGTGTGTGTGTGTGTGTGTGTGTGTGTGTGTGTGTGTGTGTGTGTGTGTGTGTGTGTGTTGTGTACTATGAACACAATCCGATTCAAGTTAAAAACTCCTGACAGTCCAGATCTATAAGCCAAAACGATCATCACATAAATGTCTAAAACCATGTTATCCTCAAATTTGATTCACTGACACAAACTGAGCAAGACAAAC
Organism: Conus ventricosus; assembly: GCA_018398815.1. NCBI lineage: Eukaryota > Metazoa > Mollusca > Gastropoda > Neogastropoda > Conidae > Conus > Conus ventricosus. The sequence continues at coordinate 695,380 of CM031602.1, forward strand.
ATGGTACAGTTTGTGTTATCTTACCATTTCATGAAACTCGGTAAGAGAAACAAAGTGCAAAATAAAAAAAACAGTGCAATATTATACACTACAAGCACACTGAAAGGATGTCTGTATTGACAGACACTCATTCTTCAAACTGAGATGTAAAAAAACCTTTCACAAACAGCATCTGCAGTTTTCCCACCACACCTGAAAACCTCCAATACGCTTTCGCCAACAAGTAAGTTACATCTAGTCTCAGAGTCTGCCGAGTCCATAGTACCATTAATGAAGAATTACAACGACGATGAAAGGTTTCGTCAGTCTGGTTTTCTTTCTGCACAACAGGAAAAAATAGTCTTATGGCAAAAAAAAGGTAAATCGGGAATCAAGGCAGGTCACAGCCTCTTCGCTGGCGGATTCTCACTGACAAGATACTAATCTCAGCTCCGGCATGGTGGAAGTGCGATGCAGGCCAGCAAAACACCTGGTCCATTGAGACATGCTGCGGAAAGTCCAGTGCTGATTTGTCTGTCTCTATACTGGACGCTTCCAGGGATGACAGGCTGTCATAATCTCCCAGGACAAATGTGGGTCTCTGGTTACTGGCTAGCCTGGATGATGAAGTCAGTGACTGCGATGAAAACCAAGCGCTCAGCTCTCCGCTCCAGAGACCAGTGATGCTTTCACGCACGTAGTCGGTGAGGACTGGGGAGGAGGAGTGAGGATTCTGACGCAAACCTGGCGACTGTTCAAATCCAGTTTTACTGTTTTGTTCTGGGAACAGAAGAATCAGTACTGTGTTACACCTTAAATATGTCCTACTAAAAATGAAAACAGGAAACAACTCAAACAGGCAAAAGACAGGATCTGAGAGAAGAATGCTCGAGACGCTTCCTTCTCAAAAATGAAAAAAATGCATGCACACACACCCTACACATACACACAAAAAAAGAAAAAAAACTGTCATCATTTTAGACTGTTTTTTGTTTGTTTCTTTTTTTTTTTCACCAATGAATGTTCTCAAATACACTAAAGCACTAACATTTTTTCCCGCAAGCATTTCATCAATGTTGAACCTTGAGCTCTCACAATGACGTCAGTTGTAGGTGTTAACCCTAGAAATGATCTGTACGAAACTGATGATCTGCCCCTCAGATTTTAAGTCATTTATGTCCTTTGGGAGAGAGAGAGATGGACAGACACATGCACTCACACGCATGCGCGCGCACACACATACATTTAAAAAAACAACAACTGACCATCCTGAAGTCTACAAGTGTGCACTGGGACAAAAAAAGGGCATTGTTCAACATTTTTGGAGGCAGCAAACCTTTGTGTCAGAAAAACATCATCAAAATGTTTGTTACCAGATTTAAGGCATACATCAAACACACTTTCTCAGCATTCCATACATTAAACAATTATATCAAAACTGACTTAAAACAAAAAAAAATCGCAACTGTAATGCCAGAATGAAAGCTGGCAAGAGCCACTTGCTATGTCAGCACAGGCCTCCAAAAAGTTGGTATGTTTTCATTATCAAATGCAATGAAATACAACAATGGTGTAAAGGATTCATCACATTATATAATTTACAAACTATATGTGCTGAATGTGTACCTGACATTACCACTTGTTTGACACCGTTAAAACAAAGAGACTGGACCATAGCTGTTATTACCTGACCACAAGCTGACAGCTTCTCTGGCCTCCTCCTCCTCCAGTCGAAACTTGGCACTCTCATTGCCTTGATTAGCTGCACGTTTGTACAGAGACATGGCTTCCTCCTTATCACACTCTATTCCTGTAACAATGTTCCAAATATATGATTTCGTCATACATATACATGAAGTGTTAAAAATCAGAATGAACATGCCATGAATATATGTCTTTCATGTTGAAATCTTTAAGTGAACTTCTTGGATTATTTAAAGTCGGTTCCTGAACTGCAGTTAGTTTGAATCATTGCTTGGTTTTGACCACAGTCCACCACAGTCCCTGCTTGTCATTTAAGATGACATAAGCTTATAAAAGAGAACATCCCCAACCAAAACAATAACATTATTGACTTGTCTATCAAACAAATTTTAAAAGGAATTTTATGTTACTCTGCCAATTAACAAGGAGAAACAAATTACAAGACAAAACACGACGTGTTTCGACCTCCTAGGTCTTCTTCAGGCAAGATACACAGTATTCAGGACAATGAAAACGAAGAACGAGTGATCACTTATCTTCTCAAATTATGCCCATTCAACTACAGAACAGTCAGCTATTATTTTGAATATGTATATTTTTAACGACAAAAAAACGTAATTATTCTACAGATTGCTACGCTACTTTCTGAGTGAAAAGAATTCTACCAATACTGCCATTTACTCTCCAAATTTTGCTGTTCAGGCTCTTACTCATGATTACAACAAACAATACATTGTTTATTGCTACATGCATTGCCCATTTTGTAGTTTGGTTCCTGTTCATGATCACAATAAACTGTACTTTGTTTACTGCTCTATGAAATGCCTATTTTGTGGTTTTCATTGCTGTTTATTTTTCATGTATGTCATCCATTGGGTCACACCAAAAAATGATTTTTTGCATATAAGTTCACTTACAAAAGCTCAGTACTTTTTGCAACGAGAAAAAAAAAGACAATAGTTCTGAAATGGATATAGAATATCCAACTTTGTATCTTTTCTTACCCATTCCGTTTTATATCAATAACCACATAAGCAAAACTGAACAAAGAAAAAAAGACGGTAGAAACAGATTTCAAGTCATAGGTGGAGTTGACAGATTAACTAGAGATCTGTGTGTGTGTGTGTGTGCGTGTGTGTGTGTGTGTGTGGTGTGTGTGTGTGTGTGTGTGTGTGTGTGTGTATGTGTACATATGTTTGTGTGTGTGTACACATGTGTGTGTACACACGTGTGTGTGTGTGTGTGTGCTGAGGTAACAGAAAGAGAGATATATCACTGCAGATTCATTATGACTTGATGAATTGTGCAACAAACTTACAGCCAGAAGACTGGCAAGACAAGCCTCTTCATATTGTTAAATATTAACAATTTTGATTATCATTCCACTTGTATGCAGGTATAATAACTTTGTTCAGGATTTCATTGTTGGCAGGTTCATGAAGAAGTCACAGTTTCAAAAAAGAAAAACAATTAAGTCTTGTTCTACAGCTTCACAACTAGCAATATACATACATTCATTATTTACATCAAGCATTTTGCTGAACAGATTGGAGCAAACCATAAATGCCATAAGATACACACAAAGAAAAAAAAAAGAGAAAAAGGAAAGCATGAAGAGTAAGACACAGAAAAGTTCCACGCCAGCTATCCACAGAAAATACAAGACCTGTTCTGCTGCTTAGAAGCTTTAGTTCAACCAGCACTTTTCCAAAATGACCCACGAACACCTTGTCACTACTACGAAAGTTTTTGTTCCTTCACTGAAGTATCCTGACAGGATATTCAAGACAGAAAAAGCCAGTTTAGTGATTTGGTCTGACCATAAGAAAATAGTAAAAAAAAAAAAAAAAAAAAGGGAAAATAATACATCTGTATCTGTACCTCCCAGTCCATACTCATAGAAGGCAGCTAGGTTGTACAAAGCTCCATCATGTCCCAGCTCTGCTGCGGTGGAATAAAGTCTGGCAGCTTCCTCGTCGCTGCTCTCTACCCCCCAGCCATTCTCATAACAGATCCCCAGGAAATACTGGGCTTCAGCATCCTGAAACACATCAGCATCAATCACATCAGTTCCTGATGTTCATCAGATATTATCTGAGGGTTATGTATTCTTCATGCATCCATACACTATGGTTAACAAATTATCAGCTTTTTTTTTGCAGCTAGGATTAAGATTAAGATTAAAATCATAGTCCCGTCAACAGCAAAGGTTGTCTCAGGACTGTCACCACGTTTCAATCTACCACGTATATGTGTTAAAAAAAAGGATTAAAAGCAAAACCTTACCCAACCCATTAAAAAAGGATTAAAAGAACTAACCCTGGGAACAAAAACCAACACACTAAAATCACTAACTGTAATCTGCAAAGATCAATATCGGGTATAGAAAATCCAACAACACAAAATTCACACACGATAACATATATTCACTTCTTTTAGGAAGTCAAAAGTATTGTCAGGGGGAACATCAAGAAAAAGATTCTTCATATCATCTGCAGTGTAGTGTTTCCTTCTAATGTATAAATCCCAGCAGTCTAAAAGAATATGTTGGACAGATATCCGACTATCACAGGCAACACAGAAAGGCAGGTCTTCTCTCTTCAATAAAAACGAATGAGTAAAATAGGCACTGCACCATACTTTTGGTAATTTATGTCAATAAGCATGCTCCTAGTCCATCCTCTCATAGCCTTTGTTTGCTTGTCGTGATAGTGGCCTTCTCTCACATGAAAAAACAGTTGCCCAGCTGCCTGTGGCAGGTGATCACAATGTTTGGCAAGTGGTGCGATATACCCACTGTGCAAGAAAGAATACTATTCTATCCACAAACTGAAGACAGAAGCCCTCAAAACACAGCAGCATGAAATCTAAACCTTCAGCCATATACATAATCTGTTATTACTGTTTATGGCAAAAGTACAAGTAAATGCCTTACATCCTGACTGGCAGCCATCTTGAAGAAGGTTGCAGCCTGTTCAAGGTCTTGCTGATTATTGTCGTCTTCTGTATAGTACACACCAAGGTAGGTCTGAGCCTGCAATCATAAATGAAACAGTCAAGTTACCAATACCATTGTGTATGAGTCTTTATGCATCATGTTAAACTGTGCTGAACTATTCTACATTGTGGCGTGTTCTGGTACCTGCACATATTTCTAATTCTGAAAAGGTGTTGACTGCTTCAGTGCTACATCAACACGAGCTCTGTGGCTTTTATGGTTGACCGACTATAAACAAAATAGCTTGATCAGCCCAATTGCATCGCCACTCATATCACTGGTGCATTGTGTGTCTGAATAAAGAGATGTGCGATAATTTAATTACTGTGACTCCAACAACTGATTTGTTTTTTAGATAAATAGATAGATAGAGAGATTGATTGAGAGATAGACAGACAGACAGATATTTCTGCTGTTGTTATACATGTTAATATATGTTTTTATGCATAATTTTGTGTGAGTGTGTGCATGTGCGTGCATGTGAATGTGTTTTGATATCAGTAAATCAAAACATGGGCGCTTCTAAATAAAACAAAACCTCATCGTCCAAGAAGCCTACCTGTCCAAGCAAATGCCTTGTCCCCACTTGGCATGAAACAACATCATATCATCATGATGCCTAACTTCACCTCAATCCCAATCATCAGGATCAACAACAACAAAAAAAACAACAAAACAAAAAACCCTGGGAGAGCAGGGTGCACTTCGCCCCAACCCTCTTAATTCATTCAAGTGATCACTCTGGCTGGGCTACCTGGAGAATGAGGCAAAGTTACCTCCCTTCTCTCCCAATCTGTTTTGTGGGGAATCCTGTTGATATGGCATTGTTCCACACCAAGTGGGCATATGGCATTTGTTTGGACAGGTAAGTATACCATAAAACTACTTTTAGAAGTTTTTTAATTTCTGACTCCATGTAGATGCTATGTACTTTTTTTTTTAACCATGAACACCCAGCAACATAAAGATATTCCAGACCATGTAAATTCTGTCACATGTCATGACAACACACCTGTGCCAGTCCCTGCTTTGCAGCCTTGTTGAGCAGCTGAATAGCCTTGGCCCTGTCCTTGTTTAGACCTCCTTCACCTCTCATGGTCATCAGGGCCAGGTTAAAAATGGACTGAGCATGGCCCAGTTCTGCGGCAAGCTGGTAATAGAAGGCTGCCTGCAATCACAATCTCTACTTATTAGGTGAGTCACTCATTCAAGTACTGAACTGGCAACATAAATACATATACACAGATACATGCTGACAACACCGATTTCATAGGTTCACATTACTGGTTAGGCAAAAATCCGGTCTTAAAATGTCCCACACAGAATCCAGAAAAACTCAAAAATCAGAGGCAGGAAAGAGAAGGGATGGGGTACTTGAATAGTGCAGTGTTTGCTCTGGTGAGGTGCATCATGACAGTCTGCCACCAATTCTTCCAGTGGATTGTTGGTGCCAGGGCTACCGAGCAACAAGCCAGGATTGGACTGCACCCAGCCAGCCAGAACAAGTAGAGCGGGGTAATGCTACTGGAGTGGCACAGATATGAGAGAGATGAAAAAGAATTTTCTTGTCTTTTGCACTTTTATATAGACCAGTAAGCTTCCTTTTTCTAGTTCGTTTTTCAACAGATCTACATACCCCTTCATTCTAATTAATAATTCTGCTGCTAGAATGCCTAAATAGTATCATCTTTACAAACACTAAACATGGAGCATGACTTTTCTAGGTTAAGTATTTCAGTGTACCTGTTTCTGATCTTTCTTCACACCCAATCCTGTCTCGTAACAAACGGCCAGGTTGAAGTAGGCTGGAGCATGACCGAGTCGGGAGGCCAGCTGAAGATGCTCCAGGGCAGATGTCAGCTGTCCTTGCTCCGCTGCCAACAAGCCTGACACGGAGCTGGCGACAGCAGTGTACTTTTGACACGATGACTCAAACTCCCGCATGACATCGCTCAGCGTTTTCTTGTCCTGGTTGGAAGGAAATCGGTTGCCTAAATTGGAAGCTTATGAACTGTGGGTACAGTGTGGGCCATGGTGCATTTATAATGTACCTTCTGATAAAAATATATAGGTTATCTTTTCAAATAGCTTTTGCGTTTTGGTTATGTTTACAAACATGTGTTTATATGACTTACTTGGGGAAAAAAGTACATAAACATATATTTTTGTGTAAAAGTGATTACGTAAATACACAATATAATCTGGGGGACATATGTGCATGACTGTATTGGTGCAAGTATACCTGTGTCTGTGTGTGTGTGTACATGTGTGAGTAAGCAAGTGTGTGGCAAATTAATTGTTTACTCGATGACTGCAGTTATTCACATTCGACAGACAATCCTCTCAAAAATGGCAATAGATCTATCATTTTTAACTAATGCACGTGTATACATACAACACATTCGTATATCTTACATTCCCACAAACATACTCTCAAAAACAGATGCACAGTGAACAAACACAGAATCAAAACAATAAAGTGTGTGTGTGTGTGTGTGTGTGTGTGTGTGTGTGTGTGTGTGTGCGTGCGTGCATGCATGTGTGTCTGTATGTGTGTCTGTGTCTGTGTGTGCATGCATGCATGTGTATATGCCCACAAGGGTGTTCTATATATCTCTTTGTGTAAGTCATGAATTTGTTATCTATTTTATGGTTTCGGACATGAATGTTGGACAAATAATCATCTTCCCGAAGACAGCATTAGACCTTATGCTTTGAAATAAAACACACCTACAATGATTCATACACACACAAAACACAAACAAACTCCACATTAACACACAACACACACACATACACCAACTAAAACCAGTTTATTTTCAGATTAAACTTACAGCACGCACGCACGCACACACACACCCCGCGCACACACACATGCACACACACACTCGTCTTATATAATTTTTTTGTAAAAGATGTTAAATGAAAGTAATAGTAGTAGTAGTAGTAGTAGTGATACTTAGTAGTAGAACTACTAACTTAGTACTACTACTACTACTTCTACCACACACACACACACACACACAAACAACACATGGACAATACACATCCACACAAACATACTTTCACTGCCAGACACAAAACACAGAATCGAAAACACAATACCTCCGAGTCTGGCACCTCTGTCTCGGAAACAGTCTGCTGTGGTTTCTTCTTATGCTCCACACCCTCTTTCAGCGTCATGTTGCCGTGGAAGGGGCCCCTGGACTATTGAGCGGCTTGCTGACAACACTGTGTCAGGTGGCCTGGAGAACGCCACCCGAAGGAGCAAGTTCCACCACTGCTGACGCTTGTCCGGATCCTTCCATGCTTCAAAGAAGGTCTGCAGCTGTGGTTTCCGCGATAGCTGAAGGCCAAAGACCATTGCAGCTCCCTGGCAAAAGATTTATTCTTATATAGAGAACTGCCTTTTCCATTTCCAAACTGATTTGAATCAAATAACAAATCAAACAAACAAAAAAAAAAGAAAAAAAAAAGAAAGAAACCGACCAGAAGCATGAAACAGTCGGAAGCAGTAAAAATGAGGAAACAATTAAAGCAAACAGAATAAGGACAGCAAATGAGTATGGCCAAGATTGAGTAAAGTGGTGGTGATAGTGCAACAATGTTAGTTCAACTACAATTGACAGGAAAAGAAATTGTGTCCGTACATAAATCATTGAAACTGGATTCCTGGCAATGAAACACTGATAACTTGCTTATATGTTAAAGCAATTATTCAAATTCTCTGGCTATATATGGCACATTATCTACCGTGATTATAATTTATAAACTCAACATTTCTTCTTTCATTTATTTATTCTATTGATATCATGAGGAAAAAAGACACAGGCAAAAGTGTGAGAAAGTGTAAATCAGTCGTGTTATATTTCACCATCATCAACACTATAATACATTGTGCATCCAACTGACCCAAGTAACTGCCTCCAAGGAGCGCTCCTGGCCCCACAAATGATAGTGGAAATGTCCATGGTAGCGCTGCTTCCACTGGTGACGGCGTCCACGTTCAGAGGTACCACCATGGCCATGGAAACGAGACCAAAACTGTCTGTGGCAATCTCCTTTCCACTCTTCTGACCATTCATTCGAGGCTTCATGTTTGGGGCCTGTCTCTGGTAGATTCTCTCTACAGTGTGATCGGAATCTGCAAAAATGTGTGCATTATACATAATTAGAACATGGAGCAACATTGTCTGCCATACTTGTACAGACTAAGATAAAAAAAACAACAACAAACAAACAAAAAAACATTTTAGGAAAGCCCTATCTGATCTTAGTCTTCTTGATTTCAACTCTAAATTACAAAGTGATTTTCGTATACTATTTTTTTCATTTTGTTTTAAATTCACACTGAATATGCAAGGAAAAGGGACTTATATCACTGATCGCTGCATGCATGAATGCAAGTGTGTGAGTGCATGCCCCTGTATGTGTGTGTATGGAACATGTACATAAAGTGTATGCAATTTGAGCACACTAAATTGTGTGTGTGTGTGTGTGTGTGTCAGTGTGTGTGTGTGTGTGTGTGTGTGTGTGTGTGTGTGTGTGTGTGTGTGTGTGTGTGTTGTTGTTGTTGTTGTTGTTATTTTGTTTTATGTCTTTCCAATTGCGTGTATTAGACGGGAAAAAAAAAAAATCGGGGCTGGGAAAAAAGGTTAACATGAGTCAAAAGAATTAACTTATCTACAACTATAACACAAAAAACAGAATATCCACTTAATGAAAGAAAAAAAAAAAAAAAAAAAAGAAAGAAAAAACAAACATATACCTCTTCTGTCTTGTCTCACCACTGACTGTTATCAATTATAAGTATTTGCCAACTGGACTTTTAGTAAAGTGCAAAAAGAAAAGATATGTTTCACTTGCTGACAGGAAAACATTTTGAATAGGCTGTACAGACATATTTGGAATGAATTTTTTCATTAAGTTACACACAAGAATGTGATCAGTTGAAATGCTATGACCACATATACAATGTATATTTTGCACATACTTTGTTTTTAAACAATCCAATTTCCATCTACAGATCAAGGAACTTATCTGTCATCTACGATAAATGTTCTGATCATACTTACTTAACTTTTCATGCATATTTTTCATTTCATCGTGTAAACCAAAACACCCAGTTTCTTTTTCTATCCAATGAAAATGAGAAAATTGTACTTTTCCTGCCAAAGTATAGCACTCTTGCACTGACATAGAGAAGTTTAAAAAAATGCGAACCTGATGATCGTTTTGCTCCGAGGACTCTCTTTGCTAGAACATCAACCTTTTTATTATAATATAACCCACAAAGGGAGGGCACCCAAAGAAATGTTATTTCAGTGTCTCTGACTGAGAGGAAATGTACTAGATTATTTATTTCAGTGATCATCTCAGGTCGAACTTTTAATTTAAAATTCTTCATTGCAGTAAGAACTGACTTGGAATCTACACATAAAACAACTTTAACTAAATTTTGAGGGGAATCAACAACAAACTTTAAAGCCATAATTATAGCAAATAACTCAGCAGTGAATATAGATTCGTTTCTTCCGAGATAATAAGACTTTTCTTTGTTAAGGCCTGGAATAATGTATGCTGCACCTGCACGTTCATTGATTAATGATCCATCAGAGTATATCTTAAAATGTGTGTGTGTGTGTGGTGTGTGTGTGTGTGTGTGTGTGTGTAGAGAGAGAGAGAGGAGAGAGAGAGAGAAGGAGAAGAGAGAGAGACAGACAGAATGGACAGAGAGGGACAGAGAGAGAGAGAGAGAGAGCGAAGAGAGAGAGAGTGTGTGTGTGTGTCTGTGTGTGCGTGCGTGTGCATGCATGATTTTAATGATTTGTAGTCTGCCTAAGTCTCTTGTTACTTTTGTGTTGAAAAAAGGTAGGAACTCAAGACAACAGGAGAAGGGTGGATACCAACACAATAAACAAAAGAATACAACTGACCGACAGTGTACTGCTTTTTCTGCTGCTTCCTTCTACATCCAAGACCTCTGATTTCTCGTCTAACGCACCATGCTGCTCCTGTCCGGTATCATTATGTTCCTGAACACTCTCATTCAGGATCAACTTCTCAACATCATGATCAGCTTTCTCTTCCTCCACATAGACACCTGCTGATGCTCGTGTCCATGGAATTGCTGACGTACAACTGAAAATGATAGCAAGATATCAATGTCAACAAATCTGGTGATTAATGTATAAACCACCTATCAAAAATTAAAGCTGCACATTATTTATTTTAAAACACCCAGAGATTTTGTTTTGTTGCTGTTCATAATTAGATAAACATTTGTTCTTCAAATACCCTTACATCCTATTTCATCCATTTAACCCAATTTCTCTCTCCACCTCTTCTTATGGGCTGCAACACCCTTTAACAGAACATCTCATCATGATTTATATCTTTTCCTTAATCATTTCCAGACAGAAAATCAAAGTATGCAATCTAATTGGAAATTTTTCTATCACTTCCAAGAAAATGTTTTCAAACTGTGAATGCAAGTTGCTTGGTTTGTCAAATGCAATATAACTTTGATGTGCTCAAAAACTGAAGAAAAATTCTTTACACTAAAACAAGAAAATATAAACAGTTTTGCCCAACAGGATGCCTTTCTGGTTGATTTGAGATAGGGGCAAAGAAGAATTAATCAAAATACCATTCTTTTATTTTTCATTTTGTTGGTGACTGCTTTTCTCTCTAAAACTCCGTTATTTTACTGGTAAGTACATACATATTTACCGATATATGATATTGAAAATCAAGATCAAGTCATATTTTGTAAATATCTAAATGGCAATCATCATTAAGCCACTGTCAGGTGGTTATAACGTGAAGAGGTCGATAACCTAACAACCCCTTCCCCCTCCCTGGCTGAAAAACGGGGCAATCCCAAAGAGTTAAAAATAGAATATTGCGTCATTCTGAACTAAAACATCATCTTCGGTTTGGATAAATTCAGTTGACAGTGACAGATACCATCACCAAGTAGTTATTTTACTTAGGTTTGGTAAAATTACGCAGCACTGTATTAGTTCAAAATCCTTAGATAGGTTCAGCACCGTAAAATCGACACCAAAACAACTCGCAAGGAACTGCCCTTTATAGAGGTCAACTTCTGGTTGAACTTCCACCAACTGTGGAAATCTTTTGATTCGCCAGTTATCCACAAGACAGTATTTAGTTGTCAAAAAAACTTACATCGAGGGACGCAGTTCCAAAATCTCCACATGATTCATCGGTTCTGCCCAGGTTTCAGTGCAAAGATACAGCTTTCCAGGAGTGTTTATCCTGGAGCGAGGGAGGAATGGCAGCAGCAGACGGCCGCCATTTTCCTTCTGCAAAGGTGTAAATAGAATCACGTGATCTGTTCTCGGGGGGGAAGATTAGTAGGCCTATTACGCAATCGTTCATTTTTTTTCCACACAGACATGCTAGCCTAAAAAGAAGGGCTAAGGTTATAGACACACACACACACACACGTGTTGTGTGTGGGTGGGTGGGTGGGGAAGGGGTGCGTGCGTGCATGTGTGTGTGTGTGACCGCATGTATATGTGTGTGTATACGCATGTGTGCACATGCAAGTGGTGTGTTACACTGGTGCACGCACACACATGTGAGTGCACACGCACATATGTGTGTGTGTGTGTACTTAATAGTTTGCAAAGTATGTGTGCGTGTATGTGTGTGAGAGAGAGAGAGAGAGAGAGAGAGAGAGACCTGATGGCCTTCCTACATTTCCATGCGAGGTAGTATGTGTAATTTGTGTATTTTACATTGTTGCATCATATGTGTATAGGTGCCTGTCTTCTTCTTCTTCTTCCTCAGAGACTGGTTCACTCAAAAACGAGTAGGTCACCAGCGTGCATGTTAAAAAGTAAAATAAAATAAAATAAAGTGCGACTCAGCCTGTTGGCCCCTGGAGCAAAATTTGGCAACAAGGGTCGCACACAATATTCAAAAAGTTAAAAGCAATGGCCAGATTCAGGCCCAGGTAACCATAAAATATCTGGGGAAGTTAAAATAGAAAATTGTCAATATGCAGTTCTCAGAACTGTCGTATCAATTTGCTTTTTAAATGAGACTGCATTTGTGGCAATCTTGATGGCACCCGGCAGCGAGTTCCACAGCAGTACAGAACTAGGATAAAATGAATGTAAGTGGCTGTCAATATTTGATGCAGGCATGGCATAACATTGACCGCCACGCCTGTGTGTATGTGCGTGTGTATGTGTGCGCATGCATGCACGTGCACATGTGTGTGTGTGTGTGTGTGTGTGTGTTTGCGCGTGTGTATGTCATGCAGGGTGATCACCTGGGCTGCTAGTTACTGTTGATGACATCACTACCGACCTTCCTAGTGTCATGTGCAGTGACAAACTGACACAGCCAGCACTGATCTGACGCTCTGTCCTCACTCATTACCAACAGAGCTGACTCATGCGAATTGTTCATCACCCATTGTAGTATGGGGCCATGCCATGACTCTGACCATTAAGGGTGATCGTTGCTGATTGTACATCGCCCAGTTTCACAGAGGGCCATGCCATGACTGACTGTACATCGCCCAGTTTCACAGAGGGCCAGGTCATGGCTCCTCATTCACAATCAACAGGGATGATTGTTGCTGATTGTCCATCATCTATTGCTGTAAGCAGTCGGCCATAACTCCTCAATGACAATCAACAAGGGCGACTGCTGGCAATCATCTGTGGAGAAGTGAAGAAAAGTTATTTACGATTTTTTCAGCCATTATTACAGGAAAAATCACTTTTAACAAACGAATGACGTCAAACGATCTTTAATCATAAAGATCAAATTGTAGATCCAAAATAGAATATGTTTCCATGGAAGATAGGTAAATATAAGTTATATCGAAACAAGCAAACATTTAAGCTTTTTTTAGTTCAAACATAAATCATACATCAATAACGAAAATATCAACGAAGAAGAGAAATCAATTATTTGGGAATATAAATTTTGATACAGTTGCTAAGGGTTAGTTTGCTACGATGATTTACTTGTTTACATTCGTTTTAGGAACGAAGACAAGCAAATCATCGGAAACTTGATTAAGTTTCATTTAACAGTTGTTGGTTAGAATTAGATTATTATATTGCATTTATGGATAGTTTGTTATGGTATTATTTTGCTTCGATGTCATGTTGGTAGGATGATGTCGTAGAGTTGGTCGTTAGATTTGTTTCGATGTTATGTTGTTAGGGTGATGTGGTAGTGTTGGTCGTCCGATCAATTGACGACGAGCATGTATAAAAGGAGAGTGTGTTTGTGTGTTCAGGTTGGTTCTTGCGCGGGTTGTTGTTCTTGCGCAGTTGTTCTTGCGTTGTTCTTGCTGACGGGTCTCGCTGACAGATGCTTGCTGACCATCCTTGCTGACATAAAAGAGAAGAGAAACATCGATTCTGGTCTGGTCTAAAGATTGTTTGCCTGGCTGATCTGAGCGCTGGTTGCTTGCTGTCTCTGCTACTTCTATTGATCCACAACACCCAGCAGATTTAGTCTGCATGATTAATCTGTGCAAAGTGGCAGGCACGAAGATGAGATTGAGCATCCGACATATATAAGATTGAAGTTGAAAATCCTTGGTTTCGATCGAGCTCTTGCCTTTGCCCTAAGTCCACTTTGCCACAGATTTTGGTGTCAGAAGTGGGATTGTGGATCATAATATAGAAGTAAGCCTATATTGACAGCAGACCAGACTCAGTAAGCCGGCTGCGGTCCAGACCAGCTTCTTCAGATTAGATTATGGACATCATTGAAGAGATGATGACCATTGGCGAACCCCAAGATCAACACAACACTGATGCTGGCGACCGGTTCCAGCAACACAGCAACCCCTGCAGACTCTACAAGCTGCGTAAATTTTCAGGCGATGGCGATGTGGAGGACTTCGCCCGAGAGGTGCGCCTCATCCTGCAACTTCAGCCCATCCCAGACCGTTTAGCGGCAAGCTGGCTTCTGAACTCACTTGACGGACGAGCCAAGCAAGAGATCCTGACACGGGAAGCAGGGAGATCAACTCAGCTGAGAAAATAATCAAGATTCTTGAACAAGAATGGGGGGAACAAAAAGATCACTCAACACTGACGGCGGACCTTCTTCAGGCGACAGCTTGGTAGGGGCGAGTCTATAGGCGAATACGCATCAACACTCCGCATGCTATGGGTCAAGATCTACGAGGCGAATCCTGACGCGCCTCTCGAGCCAACATTACTTCGGACGCCTTCGTCAACGGCCTGCACCCGGCATCATTGAAGAGGGACATGAAGCGGTTTACAAGGGAACACCCCGGGCTACCTTCATAGAAGCAACAAAGGAAGCACAACGATGGATGAGGGAAGACTCCATCACCGAGAATGCCATCGAACAGACATCACTGGGCCCCGACATGCTGCAGCGGCTGGAGGAGAAGATATCGGCGCTGACTCTGAAGACGGAAGCCCTCAAGCAACCCCTACACGGCAGCATAGAAGAGCAGCACGTCAATGCCCCTAGAAGTCGGCAGCAACCAGCGATGTCCCCTCCCAGAATACATTCCCATCAGCCTTCCTTCACCCACCAGCCAGCTTCCCAGTCTACACGGATGTGCTGGTGGTGCCAGCGCAAGGGACACGTCCAAGCAAACTGCCGAGCAAGACAACAGTATCTTCAAAGGCAGCAAAGACAAAATCAACAGGGCTACAGGATGCAGGGAAACGAGTAACCCCGCTGTTATGGAAAACCAGGCAGCGGGGGGGAGGAAGAAGAGCAGTCAACAACAATAGAAGAAGTCAAGTTCGCAGCAAAGGCTGCGCATCAAAGGAAGAAACGAAGACAAACCTCGCCGGAAGATGTCCGACGACTGAAATCAAGATTAACGGCAGGACGACACAGGCTCTCGTGGACACAGGCAGCGAAGTAACGACTGTCACAGAAGCTTGGGCTGCAAGAAATCTCAAGAATCTTCGACAAGAAGAGGGCCCCTCGTCAAAATACGAGCAGTGAATGGGGCAGAGGTGCCCTACTCCGCCATCTACTTGGTCGACATACAAGTCTTCAATACCCTCTGCTCAAACACCCCGGTCTTCGTAGTCAAAACGCCTATGGAGCCATTATGAGGGAGAAGAAGGAACGAGTCCCAGTACTGCTGGGGATGAACGTCTTGGAACCCTGCCTGAACAATGCTTCAAACCTTCCTCCAACCCTTCAACTCTTAGCGCAAGAAATCAAGAAGAAGATGTCTACCAAGGGCATCGCTCGTACGATCTCCCGTCAACACATCCCTGCCTTCTCTATTGCGACTATCAAAGTCTCAAGCCCGAAGACTGACTTCATATCCCTGATGGCTTCAACATCGACGCAACCACTTCCCCAAGGCCTGCTACTAGTCCCCACTTTGCTCAACAACCACTGGCAGTCACGCTATGTCAGGATGGCAAACCTGACACATGAGGACAAACTCCTGCCTGCCAGAACTCCAGTAGCTGTCTTAGAAGCTGTCAACACGCATGAAAAAGGGCCTTTGATCCAGCTCAACGTCAACGAACTCATCGTATCAGAAGTCACTGCGGAAGAAGAAGAAAGAGAGAAGACAGAGGCAAGCAGCAAAACAAAGTCCAACATCCTTCTTCCAGACTTCGATGGCACTGACAGACAGAAAAAGAAGCTACAGAACCTCCTTGAAAAGTACTCCGACGCCTTCATGACTGACTTTTACAGATCTGGGCTACACTGATGCAGTGACACATCGGCTGAAGACTACAGATGAAAAACCAGTGGCTCAACCATATCGTAGAATTCCTCCCCATCAATTTGAAGAAGTTCAGAGTCACCTGAAAGAACTACTGAAGAAGGGCATCATCACTGAGAGTTACAGCCCCTACGCCGCACCGATTGTCATCGTCCGGAAGAAAGACGGGTCCATCCGACTTTGCGTCGACTACCGCAAGTTGAACTCCAAAACCATCAGAGATGCCTTCCCTCTGCCCAGAATCCAAGAGTCTTTCGACGCTCTGGTCGGGTCACAGTACTTTTCCACCCTTGACCTTGGCTCCGGCTTCCACCAGATAGCCATGCACCCTGACGATCAACATAAGACGGCTTTCACCACTCCAGTGGGCCTCTTTGAATATACCAGAATGCCAATGGGCCTCTGCACGGCACCAGCCACGTTCCAGCGACTGATGCAGTCTACGATGTCCGAATTCATGTTCCAGTTCCTCTTGGTCTACATCGACGACCTCCTGATCTACTCAAAGACCTTTGAAGAACACCTGGAACACTTGGAACGCCTGCTCCGAAGAATCAAAGAAACGGGACTCAAGTTAGGGCAGACAAATGTCAATTCCTGCGACGCCAAGTCATCTACCTGGGGCACACCATCTCTGCTGAAGGGGTATCCTGCGAAGACTCCAAGGTACGGGTTGTCAAGGAATGGGCCCGTCCCCACTACAACCTCTGAGCTCCGCAGTTTCCTGGGTTTCGCCAGCTACTACCGGCGGTTCATCAGAAATTTTGCCAAGATAGCCGGTCCCCTCCACGACTTGGTCTCCAGCCTCAGTTAGCACAGTTCGACTTCGAAATCAAGTACCGGCCTGGCAAGACAAATCCTGCTGACGCCCTTTCCAGACTGCCCCACACACGGAAGATGAAGCCCGCTGCTACTCCTGTCCCCCCCCAGATTGCTGCCATCCAAGAGACAGACTGCAGAGTCACGCTTATACCGGAACAACACCCCCTGATGCTGAAGAAGACGCTGGCTGAAGTACGAGCAGAGCAAGCACAAGATCCAGTCATCGCCCCAGTCCTGGCAGTATGGCCGGAAGAACCCCCCACAAGAGGAAACCGAGATCTTCAAACCCTTTGCCAGCAGCGCTCACGACTCTTCTTGGAAGACGGGATCCTCTACAGGAAGGTCGAAGATGACATCTTGGGCAACGACAACCAGCCAGTTGAACTCGACACCTGGGTCAATCTTCACCAGGCTCACCTGAGAGACGCCTACAGCAAGGCACGCCAACAGTCCCAGAAAATCGCCGCCAGGAGAGACGAAGCCAGACAGAAGACGTCTCCCTCCATCCTGTCTGAAGGGGACCTGGTCTACCTTCGCAACCGGGAGAGAGGAAGTTGCAAGATGCCTGGAAGCCTCAACTATTCCAGGTCGTCACACGGCCCTATAACAACGACGCCTACGTGGTACGACCATTGGCTGGAGAAATCGACCGCACGGTCAACAGGAAGGACATGCTGCCAGCCGCGAACCCAGAGGAAGACTCGGAAGATGAGGACGAAGACCCAATACCACCTCCCACACGGGAAGAAGACTCCAACAGCGAATCCGAGGAAGACTTCGTGATGATGAACATTCCCCAGACTCCTGAACGGAAGAAACCAGTTCCGCTGCCTACACCGGTTCCGCTTCCTAGAAGATCCCTAAGACTTGCCAGCAAACCAAGAAAAGTGTATTCTGAGAATGCAGTAATTTTTGTTTAAAAATAGTGGTTAGGAATAGAAAGTTAGGCATTCTCCAGAGAAGAGACATTTGAAGAAAGAAAAGTTAGCAAGATTAGAATTAGAAAAGTTAGGCATTTCTCTTTCATAAGCAGAAAAGAGACATTTGGAGAAAGAAAAAGGAAAAGTCAGCAAGAACAACAACCTCAGCAAGAACAACTTTACTATATTTTGAAAAGTTATCTTTGCTAAAAGTTTAATTTTATTTTCTTTTGACAATGTCTATTTTATAACAGATCTTCCATGGAAATATACAAATATATTTTTCATCTCTCGTGTGTAGTTTGGCTACAGAATGGCTGAGAAAGAAAAGAATTCCTTCTCCCTGTTCCCGTTTTGATTCTCAGTGCCTTATTTATAAAATAACGCACTAGAATCAAATCACCCCTAAAAATAATCATAAGTCGAAAAGCTCCTTTTTGTTAAAATATTAATTCCTTCTACCCCTTGATTCAAACTTGCCTTATTCATGAAATAACGCAGTTTGAATCAATGCCTTCAATTATAATTTCATAACAAACCCCATTCCCCTGATTCAAACTCGCCTTATTTATAAAATAACGCAGTTTGAATCAGTGCCTTCATTTTATTCTTTCATTTCGGTTTGCCTTGTTTAAACAACAACGCAAGCTGAATGAAAAGAGCATGTCACGTGAATAATCGGGATTTTTCCCCTTCTATTAATATTTGATTATCATATTGCCTATTAAAGATAGCGATATGAATCAAATTGTCCTAATCTCTTTAAAAAGAATAAGAAGTATCAAATATACTCTATTCTTTTCATTCAAGGAGGACCTTGAATAATCGAGAGAGGGGGGAGGAGAAAAGTGTTGAATATTATTAAATTTTACTTTAATATATTTTGGAAGGGGCAGTAACCCTAATACAGGAAATTGACTAGGGAAATGGAGTTATATACCCATCCTAGCACCTGTCCCAACTTTCGATTCAATGAGGGCATTGAAAAACAAGAGTAGGGGCAAATGTGGAGAAGTGAAGAAAAGTTATTTACGATTTTTTCAGCCATTATTACAGGAAAAATCACTCTTAACAAACGAATGACGTCAAACGATCTTTAATCATAAAGATCAAATTGTAGATCCAAAATAGAATATGTTTCCATGGAGAAAAGGTAAATATAAGTTATATCGAAACAAGCAAACATTTAAGCTGTTTTTAGTTCAAACATAAATCATACATCAATAACGAAAATATCAACGAAGAAGAGAAATCAATTATTTGGGAATATAAATTTTGATACAGTTGCTAAGGGTTAGTTGCTACGATGATTTACTTGTTTACATTTCGTTTTAGGAACGAAGACAAGCAAATCATCGGAAACTTGATTAAGTTTCATTTAACAGTTGTTGGTTAGAATTAGATTATTATATTGCATTTATGGATAGTTTGTTATGGTATTATTTTTGCTTCGATGTCATGTTGGTAGGATGATGTCGTAGAGTTGGTCGTTAGATTTGTTTCGATGTTATGTTGTTAGGTGATGTGGTAGTGTTGGTCGTCCGATCAATTGACGACGAGCATGTATAAAAGGAGAGTGTGTTTGTGTGTTCAGGGTTGGTTCTTGCGCGGGTTGTTGTTCTTGCGCAGTTTCTTGCGTTGTTCTTGCTGACGGGTCTCGCTGACAGATGCTTGCTGACCATCCTTGCTGACATAAAAGAGAAGAGAAGCATCGATTCTGGTCTGGTCTCAAGATTGTTTGCCTGGCTGATCTGAGCGCTGGTTGCTTGCTGTCTCTGCTACTTCTATTGATCCACAACACCACCCAGCAGATTTAGTCTGCATGATTAATCTGTGCAAAGTGGCAGGCACGAAGATGAGATAAAAGTTGAAAATCCTTGGTTCGATCGAGCTCTTGCCTTTGCCCTAAGTCCACTTTGCCACACATCAATCACAGCTTTGTTGTGGGATTGTTTACATTATTGCAGGAGTTTTCACAGCATTGTTTTAGGATCCCTCACAGCATTATTTTTGGGGTGTCATGACTGTCCCCCATCATGATTGTTGCCTCAGTGCCATGACAGTACTCTTGTCCTGGTTGTGGCTGATTGTTCATAACAGCTTTGTAATTGGACTGTTCAGAGCATTGTTGGAGGTTTGGCATGATGATTGATGATTTCTATCGCTGACTAGCAGGGTGATTGTTGCATGTTATCCTTTTTAAGCATTCTTGTAGAGATGCCATAACTGACCAGTAGAAATGATTGCTGCCGAGTGCTTTCACATCTTTAGGATGCCCTATGTGTGTTGCCTTTACTTTTCATATTTCTACTGAGTGATTATAGACATGGAAAGAAGAAGAAAAGAACAAAACGAGACAGGGCAAAGGGGTGCCATGACAATATACAACATAAGCAAGTGGGTTGATTGTTCCTGATTTTCATCACAAGCATTGTTGTAGGTGTGCTATGACCATCTTCTGACACAAACAAGTGGGTTGATTGTTCCTGATTTTTCATCACAAGCATTGTTGTAGGTGTGCTATGACCATCTTCTGACACAAACAAGTGGGTTGATTGTTCCTGATTTTTCATCACAAGCATTGTTGTAGGTGTGCTATGACCATCTTCTGACACAAACAAGTGGGATGATTGTTCTGATTTTCATCACAAGCATTGTTGTAGGTGTGCTATGACCATCTTCTGACACAAGCAAATGGGTTGATTGTTCCTGATTTTCATCACAAGCATTGTTGTAGGTGTGCTAGACCATCTTCTGACACAAACAAGTGGGTTGATTGTTCCTGATTTTTCATCACAAGCATTGTTGTAGGTGTGCTATGACCATCTTCTGACACAAACAAGTGGGTTGATTGTTCCTGATTTTTCATCACAAGCATTGTTGTAGGTGTGCTATGACCATCTTCTGACACAAACAAGTGGGTTGATTGTTCCTGATTTTTCATCACAAGCATTGTTGTAGGTGTGCTATGACCATCTTCTGACACAAACAAGTGGGTTGATTGTTCCTGATTTTTCATCACAAGCATTGTTGTAGGTGTGCTATGACCATCTTCTGACACAAACAAGTGGGTTGATTGTTCCTGATTTTTCATCACAAGCATTGTTGTAGGTGTGCTATGACCATCTTCTGACACAAGCAAGTGGGTTGATTGTTCCTGATTTTCATCACAAGCATTGTTGTAGGTGTGCTATGACCATCTTCTGACACAAGCAAATGGGTTGATTGTTCCTGATTTTTCATCACAAGCATTGTTGTAGGTGTGCTATTGACCATCTTCTGACACAAACAAGTGGGTTGATTGTTCCTGATTTTTCATCACAAGCATTGTTGTAGGTGTGCTATGACCATCTTCTGACACAAACAAGTGGGTGATTGTTCCTGATTTTTCATCACAAGCATTGTTGTAGGTGTGCTATGACCATCTTCTGACACAAACAAGTGGGTTGATTGTTCCTGATTTTTCATCACAAGCATTGTTGTAGGTGTGCTATGACCATCTTCTGACACAAACAAGTGGGTTGATTGTTCTGATTTTTCATCACAAGCATTGTTGTAGGTGTGCTATGACCATCTTCTGACACAAACAAGTGGGTTGATTGTTCCTGATTTTCATCACAAGCATTGTTGTAGGTGTGCTATGACCATCTTCTGACACAAGCAAGTGGGTTGATGGTTCCTGATTTTTCATCACAAGCATTGTTGTAGGTGTGCTATAACCATCTTCTGACACAAACAAGTGGGTTGATTGTTCCTGATTTTTCATCACAGCATTGTTGTAGGTGTGCTATGACCATCTTCTGACACAAACAAGTGGGTTGATTGTTCCTGATTTTTCATCACAAGCATTGTTGTAGGTGTGCTATGACCATCTTCTGACACAAACAAGTGGGTTGATTGTTCCTGATTTTCATCACAAGCATTGTTGTAGGTGTGCTATGACCATCTTCTGACACAAGCAAATGGGTTGATTGTTCCTGATTTTTCATCACAAGCATTGTTGTAGGTGTGCTATGACCATCTTCTGACACAAACAAGTGGGTTGATTGTTCCTGATTTTTCATCACAAGCATTGTTGTAGGTGTGCTATGACCATCTTCTGACACAAACAAGTGGGTTGATTGTTCCTGATTTTTCATCACAAGCATTGTTGTAGGTGTGCATGACCATCTTCTGACACAAACAAGTGGGTTGATTGTTCCTGATTTTTCATCACAAGCATTGTTGTAGGTGTGCTATGACCATCTTCTGACACAAACAAGTGGGTTGATTGTTCCTGATTTTTCATCACAAGCATTGTTGTAGTGTGCTATGACCATCTTCTGACACAAACAAGTGGGTTGATTGTTCCTGATTTTCATCACAAGCATTGTTGTAGGTGTGCTATGACCATCTTCTGACACAAACAAGTGGGTTGATTGTTCCTGATTTTTCATCACAAGCATTGTTGTAGGTGTGCTATGACCATCTTCTGACACAAACAAGTGGGTTGATTGTTCCTGATTTTTCATCACAAGCATTGTTGTAGGTGTGCATGACCATCTTCTGACACAAACAAGTGGGGTTGATTGTTCCTGATTTTTCATCACAAGCATTGTTGTAGGTGTGCTATGACCATCTTCTGACACAAACAAGTGGGTTGATTGTTCTGATTTTTCATCACAAGCATTGTTTGTAGTGTGCTATGACCATCTTCTGACACAAACAAGTGGGTTGATTGTTCCTGATTTTTCATCACAAGCATGTTGTAGGTGTGCTATGACCATCTTCTGACACAAACAAGTGGGTTGATTGTTCCTGATTTTTCATCACAAGCATTGTTGTAGGTGTGCTATGACCATCTTCTGACACAAACAAGTGGGGTTGATTGTTCCTGATTTTTCATCACAAGCATTGTTGTAGGTGTGCTATGACCATCTTCTGACACAAACAAGTGGGTTGATTGTTCCTGATTTTTCATCACAAGCATTGTTGTAGGTGTGCTATGACCATCTTCTGACATAAGCAAGTGGGTTGATTGTTCCTGATTTTTCATCACAAGCATTGTTGTAGGTGTGCTATGACCATCTTCTGACACAAACAAGAGGGTTGATTGTTACTGATTGTTCATTACAGCATTCTTCGTTATCTGCTTATGCTGAGCTGTCGGTTGACATTAGGGGATCTAGAATTGCACAGCATGGGAACAAAAAGATTTATTGGGTTTGATTCAGCCCTCCTAGTCTGATAGTGCTGAGGGAAGGAGACACAATAGTATCCACAGGAAGGTTGTTCCAGTCTCAGATAGTTCTGGGAAAGGAGATTTTGCTGTAGTCAGTGTGGTAGGGATTCCGTTGATATTTCTTATTTCTGGTTGTGGTTGCTTCTTCTGCTACAGGAGAACTGGGCTCTGAAGTTGACACTCCTCACACATGCCAATCTAGAATGGATTTTATAAAACATGGCGAGTCTTGGATGCACCGCTGCTCCAGCAACTGCAGCTGCTCGAGCATGTTATAACACCTAAGTATTCCAGTCTTTTCAGGACTTATTTGTCTGCTCTTCATTGAATCTTCTTCATATTAGAAGTTGCTATGTCAGTGTAGGAATGCCATATAGCATTCGCATGTTCAGCATCATTTAAACTGAACATCACCTTTCTATAAAAAAGTTCTTTAAAATTTGCATATTTATTCTAGTTACTATACAGTTGTCAACAAATTCAATTGTTCTAATGCCATCATGGCTAAAATCATAGGTTCCTCTTTCTTTTTTATCAGCTGGAATGGTACATTGACAAGTGCAGCACACCAGTGACGTGGGAACTCATAGTTTTAGATCTTACATTTTGGGGATTGCTCAGCCTAAATCCTCTCCAGTGCAGTTCACACTCAGCATATTCCTAGAACCATCTGGACAATGAACTACAGAAAAAAAAATGTCGTAGCCATTCACTTATACAAGTGACAGTCCACATCATAGAAGTCTGGAACACTGGGTAACAAAAATACAGTGAATCCCCCAAGTATACATGCTTTGATTTTCTCTCCCATTTAAGACCTTTTTTTCTATTTTTAAACATCCATCTCTGCATGTAAGTGCGCTTCCAAATTAAGACTTCTTCCCATTTCAGAAACGTCTGAAGGAGTTTTGGGGGATGTTCTGGACAGACCTCAATGAACCTTCCATCCAGACCTTCAAGACAGGAGAACTAGGAAGGATCAGAAATCTGGGCTGGTCATAAAACGACCAAAACTTAGCAGCTGCATGTGGATAGTCAGCACCTGAAATACTACACGTGGAGCATGCATGTGACTGCACGCATGAGGATAAAAATATTTGTTTATGATTATTTACTGCCAGACAAAAGAGCAGGAGAAATGAGATTTAAAAAAAAAGTTTGTTGAAAACTGGCAAACAAAAAATCAGGCAGAAAACTTTTTTTTTCTTTTGTATCATAGTCTAGAAAGAAAATAAACACAGCATAATAGTAGAACTGCAGATTCAATTTATTGTTGTCATGAGTCAATAAAATCTTCACTTTTCACAGCAGATCCAAACACCTTGAATGAAAATCAAGCTTACCATAACCACAATAAACAGTCCATTGTGTTCATGAACTACAGGTTTTTTTTTTTTTCTCCTTCTTTCTTCAAAGCAACATTATCTTAACAAGGTAAAAACATACACAAACACACATAAAGAATAAGGCAATAATCATACATTGCTTTGAAAAATATACACTATTTCCTAACCAGAAGTCTTTTCAAACATTTTCAATAACTTGTCAAAATGTGCATTAATCAATCAGATTGCCGGAAGCCATTAAAATCTAATTTGTTGTTGATGATGCTCTCATCGTAATGACTGGTATGATTGAAAAATAATGCACAATGTGTGTGGATTAATTGTTGAAAGTGCATGTATACCCAGAATCATCAAACTTTGTCCTTGAGAGAGACAGTGAGACAGACAAATGGGAAAAAAGACATGCTGCGCAGCTTCATAGTCAGGTTCACATATTCTGCTAATTTCCACTTCTTATTAATAGTTTCTTCAAGCTGCAATTAGACTCACAAAACACAAACTTCAAGGTGTAACTGAACTCACAAAACACTCACACTATAATACAGAGAGCATGACTCTTGATAGAAGATGATTTTTTTTAATCCACTCATCACTTCAAAGCATTATGCATGAACAATATTTTTTTCATTTAAAAAAAAAGAAGTACTTTCAGGAGGTGGAACTGCACCAAAATATAAAGCTACGCATTTTGTTTTCCTTCCCAGAAAGTGCCTGGTGGATGTGAATATTGTGAACTTTCACCTGTCTGAGACTATGAAAAAAGAATTTTCTTTAGTAGTTTTCAGATTCAACAAAATCAACAAAGGGTACACACATTCATCACTGCAGCAGGTATAACACTCACATTTTATCCATCTAACTGGCAGAAAGATGTTGGTGTTTTGTGATCAATCAATTCCTCCTAAGACAATGCCACATTCAATCAAAGAAGTTAAGGGGACACATTCACCTTTACCATCCTTCCTGGGTCCTCCAGTACTCAGGCACACAAAAGTCTTATATCTCTGGGACCATCAGAACTATCCTAAAAAAGTTTAAGTATTCCCCCCAAAAATGTAATTTTCTCAGTGTCAGTAAATGTTGGGTGTCTGTACATCAAAATGAAAAAAAACAATGAGCTGTGTCATTTGAGCTGTGTACTTCTGATGTGGACATTTAGCTTCAGTAGTAATTCAGTACTTCAGTGCATTTATGGTTCCTGGTGGGACTGCTCTGTAGGTTGAAGTATAAACACGTGTGAATGCTTTGATGAGTATGGGTCCTCCAGGACCCCAGAGATTTAAAGAGGGATAAATACAGTAAGAACACAACAAACAGAACGCCTGTGTGAATGTATGGGCATGGGAAACCAGCAACATCAGGCATGTGTAGTCAACAAGACTTCCAGTCTAATAAAAAAATGGTTTCTCTCTTCTGTTTAGATGGGCTGTTGACGCCAAACCGACAACGCCATTGGACAGTCCCTGGAATGATAAGAACATATGGGAACAGACACAGATAATCATATATAATTCTTTAAAGTCTTCTTCAGCCCCCAGGTTATGGGCAATACTGTACAAGCAGTAAACCATCACCCATATGATTCATCTTCTAACAGAATCCTGATCTTGGAAAAAAACTCAGCACTTCAAAACCAGTAACTCAACAATGACTGTAAATCTAACATGCCTTCATGCAGTCTGATATAACAACAGGCAGACAATTCTCCACTTCGAAATCCTTTCAAAAGTAAGTGGAGAGTGACAGGGAGACAGTGGAATTTTGAATGTAGACAGAGTACACAGCATCAGGCCAGCAAAAAATGGGAATGCAGGCAAGAAAACACAAAATACAATCTCCTTGGGCATAATGTCAAACCCCCACCCTCCTCTTATCCACCAACCAAACAACATACACACCTTTCAATATCTGTGCAGGCCTTTTTTATGCCTTGGTTATAATACTAGTTCTCAAATCAGGAGGTGGATATGTTTTTTTTCCTATTCTATTAAATACAAGATTATCCAGAAGAGAACAATGAGCATCTATTCATACAACAAGATTATCTAAAAGAGAACAATGAGCAATCTATAATGAACAATCTACACATCTAGAACAAATCAAATGTACAATTTGCCCTTGTCCTCTCATCTTCAGTTGGTAATGATAATCATCCAATAGTTGCATTTTCATTTATGCTGTCATCATTATTGAAAGAAAAAAAATAAGAAAAAGAGCCCTGTCTGGCAGTGGTCAAACATGGAGTAAAAAACTGAAAAGAAAAGATTAACTTCTATAACTAGAATACAGCAGAACTTTAAAATAAAACTCAACTTCTAATTTTTTTTCTAACATGGAAAAATACAACTGAAATTTAACAGAAAGTTTTTCATCATAATTGATGCAGACCACAAGCTGTATAAAGCAAAGTTTTCCATTGCTCCAGGCCTTTTATAGGTAAAATGACACCACCATCGCATTAAATTCACATTTCATTACAACTGTGCAAATACAATCCAGCATTGAACAAACCCTGTATGAGATATCTGGAAAAATAAATTACATGCTGTCATTACCTGACAGCACACAAATGTAACAACAATTATTGCAGTAAATAAAGTCAGTATGGACAGTCCATTTTAAAAACAGTGACTGAACATATATCAATTTGTTTTATCAATGTGCAAATAACCAATAAGGATTTTTCAAAAACTAAGAAATAAAAAATAAAATAAAATTTTTTTCATTTAACACAGCTACAGCTTACCTCGCTGCAGTTCAACGCACCGCAAGAAATCCTTGCTGAAGCGCTTTTATATTTGCAGTCACTGTGATCCACAGAAAGAAGACGCGATGCAACAAAGCTTATGCTTGTGATGCTTGCTCATGGTCCAAGTCAGAATGACCAAATCCATGAACTTACAGCTAATAAATCATTGCCCTTATGTTAAGAAGATTCTGACTCCTTTAATCAAAGTAACTGCGACTGTCACATTTCTGACTAAACTTGCCAAGCAGAAGACATGCTTGGAAAGTCATTTGAGGAACTTCAAGTATCACAAATTCAGGACTCTCCCCCTCCCCTGGATCTGGATGTGGATGGATTAACCCCTTGACTGCCCTTGCACGAACGGCGTTCGAGGTGGTTTCTGGAAAGCTGTGTGCCTCACATCGAACGCCATTTGAGGTAATTTCATCATCAAAATTTGGCGATTTAAAGAAGGGAGGCAAGGAGAAAAAATAGTTTAAACAGTTGTAGGGACCCTAAAGGACGGTTTCTTCCCTTTCATGGGTCGCTGACTGACCGGCTCGTGTCCATTCGGATGATAATAGTTCGGCAAGATTCGGCTGAGTCATTTTCGGTCCAAGATGGCGAGTCGAGCAGACAGTTCGTTCAGGCGCATGCCGTTTTCAAATGACCTGATGCTCTTGAAGAGCTTCAAGAAGTAATCGGAGACTGTGTGAAAGTGATGACGAAGACTTCAGAGAAGTGGAACGAAGTGATTCGGAGGAGGAAGAAAGCGATCACATTCAACACCACCCTTTGCTATCGGTGATTGGTGTTGATCCCCGACTTCAAACCGAGCGATACCGGCACAAGTGGGGCCGAATCGGAGAGTGACGAACCGATTCCATCTATGTCGACTGCACCCTCCCTCCTTTTGTGAGAGGTCGGGAGGGGAGTTGAGGAAGGGGAGGGGGTTCAGGACAACGGCGAGGGTCCAGTGTGAGGGGGCGTGGCAGAGGAAGAGGGCGAGCTTTACCAGGACTGGAGTGTCCCCTATGACATGAGTTGCTAAACATTTTATGCATTGTCAGATGTTTGTCCTGAAGTTTAAAGGATACTAACACCAGATTTTGTGGTTTTACTGCTTTAGTTTTGTTTATGTTCTGAAAGTGTCTGTTTTTCAAACAAAACATTCATCATTATATATATATTTTGGTCTCATTACAAACAAAATCAAACTATTGTGATATCTGGATGTAGCCAAGGATACAATAAGAAAATTTCCCAAATATCTAAGATATATGTCAAGAATTGAAAGAGCAGTGGGCATATTAATGAACCTACCTAAGAAAACAAAATTGTGCCCCTTGATACCTGGATTGTACTGTACCCCAGAAATACATGAATTTATCATGTAAAACAACAATTGTGGGTTGAAATTTTTGCATTCCCCTATGTCATTACATATGAATGGTTACTTGTAAACGATTACAGACTCTCTCTCTCTCTCTCTCTCTCTGTGCAGGTTTGCTTTTCTTCTTGGCTGAGCAAGAAGTCCTAGCCTGTAAAGCTTATCTTCATGGCACATTTTTCTCCTCTGTCTTCAGCCCTTGTGCACTTTCGCTTTCGTATGCAAGGAGGTAGGAGCCAACCAGGGGAGGTTTGTGCGGTGAAACTTTTTTTTTTCTTTTTTTCCCCCCCACTTATTTCTTTATCTATTTATATATTAATTTCTCTCTAAAAATGATTGCACTAAAAAACAATTGTGGGTTGTAAATTCACTACCAAATATTTACACAGGTGTTCAGTAAACACTAAAACCACTTTTTGCTGGGTTTGTATGTTTTTTGTTTTGCTGCTTGCAAAGTATAATTTTGTTTAAAAAGTTGAAATATAAGATTATTTATTATACTCAGAATGAACAAAATCAAACAGTATTTGCAGATATTATAGCCCTGGGTATAAGAAGAAAACTTGCCAAAAATCTAAGCGATAACTCCACAAATAAATGAGCACTGATCAAATTAGTGAACCTACCGCAAAAAGTCAAATTTTGCTCCAGCACACAGAAGTACAAAACCGATACAAAATAGCGGCAGTCACGGGTTAATAAAGGTGTGGTAGAAGAGGAAGATGGAGAATATGAAAGAGGGAGTAAGGTGGCAAAACCAACCAACTGCAGGAGGTTGAGTACAACTAAATCAAAGAATGCTGTACAAGAAATAAAAGTGTGAACTGAAAACACTTTCCTTTCTCTCCCCCTCCTCAGATTCATCCATCAACACACCACACAATGTGAGAAAGACGCATGGTCCTATCTTGTCTCGGTAGAAGTCATTCCAAAGATAAAAACAAAATGTGACGAAGCTGCCAAAATAGAAGCTGGTAACAGAATTGATTATCTAAAACTTCAAGCATTTATGTGTTAAGGCATTATAAATATGCCTTGAATGATAAATGACTAGAAAATGTCTACAGCTATTGCAACAGAACTGGTGAGCACATTATGTACATATACATGTTTATGTGTTTGGATTCTGTGTATTTGTGTGGAAATATACATACGTTTTGTGTCTCTGTGAGCATCTGTAAGTATAGATTCTTGTTTGAAAACATCCATGTGCATGTGTGTGTGTGTGTGTGTGTGTGTGTGTGTGTGTGTGTGTGTGTGTGTGTGTGTGTGCTTGCATGAGTGTGTGCGTGCGTGTATATGTGACTGTATGCAATAGATTGTGTTCATGTGAGCATGTCATGGTCTTTGTATACGTCTATTAGTGCGTGTGTGTGTGTGTGTGTGTGTGTGTGTGTGTGTGTGTGTGTGTGTGGAGAGAGAGAGAGAGAGAGAGAAAGAAGAGAGAGAGAGAGACAGACAGAGACAGACACACAGAGACAGGCAGACAGACAGATAGACAATGAACGTTGTGTGTGTATGTGTGTGTATATTCATGTGTGTCTGAATGACAATATTCTTATTCCAACTGAACATGCATGCACTTTGAAACAGATCTCTTCTAAATACCAGTTGAAATATTTCTATGTTTTTGGGTATGTAACCCTAACCCTTCTGCTTGCATACAGTGTTTGTATAGGAAAACAGAAAACTTCAAAATATCAATAGAAGAGATTTGCATGTTTCTGTGGATGTATCAGTGCATGCGCAAGAGCCTTTTTCTTCCTGTCAGCTATATACCAGTGAAAATAAAATAACATACGCCCAGAAATCTCTTTTTTTGATATGCCAATAACAGAGATTTGTTCCAGGTGTGACTATGTTGAATACGGACTCAATCAATGAAAATTTTGTGAGAAAAAATAAATTGCACTGACTGAAGACAGAACTGCTGTGAAGACAGACGGTGAAGAGGAAGCCAAAAAAACAGACCTCAGACAACAACATTGTCTGCTGCGGTGGAGACAACAGCTGCAAGAAAAAAGATGTGTTGTCATCATTTGTGCTGAAAGTCGGTTGTCAGGACAGTTTCCGGGTTCTTCAGAAGGCTCAAAATGTGACGCTGGAACTTGTCTCGGATACGGTTGAACTCCATAACGTCTTTGGGTTTCTCTTTGAACCAGAACTTGGTGAACTCGAACATGAGATAGCCTGCACGCATATGTAAATAGAACAGGTAAGAACAAAGCATACCATTCACAAATGACCCTGTCAAATTACATATCCTATCCATGATGAAGAAAATCACCAAAAACACTGTTCTATCACTGAATACATCTATCTTTGTCATGTTGTTACACTGTTCTATCACTGAATACATCTATCTTTGTCATGTTGTTACACTGTTCTATCACTGAATACATCTATCTTTGTCATGTTGTTACACTGTTCTATCACTGAATACATCTATCTTTGTCATGTTGGTACACTGTTCTATCACTGAATACATCTATCTTTGTCATGTTGGTACACTGTTCTATCACTGAATACGTCTATCTTTGTCATGTTGTTACACTGTTCTATCACTGAACACATCTATCTTTGTCATGTTGGTACACTGTTCTATCACTGAACACATCTATCTTTGTCATGTTGGTACACTGTTCTATCACTGAACACATCTATCTTTGTCATGTTGTTACACTGTTCTATCACTGAATACATCTATCTTTGTCATGTTGTTACACTGTTCTATCACTGAATACATCTATCTTTGTCATGTTGTTACACTGTTCTATCACTGAACACATCTATCTTTGTCATGTTGGTACACTGTTCTATCACTGAACACATCTATCTTTGTCATGTTGGTACACTGTTCTATCACTGAACACATCTATCTTTGTCATGTTGGTACACTGTTCTATCACTGAACACATCTATCTTTGTCATGTTGTTACACTGTTCTATCACTGAATACATCTATCTTTGTCATGTTGTTACACTGTTCTATCACTGAACACATCTATCTTTGTCATGTTGTTACACTGTTCTATCACTGAATACATCTATCTTTGTCATGTTGTTACACTGTTCTATCACTGAATACATCTATCTTGTCATGTGTTACACTGTTCTATCACTGAATACATCTATCTTTGTCATGTTGTTACACTGTTCTATCACTGAACACATCTATCTT
This sequence comes from Conus ventricosus, assembly GCA_018398815.1. NCBI lineage: Eukaryota > Metazoa > Mollusca > Gastropoda > Neogastropoda > Conidae > Conus > Conus ventricosus. The sequence goes on from CM031602.1 coordinate 727,409, forward strand.
TGTCATGTTGTTACACTGTTCTATCACTGAATACATCTATCTTTGTCATGTTGTTACACTGTTCTATCACTGAACACATCTATCTTTGTCATGTTGGTACAAATCTCAGTAGAATGCAAGATTTCAGAACGTCTTCTTATCAGGACTGCTGAAAACACACACACACGCACACGCACACTTTCTCTCCATAAAAAATCTTTGGGGTAAAAATGTGCAATTATATTATCATCTTCCGTTAAAAAAAAAAGCTGTTAACAAAATTGTCATTTTCCTCAAAAAAAGGAACACTCTTTTTTTCTGCAAGAAAAAAAAAACACTTAAAAACTTGTGGGGAATTGAAAACAGATTTGCAGCAAACTGATGTTTAACTAACATCACAAATTCTCATATGTCACCACATTTGCTTACAGTAGAGTTTCATGGTAGTCGTCCATGGTTGGCTGAGGGTTGGACATGTTGTAAAAGTGAGTGCGTAGTTTGCGCTTCATCAGCAAGTGATGTTGCAGCTGGGAGATGTTGATTCCCACAATGGCAAAAGAAAACCTGCAAATGGTGACTAGCAGGAATCAGATACCTACTCTATGAGCAAATACATTTTACAGACACGTTTGTTTTTGAAAAGATAACAGCAAATGACAGCAATTGGAAAAGATACCCATTTAGCTTTTGAGAAATGATAATCAGCTGAAAGAGATACATCTGTAAATATTCATTCAAATATGTTCTTTGAAAAAACTTATCTGCCAATGTGAACACATGCATAAACACATAAAGTGATGAGCCCCCTCTCAAACTACCCACCCACCTCTTTTTCCCCAGACCTAATTTTATTGTAAAATTATTACCTAGCAAACTGCCTTCTTCCAAAATTATAAATATTTTCATAGATATTCAAAAAGATTTATTCATAGGCCCTGTGGGTATTAAAATCAATCTGCTAACCAGTAAATATCCCTTTCCCTCCCCCCCCCCCCCCCCCCCCCCCCCCACACACACACACACACTCACTCACTCACATAAGATAAGATAAGATAATGTTGCTTATAGCCCAGCCGACACTCACTCACATACACACACACACATACACACACAAACACACAAACACACACACAGAGCTTTCCTTATCTCAACATTTTTAATACATCCTCCTTTAAAACCAGACAACCTATTTTCAAAGCCTGGAAAACCAAAAGGAAAAGCATTAGAAACAGTGCTCACCAGTATTTGGGATGTCGTGACTTTGACAGAACATTCTGGCTTCTTGGCTGTACTTTTCAGCAAAGTAACTGGGCAGAAACAAACACATCACTCACGCTGCTGTTTATCCTACAGTCACATCTTTATGATGCTTTCACACTCATCAGCACCTCTTTCTTAAAAACATATCCAGTGAGTAAATCACATAAGGCCACGATCAGTCAAAATGTGTGTAGAGAAGGAATACCCAGCACCTAAGTTAAAAAAAAAAAAAAAAGGCTAATAGCTATAAGCTGATGTCATTACCAATTAAGATTGGCTTTAACACAAACGCAGCTATAATTCTATTTTAGAACGTAGCAAATGACTTGACAAAGCTTGATCTTGCAAGAGCCGTCAGTGTGAAATCCCTTCTTGGCTTTAACACAAACGCAGCTGTAATTCTATTTTTAGAACGTAGCAAATGACTTGACAAAGCTTGATCTTGCAAGAGCCGTCAGTGTGAAATCCCTTCTTGGCTTTAACACAAACGCAGCTGTAATTCTATTTTTAGAACGTAGCAAATGACTTGACAAAGCCTGATCTTGCAAGAGCCGTCAGTGTGAAATCCCTTCTTGGCTTTAACACAAACGCAGCTGTAATTCTATTTTTAGAACGTAGCAAATGACTTGACAAAGCTTGATCTAGCAAGAGCCGTCAGTGTGAAATCCCTTCTTGGCTTTAACACAAACGCAGCTGTAATTCTATTTTTAGAACGTAGCAAATGACTTGACAAAGCTTGATCTTGCAAGAGCCGTCAGTGTGAAATCCCTTCTTGGCTTTAACACAAACGCAGCTGTAATTCTATTTTTAGAACGTAGCAAATGACTTGATCTTGCAAGAGCCGTCAATGTGAAATCCCTTCTTGGCTTTAACACAAACGCAGCTGTAATTCTATTTTTAGAACGTAGCAAATGACTTGATCTTGCAAGAGCCGTCAATGTGAAATCCCTTCTTGGCTTTAACACAAACGCAGCTGTAATTCTATTTTTAGAACGTAGCAAATGACTTGACAAAGCTTGATCTTGCAAGAGCCGTCAATGTGAAATCCCTTCTTGGCTTTAACACAAACGCAGCTGTAATTCTATTTTTAGAACGTAGCAAATGACTTCAAGCTTGATCTTGCAAGAGCCGTCATGTGAAATCCCTTCTTGGCTTTAACACAAACGCAGCTGTAATTCTATTTTTAGAACGTAGCAAATGACTTGATCTTGCAAGAGCCGTCATGTGAAATCCCTTCTACAATGTTCCAATTTTGAGATGTTACTCTTATTTGGGTTTCCAACATCTTGCTGCTTGACCAACTTTTATGATTGCAATTATATGTGCTTGCACATGCATAGTCTGTTGTTCACCAATGCTCTGTTTGTGGGTTATTGTGTGGTGTTGTGTTTGTGTTGTGTTGTGTTACAGTGTGGTGTGTGTGTGTGTGTGTGTGGTGTGTGTGTGTGTGTGTGAGGAGAGAGAGAGAGAGAGAGGGGAGAGAAGAGAGAAATAGTGAGAGAGAAGAGAGAGAGAGTGTGTGTGTGTTTGTGTCTGCATGCACGTGTTTGCATGCCTGCATGCTAGCACATGCACACTCTTGTATGAGAATACACATGCATTAGTAAGTTTTAACATATACATGCACAAGTGTTTATGTATGTTTCTTATGCATGAGTGCATCATTTTTGTCAGTGCACATCTATCTGCATATACTTGAGTTGTGTGGTGTGTGTGTGTGTGTGTGTGTGTGTGTGGTGTGTGTGTGTGTGTGTGTGTGTACTTACATGCGTTCTTGTGACAGCTAAACTAATCATACACTTGTAAGAGATTCTGAATCAGCAACAAATATCTTTTGTGTGGGCCGAAACTCAAAACAACATTTCCCTAGGTTTCATGACACAGATCCTTCAAAGGTATACTCTTGAGGCGGACAATAATTTGTCACCTTGACAGGATAAATCAAATGTTTGGCAGTTAGTGAAAATGAACACTTGAATCATCCAATCAAGCCATAATAATCTCAAAGTGATTACTTTCATCTGTAATCATGGATAAAGGAAGTAATCAACAAAATATCACCACTCCTTAATTCAACAAATATCACCACTCCTTAATTCATCTTGAATATGAGATCAATTGATGTGTTCAAATGAGGTGGCTGTTTGATATGAGTCAGATGAATCCATCTGACGTAGTCCTCCACTCCATCTTATAGTGATTATTAAGTGCACATATTAACAGCAGTAATCCTAGGACTGAGTCAACGAAGAGATCTCGGTGAAAACAAAACATCCTATATTATCCATACATTATGCTGTTGCTTGTGTCTTCTCTCTTTCTTTCAACAACACACATTCTCAACAATCCAAGATCTAACATTATTTTCTAGCAACCATCTGTAACTGAAGTATCCCTAGAGACATACTGAATAGTGATCACAAGCTTACACAGCAGACGTCAGAATGCAACACACTTCTCAACAATCCAAGATCTAACATTATTTTCTAGCAACCATCTGTAACTGAAGTCTCCCTAGAGACATACTGAATAGTGATCACAAGCTTACAAAGCAGACGTCAGAATGCAGGCAGCCCATCAAATGATGTCAGTTTTCTGTCCACCGCTCTGGATTTGAATGCATAAGTAAAAGCATTTTATTCATTAACTTTATACAGCAAACTTTTTTCGCGAATGAACCCCATACCATAATTACATAACGTACATACCATTTTTCAAGAAATTAAGGCCAATCTTGAGTGTAGACCTTTAACATTAAATACAAAATAACCAAGCCAGGCTGTTCTACCTCAGTTTGAGACAAAGTCGGTCCTTTCTGAGAATATACATAATCTACTATATACCAACAAAAACCCAGTATTAGAAGCAAATCTCAGGAGTAAAACAAGTGATAACTTTACATCCTTGCTTGTCTGTTTTCAAAAAAAGAAACATTCCCATGACAAAATGCCGTAACTCTTCAATGCAGATAATGTATGTGACTCACATCAGCTGGTCAAGACCCAGAATACCCATGCCTCGGAAGTCCGTGGCTGGGTCATGTCCTTGGAAACCCACATCTGCCCATTGTTCAGTGATCCTGGACTCTAGTGGACAGTCTGGTTTGTACAGCTGCCATAGCTGGACATTACAACAAGCATATCATCTCTAAGGTACTATTTGCAAACCCTTTCAAATTTGGATCAAAGGCACTGGCTGCTATAGCTGGATATAAAAACAGGCACATTATCCCAGAGATACTATTTGCAAAGCTTTTCAAATTTGGATCAAGGCACTATTTCTTTCAGTCATTTTTTTTCTTTCAATCTACATGAAAGATAGGAGAACATGAAAGAACCCATGCATGATACGCCTCACTGAAAGCAGACCTGTGTGTATGGAATTGAAGGACACAAGCTGTGGGCTGGGTAGGGTGTAAAAGTGTACATGGCACAACATGCTGAAACAATTCTTTGTGAAATGACGTAAGTCATGAGAAACACTGGCCCTTGACGATCTGATGCATCTGCCCTTGCCCATTACGAGAATGCTTGCCTCTACCTTACTTGCCTGTGACATACAAGGGATCACCCACCGACTCCTGTACTCTGCTGAAAATAGATCACATGCAGATATTTGAACAGTATCTATCTATGCTTTGGGTGGACTAAGATGCAGTAGCTCTGCCAGGATAAACTTACACCTTTCTATGCAAAAAACCATTCACACAGTGATACCTTATCTGTTAGTCAACCTGTCATAGTGATTGTGACAGTCTCTTACTGTCAATCATGCTTATCAGCACCAGTCACCAGATCAAAAAGGCTTGAAGTGGTTCTAAATGCTTACAGACATCAAATGAAAGCAATAAGTATTCAGATACATTATTTTTTGTATTTGCTTTACCTCTGTAATTAACTTCATTTTTCATTTATGCTTTAGCAGGGTTTTTTGTTTCATGATAGTAGCTGTGTGTGTGTGTTTGTGTTTGTGTTTGTGTGTGTTGTGTGTGTGTGTGTGTGTGTGTGTATGTGTGTGTGTGTGTGTGTGTGTGTGTGTGTGTGTGTGTGTGTGTGATTGCAAGCGCATGTACATGTTTGAGTGTGTGTGTGTGTGTGTGTGTGAGTGTGTGTGTATGTGTATGCCTGCGCGTGTGTGCCTGTGTGTATGTACTATTCTCTGTGTGTGTGTGTGTGTGTGTGTGTGTGTGTGTGTGTACCTGTGTGTGTATGTGAGCGTGTTCATTAGAAACAAAATAAACCACTATACCTTCATGAGCTTTGCTTCATGTTCAGGGTTTTCTGAGGAGTACTTGATCTTGCGACGATCTTCCACTTGGGCTAGCAAATGATTATATCCACAAATGTAGGACACACATCGACGAAGATTTTCTTCAAACCTGCAAGATCACAAACAATTCAGCTGTACAGAGCAAACTAAACATGTGTCAGACAAACCAAACATCAACTTAGCTAAACTGTTTACACTGACACATATTGATCTGAACACTACAAAGAACACACTTGAATGCAAATCAATTTACAACACTGGCAGTGATTTTGTAAAAACTCTAATGTTGAAAAGAAAAATTATATCATGAAATATACATAAAAATTACAGACATCGCTATAATTAGAATGTATTAACCATGAAAAATAAAATCTATGTTGCATGATCTTTCAATTTCAATTCAATTTTGCTCATCGCTCCCACTGGGACATAGGCCGCCGACAAAGTCCCTCCAGCTGTCTCTGTCCTGGGCCAGTCTCTCCAGCTGCCCCCATGTGTGGTCCATCTTCTTGGGATCTGTGTCCATGTCACGTCACTATGTGTTCCACGACCCGCCTCTCTTCCTTCTTCGCTGGGGGTTCCACCTGAGGGCTTGTCTCATGGTGTTGGTGGCTGGCTTACACAGTGTGTGGCCTATCCACCTCCAGCGGCGTTGTTGGATATCAGCTACCGCCGGCTTGATCTCCTCTGCTGCCATAGTTCTTCACTGTTGATCTTGTCAGGTCACCGTATCTGAAGGATTTGTCTCAGGCAATTGTTGATGAATGTCTGGATCCTCTTGGTTGTTGTTATGGTTGCAAGATCTTTGTAACTATGAATTACAACCGTCAGCTCATAAAAGAAGTAACAGCATCCAGACAGATCAGTAATGCCAATACACAGAGGTTTTGTGAAACAAAACTGACAGATTAACCTTACACACACACACACACACACACACACACACACACACACCTCTTTTCTTTTCCCCATGCCATCAAAGCCTTTCCAATTATGAAACCTTAACAGATTTTCGGCTGATGCAATTTGACTTTCATTTCCCTTTCTCTGTTATGTTCCTTTTTTTTTTGTCTTTCCATTTTGTACATTTGTAGAGGAACTATAGAACTCACTTCACATGCACATCAGTAACAATCTGTTTCAGCTGGATAACTTCTTTGATGGCTTGTTCGACATCCACCCTCTCGGCACAAGACAGTTGTTTCAGGCTTGACAATCTTGATCTCTGAAGTGACTTCTCTGTAAGGAAATCAAGAATGTTTATAGTTAATTTTCAACACCTAATCTTTTTTTTTTTTTTTTTTTAATTTTTAGTTGTTTTTTTTTTTTTTTTTTTTTTTGGGGGGGGGGGGGGGGGGGGGGGGGGGGGGGTTAATAGACTACTGGCCTACAAGTTACCCTGTAAAGCCAATGAGAGACTAATTTTCACACTTGGGGAGGTTCAACACTGGATATACAGGAATGTTAGAACTTGCATGCGTTACATGTTGTCAATGTTATCAAAAGCCAGGAATTCCAGAATAACTGCTGGAAAAAAAATACCTGTAGGAATCATGATCTCCATTATCCTTTTCCATAACTTTGTTCTTAAACCAGTAATGACATTCAGTGAAATAAAGGTTAACAACCCCACTGTGTGTTACAATTTCGTCCCAACGACCAACAAAAGAAGCAATTTTTTTGTCCGTTTCACTAAAATATAATTAATACAGATGGGAGGAAGAGGACAGAGAAGTGTGAATATAATTCAAACAAAATCAAGTTCTGGACCAACAGGCTCCTGTAGGACAATCAATATCAAGCTGCTGGTGAAGCATGCCACTTTTGGGGTCATTCCGAAAGGAGATTAAAAAAAGAAAAGAGAGAGAGAGAGAGAGAGGAGAGAGAGAGAGGAGAGAGAGAGAGAGAGAGAGAGAGAGAGAGAGAGAGAGAGGAGAGAGGGGCAGATAGTGAGACAGAGAGAGAGAGGGAGCTACAGACAGAGACAGAGAAAAAGAGAGAGAAGCAGCAAGTACCCTCCCTCCCTGCCCCTTTCCCCCTTAAGGGAGTTTACATATCCACTTTTACTGATCTTGTTACTATGGCTGTTCTTGGTAATCCTGCTGGGAACAAGTACAGAATGCCCATGTAGCAGTCACAACCAGCACTAACAGACAACACTGCAAGTTGTCACTTCTGAAAATACACTAATGACCAGTTATTTCTCAAATGCCCTTCCACCACTTACAACACCCACCCTCCTAATCCTCCCACCCTTTCCCTTTCCTCTTCCTCAACCTCCTCCTCTTCTGTCATTCTGTTTTTCCCATTCACCAAACCCTTCCTATACCCCCTCTGCTTTCTCTTCTGTTACCCCAGCTTACTAGTTTTAACAGCAGCAAGCTTAAATGCCCTGACCATGATCAACTCTACTCTCTTTGGCTATTACTCAATGAACACCTGCACCTCCTCCTTGGGTGAAAAGGTCATGCTAGAGATCTTGTTAAGTAAAACTCGGTTTCCTTTTTCTTGACTACCACTGAGTACCAGGTCTCCTACATGTCCTGAATGTGCATCATCAACAAAATAATGCACAAACGAGATAAAATTTTGACATAACACACCTGTCACTAAACTGTTTAAAATAATTGCCAGAATCAGCCTCTTGACATTGTTCTTTAATAACTTGAAACCCCTCTAACTTCCAACTTCATCTGACAGTCGCTTCAGACATTTTTCGTTTTCTTGTTAAATTGATTTTGCGATCTTGTGAGACTGAATAGCTTTTTCTATAATTGTATGCAGCACGACATTTGACCTTGTCACATGTGGTCTGAAGAGGAATCGAACTGTTCTATGCACAAAGACAAATGTCATTAATCGCAAGTTCTCTGCATCTTTACAATTAGTAAACTGAAATCAGTTACAGCATTAGCACTGCATGATCACTGTGGTAATGGCACAGAGTGCCTTATGAAACAGAAAAAAGAATTGCACGTAGAGATCAGATAAAACTTGTTGCTTACAGCGGTAACATAGAATTTGGAGAGCAAACTTTGTCACATTATTTCTGCCATAGGATTTGTGTGTTTATGTGTGTGTGTGTGTGTGTGTGTGTGTTTATGTGTGTGTGTTCTGTTTTGGTTTTCTTTATTTTATTTTCTTGTATAATTAATAACAGTCAAAGGCAAAATGAAAAATGAAGCTGTTGAAAGGATATGAATCAACATTTCTGTTCAACACTATGACTACAATTACCTGATATACTACTCAAGTATCCATATGCATGTGTGAAAGATGGATATAAGAATAAAATTCCTTTCTGACCTATCCTTTTTGTCTGGATGACGCCCGGCTGCTCTTCATAAGTGATGCGTAACAGCTCACATCTGCCAGAAACCTTATGTAGCAGCCACTTAAACATGGGTCTGGCAAACACAAGAAACTGGGTCCATAGGGTTGATAACAGCTCTGTGAACACTGCACACAGATGCACATATAAGACTACTTCACCACAGGCATAATGAGCATCACACATAAACTGCATTACTACTGTGTTAGTAGAACACTAAATTTTCTCGTATCTCATCTGTGAAATATTCCATTTACATGTTCATATATAAGACATTTTCTGAACAAACCATCTATGTGCATGTTCCCTGTACATGGTCTTATTTGGTTAAATAAAAAAAATAACATTAAACAATATTATCAATAACTCATCAACATATTATCCCATGTGTTTTACCAAGTAGAATGAAAACATTAAACAAAATTATCAATAGCTCATCCAATCAACATATAATCTCATGTGTACTTGTTCAAAAGGTGCCATGATAACCATCATCCTCAGTCACATGCCACAAACACCTGTCTGTGTCTGTCATAGCATTTAGATGGCCAAAGACCTGCAAAGATCCCTTTCTTCCATTAAGAAAGGGTGAACACCGTAGTCGCACCTTCTCGCCACGTTAATGTGGGTGTTTCCTCAGGGGACATGGGGCAGGTTGTTTTCACTAACGCGGCACGGGAGCGGAATACTGGCGCTATATCAAAACTAGATCCCGGCCTCTCCAATCAAGGAAAGCCGCAGGCTAGACCAGTCCAGATGGAGGAGTAAGGCCCCCACCAAAATGGAAGGAACTGAGTGAAGGCCCACCGGCGTGTGGATACGCCCTGACACTGCTCCAAGCCTTACCCCAGCCATGGGTTAAATGGCAAAAGCATCCAGCCTGCCGAAGACGGAGTGTGTCAGCTACGGCGCAGGTCCTGGGGATAAATTAGGGCACACACGCATCAACGATTATGGTCATGCGTCAGACTACCTTATTGTCATGGCGTTGTCCCTATCAGCGACAACCGGGGAGGGACGGAGCCGGGCCCTTAGCCTCAAAGGGGCCCATCAAAGCGACCGGTGCCTCTGTTAACCTGACGGTCGGGGGAAACCTGGCCGGGGGGAGCGGAGTTACAGGCGCAGCTTTGGGGAGCCCGTTCTGACCTGGAGAAGACCGCGGGCTTCATCATGGCGGCCGGGTTACAAGTCTGACGCATCCAGCTTAAATCGAACGCAGAAGAAGAAGAAGAAGATGGCCAAAGAGGATTGGGAGGGGAAGTGAAAGGGGTGAAAAGGTCAAGAGGAAGAAGAGCCAGTCTCCTCTCCCACAATCCTGGAGCATTTTCTGGTGGTCTTATGTTGCCACTCAGTGCTGACTGCCAACATGGATTATACAATCTCTATAGTGTATATTTTAATTTGTATGCCTTATACAAATGGATGTAAACATCAACAGGTCTGTATCTTTGTGAATGTAAAAGTAGGAGATTTTTCAACAGGCAAGAATCTATTTTTTCCCCATCAATCTGTCATAATCCTTACTTGAAGAAGGTTCTGAAGTGGGGAAAAAAGTTTGAATCTTTACAGATTGTAGGCCCTAGAAACAAAAGTGTGTCCATGGTCTTGGCTTCAATGACTTCCTGCAGCAGGTCATATTTTTTTCAGATAGTTTTTGACATGAACGAAAATTGCTGGCACTGCATGCACTCTGCAGAACCGCTGTGAGAAGTGCTGATAATGTCATCTTAATTCAATTCATTTATAGTATCTAATGCATATTCACTTTTTGTATTTAACTCAATTGTGTATTTTCAACATTGTTCAGACTCAATATTCAAGATCATGTTGATAAAAAAAAAAACTCTGCTTATTTAAAAAAAACCAAACTCTTACGAAAAAAAAGATACAACACCCTTGTCGTCCAAAACAGTTTTGCTGTCTGATAAGTCAGGAACAAAACAGTCCTAGCATAGATCCTTGAGGTACCCTTTATACTGACAAATGAGAGGAAAAAGCCATCCACCATGACAGCCTGGCACCAGTCTCTGAGAAAGTTGGAGAAATATGCAGACACAGCATGACTGACACCACAGCTTTGGAGCTTGTAGCAGCAAGCTATGGTTCACTTAGTCGGGTCCCTTGGATAAAAAAAAAAATCCATGATCTGGACCATCCATCTCCTCGCTGCTTTCCAGGTCAGTCCTGTTAACTCCAAGAGTTGGGGCTTGCAGGATCTCCCCTTTCTGAAGCAATGTTGGTTTCCATTGGAACTGATGTGATTAGCAAACTGCTGCATCAATGTACACACAATATGCTCTAAGACTTGCTCTTGATGCTGGTGAAGAAGTCTAGCTTATAGCTGGTGGAGTCATACTGCGTGCCCTTCTTGTGGATTGGTGTAAAATGTACTGATCTCCGATCTGCTGGCACTGTTCCTGATGACAGGGAAGTCTGAAAGATAACTATCACAGCAATGGCCAGCTCTGCTGTTAGTTCTCTAACTGGCCTAGGGATGCAGAGTCATATAACATCAGGGCTGCATGTGGGGACCAAGTTTTTGAAGAGCATTGTTACACTCATGCTTCTGTGACAATTGTTTTGCCCACAGCTGAGAGGCATTTGTCTGGCATTCCTGTCTTTTATAAGAACACTGCATTCATGAAGATTTCTTGCTATCCAAAGTTTCACGGGAACTGTTGATTTAGGTCTTACGCCTGTTCTTTTGGATCAGAAGTCAAGCAGTGAGTGAGTGGAGCAACACCAATATTGGTGGCCTTCTGGTCTATGGGATACTGTGGTCTGAGGGGCCACAAACAACCTCCACCTTAGAGTTGTGGGGAACTGGTCGGAAACAAGTCCAGGGTGTTGTCTCCTCTTGTTGGCTCCCTGACTAGCTGCATGTTGACATTGTTCAGAAAGTCATAGTGGAGGTCAGGACTTGGTGATTTGTGTTGAATGTTGTCTGCCAGTCTCAATCTGCAAAGTTGAAATCTCATCCAATAAGAAGACGGGCATTTCTAAACTGGTAGCTTTCTGCATTGATGTTTCAAACTTTCACAGATTAGTTTTATCTGCCATGTCGTGTCTGTAGTACACACACAGGTAAAGTGTGATGCTCTTCAGCTTTAATCTCACAAACAGCAGCTCAGTCATCAACTTCAAGATCCGGAACAGACAGCAGTCTATCTTGCTGCACACCGTCCCTCGATTTATCCCTCCAGAACACTTTGCTGGGGTCTGGATGGTTTTCTACAGATTGCATGGTTGGTGTGACAAAATTGTTATTACCACACCATACTCTTACCCCTCTACCACTACCAACCCCTACCCTCCCAGCCCTCTTTCTTTATCATAAGCAACTGCTCAGATTAGTAGCCACTGATTTACACTAGCCACACACATACGCACCCCCAACTCCTCTCCCACCTTCCCTTACAAGGACAGCCACCACAGTGAAAACTACATTAAATACACTTGAATGCGCCGAATCGGTAACCATAGATTTACACTAGCCACACACATATGCACCCCCAACTCCTCTCCCACCTTCCCTTACAAGGACAGCCACCACAGTGAAAACTACATAAAATACACTTGAATGTGCCGAATCAGTAACCATCCCAGCGACCCTCTCCACACTGCTTGATCCCCTTCCTCCCTCAGGCTGGGTAAACCAGATGAACAGGCCCTAGAGAACCCCCAGGTGAACTTGCCCTATGGGATCCCTCCACCCTCACTCCCACCCCTAACCCACACAGCGTATGCACATCAAAGGTCGTCTGTCGCATCTTCTCAGCACAGGTGTCGGTCACGTCTGGATATCTGGTGAAAAGCCCTGGGATTTTGTGCTTTTCATCTCTCCCAACATCTACCAGAGTTCTGGGAGACCTTTGCACTCCTTAATAACACTTAGATTCACCTCAGTCCCAGTGAGAGCACTGTTGTGTTCATGATCGTACTTTCACTTTCGCTCTTTTTATACTCTCGTTCACGTGCATGCGAGATTTGATTATTGTTAATACCCAGCATGTTTTTGGGGAACGGTTGAGAAGGTAAACATTCTACAGAATATAGGCTACGTTTTTAACCCACCATACTTTCGTTCGAGTCTATTTCATTGTAAGAATATCATTCTTTCACAGATACAACTTTGGCGACGAGGATAAAAAAAAAAAAAAAAAAAATCAACAGGTTTCTATTCCAACCTCTGCTTTCTCCCACACTCCGAAGAACAATCGGCTGGTTACGGGGGAAAAAAAGGGGATTAACGCTTTGAAAACATTTGTGTACAAGGGGCATTGACGTTGAAAAAAAGAAAAACAATCTACTCCTTCAAGGTGTTAAAGCATACAACTTTTACGACATTTCACGATACAAAAGGGGCGTTGGAGCGTCAGACAGACATTAACGGAGGATACCAAAAAATAAAATGTGGCAAAAAAAACCCTCACTGACTACCCCCCCCCAAACGAAACACATAAAACAGGTTTAAAATTCGGGCAATCACACAAAATGAAGGGAGTCGACGACCCCTTTCCACACCAACTTAGCCCTAGCACCACGTGTGTTTTTCCATGACAAAGACCGTGAAATCCTCTCCCAAATCCAAAAGGGGGTGCTCATCCTCCGAGTGAGAAGAAGGGCTCCAAAGAGAAACTCTGGCCAACGGTTTACAGAAGCCCGTGCCTTAGAACTGTCCACCTCGAGCAGGGAAATAGAACAGCCTGCACAGTGAACATCATCAGTAAATCCGTAAAACGAGGGTCACACCATCGACACAATAGCTGGCCCCCACACTTTCCAAAAATCACAACGGGACCCCACATGAGCAACCTTCACAAAACTGGCAGGGGCACAAAAAATTACAAGATCCTGGAGACAACCCGGGGCAACACTGACCCCGCCAACAGCAAAAACTGCGGTGGAAGTTTTTCCACATATCAACAGATGCCCAGCAGAGCAAGGGTGCAGCGCCTGCCAAAAGATCGGCCCTTTTCCCAAAAGTATGCGATTCACGGAAAATACACGAAGAATTCCCCTTCACCAGAGAACAAGAAAAACAACATCCAGCGAAGAAAAGTTCACCGACCTCCAACAAAAACACAGCCCCAGGGTCATGCAAAATTTCCAACCCCAGCACTTCCTCGTAGATACTGGAGCCACCGTCAACATAGTCAATACACCCCTTCCAAATTCCCAAGGTCCCCCCCCACGCCCCTCTCCTTTGATTTTTTCCCTTGGATCAAAGCCCCCCTTTGGGCCGTGAAAGGAATTTCAAAACAGAACTTTGTTTAAAAAAACGTGCCCAAAGACAGTCATTTTTCACTGTGGACAAAACCCAAACCCAATTTTTAAACATACTGACGGCGCAACTGCCCAGCATAACATAACAATTTGCATTTACAGCCCACACCTAATTCCCTCATGGCTGAGAAATATAACCACCTTTTGACAATAAACCGAAAAATTAAAGACATCTGCATAAAAGCTTCACTCGATGAGTCCACACCCCGGGCCCAGAACACAGGAAGTACCTTTTCCATGCCGCAAAGACGGGGAAAAGGAGCTTGACAGGCTGAAGCAAGGGATGTCATTGAAAAAAATCGACGGCCAACCCCAGGTACCCCCACGTAGAGTCCCGAAGAATCAGGCGGATTTAGAGTATCATCGACATGCGGGAAGCCAAACAGGGCCATCAAAGGAAAAAAACACCTGATGCCACTTTAGACCTCTTTTCCCCCGACCGAATGGCTCAACAGTATCACAAACTGGATATGAAAAATGCCACCATCAGCTGGAACGGATGAGTCAACCGCACATCCCCTTTCCCACACATGTGGCCTCGACCAACAAGGACTACTTTTGGGTGGAATGCAGCTTCAGAGTCTTCCAGAACTGTTTGCTAACTCTTAAACGACATTCCCGGGTCAAGAACCTTTCTGATGACATCATCGTCCACGGCAGGCCCCAAAGGGGAAACATAAACCCCACCTACACCTACACGCGCGACCAGTGAAAAGGGGGGGAAAACTCCCAAAAAAAAAGTCGTCTTTTTTCCCTGCCAGAACGGCATTTTTTGGCCTGGGGGTTTTGAAAGGAAGGGATCAAACCGGACCCCGAAAAACAAAATCATCTCTGAGTCACCTCACCAAAGAACTCACAAACAGATCCTTCCGGGGAGACACAAACATCTCCGCTTCCCCCCAGGGACCCCCCACAGAACCCCGAGACTCCTCCCCCAAAAAACCACATGGAAATGGGGACAGGAGCAACAACACGCTTTCAAAAAACTGAAACAATGCCCCCATGACACCGAGGGAGGCATATTTGACCCCGCGAACACTCCACCTCCTTTTTGTGCAAGCCCAAGTCTCGGCGCCCCCTAAAATCAGAGGGGGAAAAATACTCATTATGCCGTCGCGCACTGACACAACAGAAAACCACCGCAACAGAAAAGGAATCGGCTGTAGTAAACGGGGGGGGAGCTTTCCCCCTCACCTCTTCGGTGCCGTGTCACCGTAGTGACTGACCACAAACCCCCGCAAAGGGATGATCAAGAGCCCCAAACCTGCCACTGCCGTTGACCGCTGGGGCCTTCGACTCATGCCCTACGAAATCAAACCCACTACCTCCAGGCAGAGTCACCTGAATCCCGCCGACTTTATCGTCGCCACCCCCAATCAAAAACCCCCTCATCGGAAAAAAGCGGCGAGGACTATGTCAGATACATCCAAAAAAATTTCGGCCAAGGCATGACTCAAGCAGAGTGCGGACAGCCACACAAAATGACACAACCCTCCAAAGAGTGATAAGCCATCCAGTCCGGGGAAATGGCCAACATGACACAGCGAGTAAAAAAATTTTCCCCGAAACTGCTGTCAAAAGGCCTTTTAAAACCGAACTAGACGGACCCTTCCCCCCATGCCTACAAAACAGGGGCATCGACTTGCCCCCCCAGTCGCACCAAGGGGATCGCAAAACCCAAAAAGGCATCCGGAAAGGTCTGGTTTCCCCGGGGTTGACCGACTTGTCGAAGAGACCGCGAGACTTGTCCCCCCCTTTCCCAAACTCATGCCCTGGGCCCAAACCAGAGCCCATCATCCCAACCCCCTTCCATCCCCGACCCGGAGCCCAATACCACGATTTTGCTGGGCCTTTTCCCTTCGGAGAGTACCTGCTAGTTTTCATCGTGACACAGCCTTTCCCCCCCAAGTGGAGATCGCCCTCCACTTCCGCTCTGCGTCCTACCACTCTAAGAAATTTTCCCCCCCCCAAGGAATTCCCCAATTGTGAAAACGACAACGGCCCCCTTCAAAACGTGAGTTTTCCCGTCTTTCGCGATATTTTGGTTTCCACCACGGAAGATAAATCCCTCTGGCCGAGGCGAACGGACTGCCGAACGTTTCTGGGCCCCGCTAACAAAACTTCAGAGCATCGTCAGCAGCTGGCCCAAATGGAAAAAGTTTACAACCCCTTCGAGAATTTCAGAGCCACACCCCACCCCTGTACTGGGATATCCCCTTCGAAACCCTCACTGGTCGGAAAATAATTTTTTGGGCTCCCTCAAAACCCATCCAACCCCCACCTGTGCCCCCCAGAAGCCCTCACGCCCCTAACATAGTCAGGAACTGAAGATGAAGGTCAAAAGCTGACCACCGCCCAAAACCCGTCCGTCAATGATCAGCCGGGACCATGCCTTTCGCCAACCGAACAGACGAAGTTAAACCCCACCCCGCCCCTCATCCATACGGGTGACTGAGAAAAAGGCATATGATCACTGCGAAACGGGGTGACAAAAATCATTGTGCGGAACCCCTCATTAACCACAAGGGGTTTTTTCCCGAGCCCGCTGAAAAGAGAGATACTCAACCCGTCCCACCTGCCCCTGCCCCCGATCCAACAGGCAGACGTTTTCACCAGCCCAATGCCCGGGCCGCTCAGACTCCGGAGGGGCCCCCAACCCACAAGTCCACCGCCTGCACCAGATGTCCAGAACCCGGCTCCAAAAAACCCCCCGCCCCAAACCCAAATCGACAACGCCACCCCCCCACTACCCGGACACTGCGATAGACAGTGACAATCCAATACAAGAACAGAATTTAGATTTATTGATATTTCTGATTTCAAAAATGTTGAAAGACAATCCAATATGAAATTCATTAAACCCAAAAACATGCACAACCAGAGAAATTAATTTAAAAAAAAAAAAAAAAAAAAAAATTTTAAGCAAAGTAAAATTTGCAGGTGTAACGAATTTTTTCAACATTCTCATTTAAAAGAAGAACATTCCACCCTTTTTAAAATAATGATTAAAATTTTGTTGGGAAAATCCCTTCAAGGTTGGAGGAAAGTTGTGTTCTGATCACTTCACTTTTTCTCTTTTTATACTCTCGTTCACGCCAGCGATTGATTATTGTTTAAAACCCAGCATTTTTTTGGGAACGTTGAGAAAGGAAACTTCTACAGAAATAGGCTACGGTTTTTTAACCCCCATAATTTTGCGAGTCATTTCATTGTAAAATATCATTCTTTCACAGATACAACAAGCACCTTTATACACAAACTCGCTGCTCTCCTGTCAAACTCACATGATTAACTCCACACATACACCATCCCCCTTTCATTCTGAATAGATTGTCTCTTTCTCTGAAAACTTGTCAATGATCTAGCAACCAGTACAGTGATGTGATATCATCTTTGATCTGTCTACCTGAACCCAATAACTCATGTTCAAAATGGGAACTCTCCACGAGTCTTAGCCCTAGAGGACTATTCCAATTCCTTCCACCTCTATTCATCACAGTTGGGTCTAGGCAGGTATTTGTGCCCAGGATAACATCCGAATTCAGGCTGTAAACCAGATTTGGAACATCTGTCTTCTTTCCATATGCTGGCTGGGAATTCACATTTAACACCCAAAGAAGTCTGCTCTTCTATATGCCCTGTAGACTGGAGTGGGAGTCTAGGTGTGTTGAGGCTGGACATGGAAGTCTTTTGGGGTGGCAGCGGTTAGAGTCAGACGTCAGGAAAGGAGGCCACCCACTTACCCCCATGCAAACAGAAAACAGTTTGTTTGGTCTTCCACTAAAGGCACAGTACCATGGAATCTTGATGTTGTCGCCAAAACGGTGATAATATGCAGTGTCAATGCTCTGGCATTGTCCGTTAAACTACAGTCCACATTTTCTCACCACTGCACTGAGAGATCGCATTATTCCATACAACCATGATGAATGGGGCTGGGGCTAAAATTAGGAATGGGCATGTGAATGTGGCCATTGTGCTGTTGTTGGCAACTGGGCCTGGGTTTGGTTCCGAAGCCCATGACTACAAGCTTGCCAACAACGGACTGCACAAGGACTCAATAAGCAGTAATAACAATAGATAAAAATGGATCTGTTCTATACAGCAGGCAAAAGTCTAAGCCTATGCCAGAATAAGTTCTGCAAAACCAGTCACCGTTGGTAAACACTCTGGAGTCGTGGTCATAACTACGCCATCATTATCCAGTGCCTAGGGTGAGGAATCTCAGTATTAGCACAGTGGGGAAGGTGGGGGGGGGGGGGGGGTCTCTAAACTTGGATATTGCCCTTATTTTAATTCATAGCTAGTCTTGAAAATAGTCCTGTAAATAGTGATGCTAAAAAGAGACTGTAAATGTTTCATCAGCATCATTACCCAAACAAATGTCATTTTTAAAAAGCTTCATAATTAGAGCTCCTTCAATAAAAACAGTGTCCCTCTGTACGCTATCCCTTCTTTCGTTGCAGGAGTAAACGCAATCAACAATGAACAAGGCGCTGTTTTCGGGTGTTGCTGTTAACAAAACATCGACTCGAGTGACTGGAACTGGGACGATTTGTCACTCAGCAGGTGGCCATCAAGTTCGCACAAGTAGTCTATCTCAGTCCTTAGTTTATCATCTGATACAAAAATTAAGATTTAGAAACAGGTAAAAAAAAAAGACGAAAGTACCCATTAATAGAAAGTTATGTGTTCCTCGGATGATGTGAATGTTGACAAGTTGGCAGAGGAATGGTCTGTTACCGGAAGCGCCTGGTTCATTTAGTTTCGCGTTTACTGACGGTTGATGGCGGTTCCCCAGTGCCCAACGTTTTAGATACGTACTCCTCAAAATCTATTAAGATTTTTTTTTTTTTTTTTTTTTTTTTTTTACTGTGTAGCTTCACAAACAGAGGTGATGACCTCTCATTAGAATAACTATATTAATGGGTACTTTCGTCTTATTTTTTTTACCTGTTTCTAGTGACTTTTTTCTTGGAAAGGTGAACAGGCAATATAGGCCTTCTACACCGCAAGAATCAAGTGTCAAGTAAAAACAGAGAGGACGATCACGGTGCAGTTTGTCACACCATAGGACAGTTTTAAACCGAAGTACGCTGCGTGTGTTTGCATACACTCCCTGTACACTCCCTGAAACACTTCCTGTTCCAGATGTGTGTGTGTGTGTGTGTGTGTGTGTGTGTGTGTGTTGTATAGCAACAGTTTGAAGGGTGCGCGCGCACACACACACACACACACACACACACACACACACCTAAGCAGAAAATATACACGCGAATGCGCCAAGTAAGTGCACGCGTCCACACACTCACTCGAATAATGGGTTAACGTGGAAGATACCCCGTGTGCGTATGTGCGTGCGTGTGTGCGTGCGTGTGTGCGTGCGTGTGTGCGTGCGTGTGTGCGTGTGTGTGTGTGTGTGTGTGTGTGTCTGTCTGTCTGTGTGAGCGTCTGAATGTCTGTGCGTTCATGAGTGAGGTGTGTGTTTGCGTGTGTGTATGCCTCTGTCCGTGTGTAAGAAGGGGGTTAGCGAATCATGTTCTGGGGAACTTGTGTTGTTGTTTTTCGAAATCGTACAGTAGCCTGTATGCCTGTAAAAAGAAATCTGTGGCTTGAACACCCGCAAACCGTCTTGGCCTAAGGCTGTGTCAGGCCAATTGACATAGGCTAGAACACGAAGGCTACATCAAAATGTTGTTATGCTCTGTATAGTTATGCAGGGATTGTCTTAAGTTGTGACAAGCTCTCAGCATAACATTATCAGTCTCCAGAATCCCCTGAAGTCGGAGTGTAGCTGCCCACGTGGCGGGGTAATCAAAAACGGTCACACATGTAATGTTCTCATCCTCAGCTGATGCATTTGTACCATAGTGTTCAAGTACTTCGGCTGTTCGGATGACCCCTGGAGTATTTTAGCCAGGGTACGACGACGACGACGACGACAACAACAACAACAACAACAACAACAACAACAACAACACCCGCAAACACACAGATGCTACTTCACGAAATAATGCAAACGACACCCATACAAACAAGTCTAGATTCCAGCGTAGGCTTAAAACCACACATTCTCAGTTTGAAGTTGTCTTATTTTCATTGTAACATTGTTTTTCAATCTCTCTCTCTCTCTCTCTCCTTCTCTCTCTCTCTCCTCTCTCTCTCTCTCTCTGTTGTGCGCGTGCTTGCGCGGACACGCGCGTGTGAGCGGGTTGTGTGTGTGTATGTGTGTGTGTGTGTGTGTGTGTGTGTGTGTGTGTGTTGTGTGGTGTGTGTGTGTGTGTGTGTGGTCAACCTCGGGTATGTCAGTGAGGAAGGACTAGCGCACAGCCCAAACACACTCACAGTTTGCTTACAATCTCATTCATATATCATGCATTCGTCACATCAAACCACTAGTAAAGTCTATAACTTTACTACACATAATCATGGAAAGAAACATCAATGCATATGGAGTCAAACAGAATAAACATTCTCTCTTTCCTTGAACTTCACAAAACCATTTATCTAAATCATCATTAACTAACCCGGGTATAAATAGATTTCTAACTTTACCTGGCCAGATGATCTTAAACTATTCACGAATCACTGTCTTTCCTTTTCTTCTTTTTTTTTTTCTTTTCTTTTCACTGTCACTTTCACAAACACCAGTCACGACACAACTGCTGGCACTGGTCAGGTTGGACCGCTGGCACTGGTCAGGTTGGGCTGCTGGCACTGGTCAGTTAGACCGCTGGCGTTGGTCAGGTTGGACTGCTGATGAAAGTGGCGCTGCCAGGTATGAGGTCGAACCCCGGTTCAGATTGAACAGTGACTACCAGACATCGATCTGTTCTTCTTTCTTTCTTCCTGCATTAACAGCATTGCACTCTCTCTCTCTCTCTCTCTCAGTCTGCTCTATCAAATGGACATGGTTGCTTTTCTTTTCTTTTCCTTTTCTTTTTTTTTTCCTCTTCATCAGTTAGCAACTCTCTCTCTCAACATCTCTCCTTAGTCCTTCCTCTGCAGACTCTATCTAGTGCTAATGCTTCAACTCGGTTCTCTTCACTCCTCCTCTCATCTCCCTGCCTTTCTCTCATGCAGAGCCTACACCCAGAACCTCTTCCTCTCTCTCTGTTTTTTCGTTCTCCCACTGGTTCTGCTTTTTCTTCCCTCTCCTCACTTTCTTATTCTTATCCTATGTGTCAAAGGGTGAGTACCATTGGTCAGAATTTTTCCCGCCTTGTAAAAGGTTACCTCCCTTCTAATTCCATTGGACGTTCAAATCGTCACAGTCACATCTACTGGCCTTGCTCTCTGTGGTGGTCAATGGGTCATTTAATTAATTAGCTTGATTTTACCCCCACCACACAATACCTTCCCCCTTCCTACTTCAACCGGCGACGTCTGACTTAACTGTCGGCGCTGGTCCTGCAAATTGGCTGATCAGTCTGACCCAGACGCTAAGATCCGTCTGGCCAGACCTATCGAGACGTTGGTCCAGCCACTTAGTCTGTCTGCTGGACAGTGCTGTCTCCGTGAGGACTAAAAAATAGCCTATTTGCTGTGCCTAATTGGCTGATGCGACACCGAAGTCGTCTGCCTGGAGACCAGAATGTTTGGGTTTGGACTTATGTCCGATTGAACTGGCTGGCGACTGACCACGAATTCGGTTTTTCTATTTTTGTCCGTGACAATTTCCCCCTTGCAAAAGACTATGCTCCGCATTGTCTCAAAACAACGGTACAAAAAACAACAACCGGATTTGCTGACACCACAGCTACACGTGCAAGTTTTTGAAAAATTATTTACACAACGGTTTACAAATTATCAGCATGTATCACAAGTAAATATCACCCCAATGGGTTATCATTGACGTGTGCTTCTGCCTTATTTCAATTCATTTTCTGATACCCTCTGTGCGCACCTATGCAATCCCCCTACCTGCGGATTTGCCACATCTTCTCTTCACAACTTTTATGAAAAGCACAATCTAATATGATCACGATCCATGACACCTCACTGAGGAATCTCCATCCTCACTTATCGCAAACAGTGCATTACTACACAAGCGACTGTATGCTCCAAACATAACTACATTTACATGAACAAGTCTCACAAAGAAAATATGAACCATAGCCAAGTGGGAATGAACCCATATCCACTCAATCTCACTGTAATCTACACATATTATTTACAAAGTAGCTATGCACCCCCGGATATGACTGACTTCCTCTGAGTTGCAGCTTGCTAGACTACACGGCTTAAATAGTCAGCTCCTACATTCTGTCAACCTGGGATGTACTGAACTCGATACCTGTAGGGCTGCAGTGCCATTGCCCAGCGCAGCACCCTGCTGTTTTTTCAGCTGCGCCTTTGTGCTGAGTCTCACGCTGAATATATTTGCGGAGAAAATTCGCATGGAAAAGTTTTGGTTTCCCATTCACATCAATTCGGTAATCCCGATCTACCTTTTCAGTGATGGTGAATGGTCCTTTCCAATGCATCAGCAGCTTGTTGTGATCCGTGGGAAGCAGTAACAGGACTTGATCTCCCACCTTGAGGGATTGCTTCCTCACCTTCCTGTCATATTGCTTCTTCTGCACGACCCTAGCCTCCTGCAAACTTTCCTTTGCAACCTTACATGTCTCATACCTCTGCCCACCTTTGGAACAGGGCGAAATTGGGCCAATCAGATCAACAGCCACTCTCCTGAATGGTGTGTCAATTAAAGGGGGATGTTTAAGAGGCGCCTTCCTCTTCACCCCTCTTGTGGCTGACCTTGACACACGTCACATGACATGCAGAAACGCTTTATGTCTGCCATTGCACCTGGCCAGTGAAAATCATCAAAGATTCGGTCAGCTGTTTTTGCCGGTGCCTATATGACCCGCCATGAGCGACTCGTGACCCACTGACATGACAGTGTCCCGATAACATGCTGGTACCTCTAACTGAGTTGTCACCTTACCTGTCTTCCCCTTGGTGAACACTCGGTACAACAACCCGCCTTTCACCAGAAATTCTGTCTCACCTCCTCTAACCACCTGTTTCTCTCCACCTCTTGCCAACTCCCAAGACTTCACGAGCGAAGGGTCTTGTTCCTGCGCTCCCCTAAACTCATCAGGCGACACATCTATGCCTGACTTCCTTGCTGGAACGACTAACGGTTTATCAACCTTTTCCTCCTTCTTGCTCCGTGTTTGAACTGCTGCCCCTGTAGCAGTCAACAACTCAGGATCCCCTGGATCCCTTGCACCTGGAATATTTCCGATGATCAAATCATAAAGGGGTTTCTCCATCACCAGTGCAGACAACTCGCCTGAGAAGTAAGGGGTACGTACTTCTATCTTGGCAACTGGAAACTCCCTCACAGTGCCATCGATTAGAGTACAGGTCTGGATTTGCCCTGTCAAATCCCCTTCCTCGACCAGCGTTGTTCTTACTACACCACATGAACAACCAGTGTCCCGTAACACTTTCACCCTCTGCTGGCCAATCCACCCTTCTTCCACTGGTAATGAACCACTCAGCCTAGTGCCCTTCATACCTGACACTGACTGCTGTCCAGTGCTAGCCATAGGCCGCACTCCACCCTCTTCAGATTGGATCCCTTTTGGTTCCACTGCAGGTCGTTTCCCCTGGCGACCCTTATCAACCTCTTGCAAGGCTGCTGCCTTCTGGAACCTCATGCGACAATCCCTCGCCACATGTCCCTTCTTGTGACAAATGAAACACCTATTGTCCCTTTGTCCTCCTTTCTGCCCCACCACTGGGTTTGCAGACTTTGCAGAAAACTCCCCTAGTCTCCTTGCACTCTTCTCACCTGTGCCTGGGACCTGTTTCTCCTGCACCTTAGTGCCCAAACGTGCCTCCCTGTACACCTCTGCTAACTTCAGCAACTCCCCTGCTGTCTCTGGCTGTCTCTCTTTCAAATGTATGATTAACTCTGGACTGCAACCTGACAAAATCTGTTCTTTCATAACCAGCTCTTTCAATTCAGCGAACTCCTTTCTCGTACCACTCAACTCTAACCACTTCTCAAAATAGTGATCTAAACGTGCACCAAACTGAGTGTACGTTTCACCTGCTTGTAATCTGCTGATCGAAATTTCTTTCTGAACCCCTCCTCTGTGAGGTCAAATCCCTTCATCAAAGACTCCTTCACAGCACCAAAATCAGATTGTTGGTCTGCTGGTAACGCAGTGAAAATCTGTAATGCCTTACCCGTCAATAGCGCTGACAAAATGACTGCCCACTCTTCTGAAGGCCAACCCTGACTAGTAGCAAACGTTTCAAAACGGCTGATGTACGCATCAATCGAATCTGTTCCTTCAGAGAATTTTGGCAACTTTGGTCGGGGGCATAACTGCGCACAGGGTCACTGGAAACTGAACTACCATCATCGGTGGTCTCCCTCTGTATTTTCACTCTCTCTAACTCTAATTGAATCCTTAATCTTTCTGTTTCCTGCGTTTCGTTAGCCTGAATCCTTAGTCTTTCTGTTTCCTGCGTTAATCTCTCTGTTTCCTGCGTTGCATTAGCCTGAATCCTTATTCTTTCTGTTTCCTGCGTTTTGCTTGCTTTAATCCTTTCCTGCTCTGCTAATGCTATTTCTACTGCGACACGGCGTCTTTCCACTCGCTCATCTCTTTCCATCTTTTGTTGGGTTTCAATGAATGCTCGCAACTCTTCTCCCGAGTAGCCTAAATCACGAGCGACGCTCACAAGTTGTTCAATAGGGGTGTTCTTTTCGTCCGCCATTATATCTTCTTTTTTTTTTTTGAACAAGATTTTATTACTACGACAGCCAAACTGGTGTTACCGACACGATTGACGTAATAGCACAATCCTATGAATGATAATATTAGCTTGGGACAACGTAATTAGTTTTTATAAGACGCCTAGCGCCTGACCCAACTATGAGAGCGAATTATAGGCAATCTGTGCGAAATAAGTACTCTGGGGCTGAAATGCCAAGCCTAGTGTTAACTATCTTGGAAGCAATGCCAAGCCTAGTATTTAACTATCTTGGAAACATACAGTAAGACACTACCTTGTCTTAGGATTACAATACTTGAATCCCACCCAGCTTCCTCTCTGAGAAGTTGAACAATTATAATAAATGGGCCAGAACATCCTGGCAGGCTCGCCAATAAATTGTCAACCTCGGGGTATGTCAGTGGAGGAAGGACTAGCGCACAGCCCAAACACACTCACAGCTTGCTTACAATCTCATTCATATATCATGCATTCGTCACATCAAACCACTAGTAAAGTCTATAACTTTACTACACATAATCATGGAAAGAAACATCAATGCATATGGAGTCAAAACAGAATATACATTCTCTCTTTCCTTGAACTTCACAAAACCATTTATCTAAATCATCATTAACTAACCCGGGTATAAATAGATTTCTACTTTACCTGGCCAGGTGATCTTAAACTATTCACGAATCACTGTCTTTCCTTTTCTTCTTTTTTTTTTTTCTTTCTTTTCACTGTCACTTTCACAAACACCAGTCACGACACAACGGCTGGCACTGGTCAGGTTGGACCGCTGGCACTGGTCAGGTTGGGCTGCTGGCACTGGTCAGGTTAGACCGCTGGCGTTGGTCAGGTTGGACTGGCTGATGAAAGTGGCGCTGCCAGGTATGAGGTCGAACCCCGGTTTCAGATTGAACAGTGACTACCAGACATCGATCTGTTCTCCTTTCTTTCTTCCTGCATTAACGCATTGCACTCTCTCTCTCTCTCTTCTAGTCTGCTCTATCAAATGGACATGGTTGCTTTTCTTTCTTTTCCTTTTCTTTTTTTTCCCTCTTCATCAGTTAGCAACTCTCTCTCTCAACATCTCTCCTTAGTCCTTCCTCTGCAGACTCTATCTAGTGCTAATGCTTCAACTCGGTTCTCTTCACCTCCTCTCATCTCCCTGCCTTTCTCTCATGCAGAGCCTACACCCAGAACCTCTTCCTCTCTCTCTGTTTTTTCGTTCTCCCACTGGTTCTGCTTTTTCTTCCCTCTCCTCACTTCTTATTCTTATCCTATGTGTCAAAGGGTGAGTACCATTGGTCAGAATTTTTCCCGCCTTGTAAAAGGTTACCTCCCTTCTAATTCCATTGGACGTTCAAATCGTCACAGTCACATCTACTGGCCTTGCTCTCTGTGGTGGTCAATGGGTCATTTAATTAATTAGCTTGATTTTTACCCCCACCACACAATACCTTCCCCCTTCCTACTTCAACCGGCGACGTCTGACTTAACTGTCGGCGCTGGTCCTGCAAATTGGCTGATCAGTCTGACCCAGACGCTAAGATCCGTCTGGCCAGACCTATCGAGACGTTGGTCCAGCCACTTAGTCTGTCTGCTGGACAGTGCTGTCTCTGTGAGGACTAAAAATAGCCTATTCGCTGTGCCTAATTGGCTGACGCGACACCGAAGTCGTCTGCCTGGAGACCAGAATGTTTGGGTTTGGACTTATGTCCGATTGAACTGGCTGGCGACTGACCACGAATTCGGTTTTTCTATTTTTGTCCATGACAATTTGTGTGTGTGTGTGTGTGCGTGTGTGTTGTCCACAGTAGATCTGAATTATTTGTTAAACTGTTCAAATTCTCTCTCTCTCTCTCTCTCTCTCTCTCTCTCTCTCTCTCTCTCTCTCTCTCTTGATGACATGTCGTTAACACAGACTATTAGTGCAGTAATTGCAGCCTTTCTCTCTTACACACACACACACACACACACACACACACACACACACACACACACACACACACACAAACACACACACACACACACACACACACACACACACACACACACACACACACACACACACACACACAATGCAATGATTAGATTTCAAACACTTGCACACACTCATGCAAGTACCGTCAAACACACGCACATACACATCAAACTCGTGCATGCAGTCATTTCCTTTCCACTCTCAACCATCCTTTCCTACCGTGTAATATCACATTTAGTGATCAGACGTTAAGCAGACTAACAACAACGACAACAACAACGACAACGACAACAACAACAACCACAACACACACACACACACACACACACACACACACCACACATAATATATATATATATATATATAATATATATATATATATATATATATATATATATACACGTGAGCGCGCGCGTTCGTCAATGGATGTCTGCATGCCTTTGGATGCCTTTGTGTGCATGAATACTTGGTATCCTGCGTGTTCTGTAGTCTGATAGATTCATCATTGGATTTGACTGGAGTAGTCGGATGTTGGGGGATGTGGGCGTAGGGAACAGGATGGTGGTTGTGGTCATGGATGATGATGATGGAGCAAGGGCGATCGCATGGGAAGTCGTACCAACTTTATTTTGTCGCACTCTGAATAAATGCATATATAATCTATGGGGATTCACATTGTCATAAAAAGCATAGAATCCTCTACTATGAATTTAACACTACACCGGTGCGCATTATTATTATCATTCATTATCATCATTATTATTATTGTTGTTGTTGTTGCTCTTCTTCTTCTTCTTCTTGCTATTAGATACCTATATATACCGGCAGTGACTGACAATATGTTCTGATAGCTGGTGCAGACACTTCACATCATCAAACGCATGTCAATATTAACTGATTCTGACAAATCAGATTAATGAAAGACGCCGCAATGAATGATCGTGTGTTCTGGTGAACGGTTCAGACTTATCAGATATGACTGATGGTGTGTTCCTGCAAATGGATCAGACGACTCAAATGATTAAACATGCGTCTACAGTGACTGATGGTCCGTTCTTTTTGCTGGTTTGGACGATGATTACAATCCTTATAAGATATGTAAACAACTGTCTGCCGTGACTAATGGTAGGGTGGCTGGTTCAGCCGAATCAGACGTGAACAGTTCCTATTTCTTATCTCTTATTCATCGTACCACTTAACCTGGAAAACTGAAACTCAACTCCACCGATTCAATTAGATCTAGTTGCGCATATGACTTCAGAAATTTGGGACTGCATGCCAGCCTTATCAATGGAGAGCTTAACATCGAATTATCCAGATGCTCTTGATAAAACCTGATTCCCTATGGGGTCTTCCTGTCGGCGTATGTTCATAAGTGGAGTCTGATTTACGCTGGTGTTGTGAGTTGTTCACAGATGAGGTCAAGAAAATTAGTTGTGTTTCAGAGGCTGTAAACTAACGGTTGTATCAGGAGGGAAGTCTGTCACACAGAACTACTCTTGTCAGTTTACCTTTAGTTTGGAAATTATTCAGTTCCCTTCTTCTACTCTTTGGCCTATTGCAGACTGATTTTGTAGGATATTTGATCGACAAATTCTTGGATTTTAGAGTAGTGTTGTGAAGGATGCAGAAGTGACGTTATTGTCTTATGCCCCACCAATCAGGTTAGGCCACAGACAGTAAAGAACATCAGTTGTCCATGGACAGTTATTTGATGATAAAACGGCGATGTAATATGAAGATCTGCGTCAAAGAACTTGATTGGCACTGGAGTTAATGAACTTCAAAGTTCAAAGAACAACATCGATTGTCTGTGGACAGTTATTTAATAATACAATGATGATATAATACGAAGATCTGCGACAAACAACTTGACTGGCACTGGAGTTAATGAACTTCAAAGTTCCAAAAGTTACAAGCCAGGCCACAGACATTAGAACAATGATCAACACAAGCTACCTAAAATCAGTTATCTGATAATACAATGATGGCCTAGTGTGAGAAACAAAACCCACCTAGCACAAAGATTATGACTGACAAGGCAAACTGGGTCACCCGATGTGTTTTTTCAACATAAACCCATTCAAACTTACATAAACCAAGAATAACAATTTTCTCTTTCTTTGTCTAATTACTCACAGACGCTCTGACACCCTAGCCATGCCCCTCTGCCCTTTCTTCAGGGCCCATTAGGGTTTGGCCTTTGGGTCTGGAAAACATGAGTAATACTCTTGCTCTGTATATTACATCAGGGGCTGGATAATAAAAGCCTCAGGCAAAACTTAGATATCTGTCAGAGTAATGTGTGCCATGCGTAGTCAAAACAAATCCATATTTAGATTTGCTTATCTCCGTTTATTGTCAGATTGTATTCTGTATAGTACTATCCATCTTGTGTGTATGTGTGTCTTTTTGTGAATGTGTGTAGATAACTGTGACTTCATCTCACACTTTTGTATGTACTTAACACAATATGTTTTACTTTTGATTTGGCTTTTTTTTTGTGTGTGATAAGTGCATGGAACCAGTGAAACAGTTCAGGCAACGCCACCTTTGTTGGTCAGTTCTGAAGCCGTTGTTGTGGCCGAGACCACATATGAATGCTCTCTCTCTCTCTGTCTCTGTCTGCCTGCCTGTCTGTCTGTCTGTCTGTATGTATGTGTCTCTGTCTCTCTCTCCCTTTTCTGGTTCCTGTCTGTCACCTTCAAATCTGGATGTCAGTGTGTTAGCTAATTCAAAATGTGCACCTGACAGTAACACGTTGATACAGACCCAAAAGAGAGCGGTGTCTGGGATCTTCATCTTCATAATTATAGCTAATATTTTAACTAACAATAACAGCATAGACACACATCCAGAAATCTGAGCAACTGGTCAACCTTTCAGCAGAAAATGTGACAACCCCGAATATTCAAATGTAACTTTAAGCATATCCTAACCATCTGCGCTTAAGACCAGCAGTTTTATAATTGATGCACGAAACTTCTGTGTGAAAGGTCCATGTAACCTAAGCATTCTCGGACCAGTCTGCACGTAACACCAGCAGTTTTGTAGTCGAAGCACGAAATTTAAGTGTGATAGGTTCATGCAACCCATGGAAACTAGTCCAGGCAATACTACTTTACTGGCCAATCCTGAAGCCGTCGTTGTGGCCGCGACCAAATTTTAGTAATATCAACAACACTAGAGGAACAGAATCATGCAGTCTTCTGGACATCTGCAAATTGTGCATCTCTTGAGAAAAGAGGGAAATAGGGAGGTATGACACAACAGAACGTTGTCCTGGACATCATAGGAACTTTTGCGAGACGATCATGAATAGGTGGGCTTGGAGGAAAGGATGGAGGATTACGCTGGGTCAAGACACGAACGCATAAAAACCCATACGTTTACTTTTCTCCCTCTTCCCAATATAAATTCCCCTTCGCTGAACAGACTGCATGAGGAGTATGCTCCTTGGTTGCTGTCTGTTTGCTACGAGTAGCGTTTGTCCCCAGTTTTCACCTGTGTTCCTGCTTGCAAGTATGCTTAGCCATTTGCTACGTTCGAAGTGTAGCTGCCATTAAGTAGATCGTTTGGTCTCCACGCAATTCCAGACTCATGCTGGGAGGGCGCTATAATCTATTGACTTGCCATTGCTTCCTGGCTTTTGCTAATGATGAACAGCTTAGGAGCTCGTTGAAAACAAGAGTTCAGCGCATATTACCTTCTGCTCTCATTTTGTCAATCAACGCCAGCACATTTCAATATGGGCAGTTGTAGTAGCATGTTGCATGCTCACCCCTACTTTCTAGGTAGGGACAAGCACTCGCCATGCATTCTGTAAAACAAATATGATTTCTCAATGCACGTTGAACAAGTCCCATTCTTGTTTTCATGCTGCTGGTACTCATGTTTGTGACACTTGTAACACCGTTTCAACCCCCCCCCCCTCTCTCTCTCTCTCTGTTCAATTATTGATTATTTTCTATTGTACTGATGAGGAACACTCGGAAGGAGAATTTTTCTGTTCGTTTAAGGTAATCATCGCTATAGAAACCACTTTCCAAATACATTCACATAAACTGATATCCGCAACTACGATGAAAGGGCTTGTTTATGAACACACACAGACACACAGACATAGACACAGACAGACAGACAGACAGAGAGACAGACAGACAGACAGACACACACACACACACACCACACACACACACACACACCCCACACACACACACACACACCACACACACACATTGTTTGTGGTGTGTGAACGAAGATGGCTGATCAGGTCAACCCTCGCATTGAACAGTCTGTTGCAGTGTGGGCAAGGCAAACCTGGAGATGAGCCAGCCTGTAAGGTGGTGCTTGCTTTTCTTTTTCTTTTCCTCTTCTCCGAGACTGACATTTTTGCTCCTGTGCCTCCACTCGTTTCATTTCAAAGTCTTTCACTCCGGAGTTGAGTACGGAGCGACAGGTTGAGCGATCTTGCGCAGCTTCTTCCCAGGAGGCAGGGGCGATGTTACAGCACTTCAGTAAGGTCTTCAGTTGTTTTTGCAGCGCTTCTATTGTCCTCCATGGGAACGCTTGCCTTCCAGCAGCTCGCCGTAGAACAGTCTCTTTGGGTGGCGATTTTCATCCATATGGTGTAAGCTTACATGTCTTGCCAACTTGAGTTGAGATCGTATTAGCATTGCATGAATGCTTTCCATATGGGCCCTCTGAAGCACGTCTGTAACCGATACTTTGTCCTGCCATTTGATGTGCAACAAGATTCTGAGGCATATCATGGGAAAGAGTTCAGCTGCCTGGCATGTTGACTGTACACCGTCCAAGTTTCAACAGGTATACAAAAGAGATAGCAATACAACTGTACAATACACTTTGAACTTGGTCTGCAGGTTTATTCCTTGTCTGTTCTTGTCCTACACATTGTCTTGGAGATTGCCGAAGAATGCACTTGCCCTAGTAATCCCATATGCAAGTTCCTCGTCGATGTTGGCAGTTCGTGATAACGTACTTTATAGGTAGACAAACTTATCTTCTACTGTAAGTTTCTGGCCATTGACTGTGAGGTTTGGCTCTATGGAGGGGATAGCAGGAGGTTGTTGATGCATTCAAAGTGCAATCATCGGTGAAGAGAAAGTCAGGGCAGTGTCTTCCTGGACGGCAGCATTCAATGCTTCAATGCTCAATCATCGGCGAAGAGAAAGTCACAGGCAGGGTCTTCCTGGACTTTAGATTTGGATTGTATCCTCCTCAAGTTGAAGAGCTTTCCATTAGTCCAATATTTAAAGCTAACTCCGATGTCACCATCTTGGAAAGCATCCATCAGCATGAAAGAAAACATCATACTGAAGAGGGTGGGGGGCTAGCATCAAGCCTGCTTGACGCCATTTAAAACGGGGAATGGCTGTGAGTACTCTCCATCGTCCTGCAGTCTTGCTTGCATACCGTCATGAAACTGCTTGACCATTGAGATGACCTTTGAGGGGCATCCAAACTTGGCCATGATCTTCCACAACCCTTCACGGCAGACACTATCGAATGCCTCGGTCAGGTCCACAAATGTGGCGTAGAGGCTCCTGACAATTCTCTTATAGTTGCCGTGCAGCGATAATCATGTTCACAGTGCTGCGACCCCTCCTGAACCGGCATTGGCTCTCAGGTAACAAACCTCACTCCAGATGCTGATTGGGATGGTTGTGTGGGACACTGGCCAGAATCTTTCCAGCGATGGAGAGCAGTGAGATACTATGATGGTTGTCACGTATTTTCGTTCCCATTCAACTTGTAGAGGTGAACAATAAATGTCTTTGAATTCTCACGGAAGCTGTCTTGGCTCGACATGGACTGAAATAATTCAGTGAGTTTCCAGATCCGTTGTGGGCCACCAGAGGCGCATATTTCTGCTGGAATAGAGTCAGCACCAGATGCTTTACCACTGGACATAAGCTTCACATCTTTCTCCATTTCAGTTTTGGTTGCGAGATAATATAGGGTGTAATCAAATGAGACTTGAGACAGTCTTGCGATCACTTCGTCATTAACCGTAGATGGGCGGTTGAGGACACTATTAAAGTGTTCGGCCCAGCACTCAAGAATCTTCTCTTTGTCAGTAATCAGTCTATTCCCACTGAGGAGAGGGGACTATTCTGACGATGTGGGACCATAGATAGTCTTAAGCGCACTGTATAAGTTCTTCATATCATCGAATTCGGCGAAAGACTGGATCTCTTCAGCCTTCTCATTCAGCCATGCATACTCGTTTATGCAGCTCAGATTGAGCAGTCTTTTTTGCAATGTTGAATGCAGCTTGCTTGGAAACAGAGTATGATTATTAAGGTGTTTTTATCGATATCCCCAATAACAATTAACAGGGTTGTTCATGAACACACACACACACACACACACACACACACACACACACACACACACACACACACACATACACACACAAACTCTGACGCACGCACCGCACGAGCGCCGACTCGCGCACGCGCGCGCGCACACACACATACACAGCGCCGACTCGCGCACGCACGCGCGCACACACACATACACACACACCGCTTACGAGAAAGCTGTCTTTCACCCCCACCCTCTGGGCGATTCCTTCCGTACATGTCGTTATCATGGAATTAAAAACACAGCAGAAGTAATGATTACAGTAACGATAAATGGTCTTGTTTACAGCGGCCACGCACATCCACACTTACACACACATTAAACTTACGGTCATTTCCCTGTGAGACAATAATTTCGAATTGTTTGTGAAAGTGTTCTTGGCTGTGTTCTCCTTTTCTTTCATTTAAATCATTATCTGAACACCAGATATAGGTAGCTTTCATTCGGTATTTTCAAATTTTTAAACATAAAGTCGATCGTGGGTAAACGTGTGCGTGATTCTTCCCGAAACCTAAGGTAGGTTCATAAGAGCAAGTTCGATCGTCAGAAAGATAATGACAATAGTCTTAGCTTTTCGACCAACTGCAGACCGCAATGGAAGAAACTGCCTGAACCGAGTTACCAAGAGAACAACCAACCAAAGACCGAATCATGGCGTTCTACACAGAGCTGTTTGTAATTATGTAGTTAGTTTCGTACTTATTGTGCATAAAATTCTCATCGCCGTTCTGTGGTTTAACAAATCTTTGCCCAGTCTTTGTGTTCACCCAGGCTTTTATATATTAAAACGTACTGTTCTGAGATACAAATACCCCAATTGCATGACGAATTATGTTGGAGAAGATTAGCAGACTTGACCTTAGCAGCATGGGAAAGATGGCGCGATCGGACTTACACACGACAGACGGTGTCCTAGATATTTTACGTTTTGTCCTCATTGCACAGACACTACACTACTGTCTGACATGCATGTGTGTAGCAGAAAGTCACAACCAAGGTATGTATTACTATTTACTCGTTATTTACGAAGAAGTATATCATTTTTATCAGAAGTAAGAACGTTGTGTTTACAAACGTCCAAACACGGCCATGGTTTCGGGTCGCAACGCGGATGCAAAATATTTTTGTGAGTCCTACTTTTCTCTATAGCGTGGTTTGAGGCATGCATTGTAATGATCTAATATAATACCTGCAAACGATCTGTTAATGTCTTAGTAATGAAATGTACTGGTTTTTGTGGTTAGGTTTGAGAGTGTTATAAACGGTCACTTCCCGATATTATTTTGGGTCACCACACGAACCGTTGTCATGATCCTCAATTGATCAGACGAAAAGCTCATAGTTTCAGCTTCCCGACAGTCTGACAATAACATACAAGATCGATGAATAGCATTTCAGAGCTGGATATAGTAATTCCAGTAGAGTGCTTCTAATAAATATAATGGTTCGACAAAACCATGAAGTATGACGGTCAAGCATTCATGAGGAAGTTCATCATCAAACGTCGAGCCTTTCATCATCAAACGTCGAGCTTTCTTCTCTTCTTCTTCCTAAAATACTGTTCACTCAAAAACGAGTAGGTCACCAGCGCGCATATTAAAAAATAAAATAAAATAACATAAAACAGTGCGACTCTGACTGTTGGCCCCTGGAGCAAATTTGGCAACAAGGGGTCGCACTCGATTTAAAAGCAATGGCCAAATTCAGGCCCAGGTGATAATAAAATATCTGGGGAAATAAAAATAGAAAATCATCAATATGCAGATCTCAAAACTGTCGAATCAATTTGTCCCTTGAATGAGATTGCACTTGTGGCGATCTTGATGGCACCCGGCAGTGAGTTCCACAGCCGTACAGAACTGGGATAAAAAGAATATAAGTGGTTGTCAATATTTGATGCAGGTATGGTATAACATTGACCGCCACTCCTGGTGCTACTTTTATTCAATACTAGTTGTTCCATTGGAATATCAATTACTTTAGCTCTGCCTTTAAAAAAGGTGTTAAGTTTAATAAAAGCTCTTCTCTCTTCTAAGGGTTTCCATTCTAATTTCCTCATGTTCTTCCTAGTATTCCCCTTTTCTCTGATGTGGTTCCCTGTTACGAACCGTGCTGCTCTCTTCTGAATCTTTTCGAGGTTATCAATGTCCTTTAGATGGTAAGGATCCCAAACTGAGCAACCATATTCCAGTACTGGTCTAACCAGTGTTTTGTAGCAGTCGTCTGTAACCTTTTGGGGGCAGTCATTGATGTTCCTGTATAGAAAGCTAAGATGTTATTTGCTTTCTTACATACTAAATTGTAATGTTCTTTCCATTTGAGACGACTATCTATAATCACGCCTAAATATTTTGCAGCATTAGTTTCTTTAAGAATAGTATTATGGATAGAATAATCTGATCTAATTGGTGAGCGTTTGTTACATATACGCAACACTGGCACTTTGGGGATGAAATTCATTTTCCAAGTTCTTTCCCACTCTTGTAAAGCGTTTAGATCTTCTTGTAGAATGCGAGTATCATTCTTGCTTCTGATTGTTCTATATACTAAACTGTCATCTGCAAAAAGCCTTATAGTTAGTTCCAGGAGAGAGATTTTCTACTTATGTCATTTATATAAATTAAGAAAAACAAGGGCCCCAGAACAGTTCCCTGTGGTACACCTGACAAGACTGGTTTACAATGGGATGACGACCCTTCCACAACAACTTCTGCGTTCTCCCAACGAGGAATGATCTACCCCATTTAGCAAAGATCCGTCAATGCCAATGTGTTCTAATTTAAGCAGCAGGCCCTCATGGTCAACCTTATCAAGGCTTTAGAAAAGTCTAATAAAATTGCATCTATTTGCTGTCTGTTTATTTAAACAGTTACTAAAATCATTGAGAGTTGTTATAAGTTGAGTCTCACAACTCCTTCGCTGTCTAAAACCATGCTGGGAATTATTTAAGAAGTCCATATTGTCAAGATGGTCCATTATGCTACTATATATTTATGTGTTCAAGTAGTTTAGCTGATATGGATGTAAGAGATACAGGTCTATAGTTCTCTGCTTTTGTTTTGTCACCCTTTTTGAATAAGGGAACAATGCTCGCATCTCGCCACTCATCAGGTATTACTCCCTGGTCCAGTGAAGCTTGGTAAAGTAATTGGTATACCTCACTCAATTCATTGGCACATAATTTTAAGAGCTTGCCAGGAATGCCATCGGGACCAGTAGCTTTGTTTTCATTGATATTGGTCAGTAACTTAAATACTCCTGCTTTGTTTACTTTGATGTTTTGCATTTCAGGGAGTTTATCATCATCCTTTAGTCTAACGTTAATTAAAGGTTTGGGATTTGAGAAAACTGAACAAAACTGCTTGTTTAGTAAGTTGCTTTCCCTTCAGGGTCCTGTATTAGGTTATTCTGGTTGTTTCTCAGGTCTGGAATCCCAATGTTGTCCTGTCTCTTACTCCTTTAATCAACCACAGAGCCAGATTCTGTTGTTCTAGAATATTGGAGTTGACAGAGCCACTGAATTCCTGTGGAAGTTGTTTGCTGAATTATTCATCAGTAGATTAGAAAATTGTATCCTTATTGACACGATTCTGATAGTTTGATGCAGTTTTTTTAAAACCCGGGAAGCCCGTCGTCAACACATCGTCTTTCAGTTTCACACAATGAGTGATTTCAGGAAATCTAGGGCTTATCCCCCCCCCCCCCCCCTTTTTTTTTTAATAATCTTTTCTTTTCTTTTATAAATGAAAATCAAGCAGGATCTCCATTTGCTTTTGAGTTTTGTTGTTGTTGAATATCAGACAGGCTTCAGGGGAAAGAAAAACCTCTAGAATTTTTGTCTGGAATTAAAGATGATATCAGATAATATTGAAATATGATGTACTGCTTTTGCAACCAGGAAAAACATGCTTTATAGTTGCAACCTTACAATGATAGGGTGAAAAAGCATAAGTCAGTGTCCGCACTCTGAACATGACACTGAATTAGTTTTCTGTTACATCTGCTCCAGTAAGATAGCTTAGACAGTTCTTGAGATTGTTGAAATGACAGGTGGAAGTTAGACCCAGTGAGTCCATGGACATACAGTTGTTGTTGTTGTTGTTGTCGTACCCTGGCTAAAAGACTCCAGGGATCATCCGAACAGCCGAAGCATTTGAACACTACGGCACAAATGCATCAGCTGGGGATGAGAACATTACGTGTGTGACCGTTTTTGATTACCCCGCCACATGGGGAGCCACACTCCGACTTCGGGGGATGGACATACAGTGATCATCATGTGCATCGACCAAATCAATGTGAGACCATTGTGGCAATTCACAGTCAGTGTTAATTCAGTCAGATTGCTCAGATTACAAAGAAGAAACTCTTTAAGGGAAGCACTTTGCATCCTGTTTTATTGGCTATAGTGAGTAATGGCTTGTCAGTATTGATTCTTCATTTTGACAAGCAGAGGGTCGTTTAAACTTTCACCAATGTTAATGCGTTGCCCATGAAAATTTAGCTTAAAAGAGCATCTAGAACTGCTTGCCATAGCTTGCAAGTGTTTGGCATAAGATAAGCATAATTAGCTGAATAGGGACTATGACTGAGATATCATTTTTGTTTTAGTACTTTTAGATAAACTAATAAGTGGTCACAAAACAAAATGTGAGAACATTTAGCCAGTCAGTAGATCCATTTTCATCATAAACAAAAAGAATCTGCATTACAAAGATTGAGATTGACTTCTGATTACATGTTTCTAGATATTTGCCTGCGTCATGACCAAGTGTAGTAATAGTATACTTCCTGGTAGTATGGTATTGCTGAGCCCATGATACAGCTGGCTCCTTTTTTTGCTGAAACCTTTTAAACCTTTTTCATATTTAAAAGAAAAAAACTTTTTGATTTTATTGCATTTGTGTTATACATCACATAGAAACATAATATAATATTATATTAATAATACAATATAATCTAACAACATAAACAAATAATCCAATAAAAGAAACATTAAAAGAAGGAAAAACATTCATATAGGCATACATATTACAATACATGTATGTACACAAGCAGACACACACACACCACACACACACACACACACACACACACACACACACACACACATCACACACACACTCACTCACACACACACTCTCTCTCTCTCTCTCTCTCTCTCTCTCTCTCTCTCTCTCTCTCTCTCTCTCATGTTGAGCCTAAAAATGAGTGAAACCTTGATCGAGCAGGTTACCGAACACCGTGTCTTAGGCGTGGTTATTGATGATAATTTTAAATGGCAATCACATATAAATCATGTTTGCAAACAGTTGGCTCGCAATTTGTTTTTACTCAATAAACTCAGTTATTATGTTGAACCACACATCCGGAAATTATTTTTGAAGCCCATTGCCTTTCTCACATCAACTATGCGTCCACTGTCTGGAGTGGTGCCGGTGAAAATCACATAAAAAAGATCAACTCTATGCATAGACGGGGAATTAAGCTAATTCTTCCCGACAAGTTTCTATCAACCACGGGCAAATTCGCAAAACTAATGATGTTACCACTGCAGAGCCAACTGACCTATAATAAGGCAGTACTAATGTTTAAAGTCCATGCAAACATGGCGCCAACGTATCTTGCCGAGTTTATCCAAATGGCAACAACGCGATATGATTCAAATAATTACATTTTACCACGTGTCCGCATTGATTTGTTCAAATCTAGTTTTGCATTTTTTGGTCCATCTGTGTGGAACTCTCTTCCTCCGTCTGCCAAAACATGTCAATCACTGCCGTCCTTCAAATCAGCAATACATAAACATTTACTTGAACAATAAATCTAACCTTTTGATCATAGTCTCAACGCCCTACTTTTATGCTTGCCTCTAATCTATATATTAGCTGATGAAAATGTGCATGTATGTATGTGGGGGTGGGTGGGTGGTGTGTGGGTGTACGCGTGCGTGCGTGTATGTGTGGGCGTGTGCGTGCATGTGAGCGCGTGCGTACGTCTCTGATTATGTTTGTGTAATTTTGTAATGGAATTAAAAAAAAAATAATTTTTTTTAATCATTATTATTCTTATTAATATTGTTATTGTTATTATTATAATGTTGCTATATTCTTCATTGTTTCTGCCGTTATTAATATGTGCAGTGTGTTAGTTGAATGTTGTAGAATAGCAAGGACAGATTGGAAGAATAGGCACTGCCTAAAATCTCTATCCTTGAGTAATAAAGTTTTTGAGTCTTGAGTCTCTCTGTGTCTCACACACATTGGATGTATACATACATATGTTACATAGACATTTACACCATTACATAAACGCCTTCATATGCTCATAGAGAGCATATCTATGTGAGACATTCCATCCATTACATGATATGATTATATGATTCAATAAATTGTTTGTTAAAACAAATATGAATCAAATTTGCAAGAAAATAGATTTGTGCAAGAGACATTCATTTTACTGTTGCAGGTACATTTTATGGTTACAATGCATTGTAATTCAATCTGATTTTATTTATGAAAATTTTAATGTTTGTTGAATAAGTGGTTCGTAACATGACTGTTTTTGAAAGAACAAGTGTTGTTCCATATAATTTACAGTTGATATATTTTTCAGTTTTTTGTAGTTGAAGGAGAGCTGATTAAAAAATTTGGAAAAGTTTGGCTGTGATTTGCATCTGTTCAAGTAAAACATGGCAACTATTATAAAGGGATCGAACACGTCTTACAATTACTGGTGTGTCCTGAGATTACAGATTCCATGTATCTGCTTTTAAGTTATGAGCATTAAAACATATTTGACTTATTTTGTGCTGCAAGTTTGCCCCAAAGTTTTCAGCTATGTTATTGCATTGACAAAACAAAAAGTAAGATGGATTCCTTTTCTCTTCCGCAAAAACTGCAGTTTTCATTATGCATGATTTTCTTTTTTGTTTGTGAGCTGTTTGTTGCAATTAATCTGTAGAATATCTTGATCTGAAACTGTTTTATTTCCTTAACCTCATTTAGTCTATAAAATACAAGCTTCCAGTTCGGATTGATAGGCATTGTGTCATTCATGTTTTACAAGATTTTGGCATCCGTTTATCATCA
This sequence comes from Conus ventricosus, assembly GCA_018398815.1. Taxonomy (NCBI): domain Eukaryota; kingdom Metazoa; phylum Mollusca; class Gastropoda; order Neogastropoda; family Conidae; genus Conus; species Conus ventricosus. The sequence goes on from CM031602.1 coordinate 767,745, forward strand.
ATCAAAATATCTTAGAATAATCGTGTACCCTTACACACTGAAAGAATTAAATCAAATGACTGAGTTTTTCTTCAATGCGTTGTTTTGAACTGAAATCTTGTGAATTTTCAGGTATTTCTTAACAGCCTTAAGACATCCATGTTAGAGAAAAATGTCAGAAAAGTGATATTTACATTAAATCTATCTTTAAATTCATGAAAAGTCATTAAAATACTATTTTCCTGTGAAAGGTGTGTATGCGATAGACATCTTTATCAGTCCACATTTTATAGAAGGCGGCATTGTTATCCACATTTATGTTATTGTAAAATAAAGGTTCTGTAATAATAAATAAATAAATAAATAAAATAAAGGTTTTGTAATAGATATTTTATGAGCAAAAACTTTGTAAGTCTGCAATGTGTGCTTCCAAAATTTGTTTACTTTTCAGTACTAGAAGAGATACATCATACATTTTGAAGTTACTTGTTTATAAATATGGAATCAGTGCAGAAGTTATGTTTTTCCATTTATGGGTACTTTATTTTATAAACTTTCTTATCCAAAACAGCTTCAACTTCAAGTCATGGATAAATTGTTTGTATCCAGATACCCAGTTCTCCTGCAAGATACCCAATCCTGCTTTTATACTTTTTGATTGCTGTTATACTTTTTGATTGCTGTTTTATGACCAGAGATCGGAACCTCTTTCATGTTTGCGTGACATTGCTTTTTTTGTTCTTTCTTTATTTCTTTTCCCACTGATCTTCCAAGTCCTTTCAGTGACATTACTTCCACACCACTTATTCCTTCTTTCCTGTACACACTCATTCATATTTTGTCCTTAGGTAGTTTTTATTTCTGGTGCGTTTCTAGACGATGTCATTTAATGCGATGTGTGAAAGTTGGGTTTTTTTTTTTTTTTTTTTTTTTTTTTTCAAATGACTGGTGAGTTGATTTTAACGTGGTGACAGCCCTGATGTGGCCCTCTGCGGTCGACTGGGCTATAAGCAACATTATCTTATCTTATTATCTAGGTAGTTTTTAAACCAACTCACAGGAATTGTCATTGGTGAGATTGATTTGAAGCAGCTCTCAAGAGGAAATGCTGAGCTGCTGCCTTGACATTATTGCAATTCAATGATGCTTGTTCTGACCCAACATACAACAGTACTTTACCTGCTAAGTTCCCTTCAGACAAAAATAACTGCTAAACTGTGTGAGTGTGATTCTTCTCAGGAAGTCCAACCTCATCTATCCAGCAACAGTTCCCATAAAACTTACTGCCACCAATGCAAGTCTTTCTGTGACTAGTCAGCTTATGGAATCCCTGGGATCATTTGGTGATTTTTAGGGAGTCTTCATATGATTTAGAGTGCTCCACTTGTAGTATATATGACTGGATGGCAAAAGGTAATCAAAGTTAAAAGAGAGTGAAGAATATCAATTCAATTCATCAGTAATCTGAATATAATTATGTACATATATGAAAACTATGTCACAAATCTGTGGCAACATGAAAAGAATTTTTTTTTTTCACAAGAATTACCAGCACACAGGCACGCCCTGTACTGTGTTCCATCATGAAAAATCTGAAGGACCAAACTGACAGGTGACATTACTCTCCTAAATCAGAGTTTCAAAGACTTTGAAGAGCAACTTATGATATCCAGATAGGGTGTCACTAATGTCAGATAGGACACACTCCGCAACCGAATCAAGACTAGTTTGTTTACTGTCAGTCCGAGTTTCAGTGTCAGTTGGACATTTCATTTTTTCTTTTTCTTTTTTGTTGTTTCCTAAACAGATGCTAAAAACAGAACTTTCTGTCGCTTTGACACAAATGTGATTTTTACGTACATTTCACACATATATATACTTACCTCTCATTTCATCGGAGGTATCAAAAGCATTTTTTTTTTCATCATTTAGGTGAAAATGATATTTAAAAATTGTGGTCTGAATGTTATCATTAACACAGAAGAATGTATGTAACTAGTGTGTCTATGTTTTTGAGCGTGTGTGTGTGTGCGCGAGCGTGTGCATACGTGCGTGTGTGTTTGTTTCACCTCAAATATATAAAGATGTATACACAATTCCAGTTCTGTTTGCTTTGAGCCCTGGGAATACATGTATATTCTCTTTGTCATCTTCTACTTAAATGCTGTTCTTGTTAATACTATTTATTAAGGGTAATTTTTGTGACAGCATGACGTCACAATGGCTGTGATTATTGACTTGCAACTAAGTACACTTCTTCTTGAGTCCCTAACTTCTGGTCAGAAATGACCTTTCCATTATTGAACATATGACACATGATTAGAGTAATGAGTCTTGATTAGTCATATTATTTTATTTCTGCAAATGACATTGGCGTTGGGGTAGAGGCGAGGAAAGGGGTGGGGGTGGGGGGGGGGGGGGGATGTGGAGAGGTTGTAGCCATGCTGGGCTTCTTACACATGAAGCACCCCCACTCCTATCATCCCCAAAGCACCCCCACTCCTATCATCCCCAACTCTCCCCAGGGTCACCCAACCTCCTACTTTTCTCTCTGTCTCTGTGCTGTGTCTCTGAGTCATTGACTAGCCTAAGATATTTGTCTCTGTAACAGCCAACACAGTCCAGCATGATATCTCTCTCTCTCTCTGTCTCTCTGATCAGGTCCTGCATGGATCACCCCACCTTTCCTTTTTTCACCTCCTCCTCCCCCTTCTGGTCATTAGTATGGTCTTTGGCAGAGTTGTGGATTGCTGCAGACATAGAAAGAGACAGACATGAAAAAGTGGCAAGGGAGGATACAGTGAGGGAGGTTATGGATTTGGTGAAGGCAGGTTAAAATGCTAATCTAAGGAATGCAGATATTGATCATGGAGTTGTTTGTGATTTTTCCAAAAATTCTCTGAGTCCATCATGGACTTTTTTTTAACACCAGAGATTCGCTTTAATCATGCCTATGTCATAATTCCCCAACAGCTGCCTGGCATACAAGACTTTTTTTTGCCCCCTCAGAATTCTGTTCAAAATTTCATTTTTCCAGAGAACATCTACTGATGGTTCCAAGTCTGAAGAAGGAGTCTTTTGTGCTGCTTATTGCTCAACTGTACCTGGTTAGGAATTTTCAAACCGTTTCCTCTCTGAGAATTTCATAGAAGTTGCTGAATTCACAGCTGTGGCCCTGGCACTCAAAATGATCTATCAATCCAAACATAGATTTTGTCATTATCTGTGATTCCCTTTCTGTTTGGAAGACCATAGCTGGCTTTAAAAAATCACTATCCTGACTTGAATTTTTTTTTAAAACTGTAGACCTCTTTAAATCTGGTTAAAAAATTGTTCTTGCCATGGTTCCTGGTCATGTTTGCAATCAAGATGGTGAGATGCTGACCATGTGGCCAGAATGCCACAGATCTGTCCAGACTATCACCTATGCAGGTCTGAATCCAAAAGTTCATAATTACCTCAGAGACCTCAGACAAGTGTGGAAGATAATAGCCTACACATTTTCAGATCTGTTTAAACTTGAAAGAATTCCTACCAGAGCTTTTTTGCCGGTGGTGGCTGTAAAGAGAAAACAGTTATTAGTTCAGATAGCACACAAGCCATTCTTTTTACACAAATTCCGTATCCTCTTGTTTGAAAAGGTGAGGAGGTTCTGTGGTGCATGTTGTGCATGTTGTCTGATAAACCCTTCACTCTGAAATGTGTGCTTGTGCTTTGCATTGCCTTTGATATAAACACATTTCTGCAGAATCCATGAAGACCTTATTCTGGGTGCATCTCCCATTATGATTTTTGGGTATATAAAGGTTTTGGTTTGACCCAAGAGTTGTTTTAAAAAGGCATTTTTGAGTCTGAAAGCAACTGGTGTGTGTGTGTGTGTGTGTGTGTGTGTGTGTGTGTGTGTGTGTGCGCGCGCACGCACATGTGTGTGTGTGCGTGCATGTGTGTGCGTGTGTTCAAAAAAAAAAAGAGGGTAAAAGCCATGCATTGAACTAAATGTGACTGCATTACATGGCTTTCTGTGGTCAGCTTGGCTATAGTTGTATTTACATGAAGTGTGGTGGCCAACTATTGTTTTTTAGTGTGAATATATATATACAATCCCCTTCTCTCCCATCTCCTCCACATAACTCCTGTTAGTTTCTTCTGTTTCTCAGTCCTGGCCCCATGGACCTGTTTTTTTATATTTTTTATTACTTAAGCAAGCTTCAGAGAGTTTTTTTCCTGTTCTCTGCCATGCTCAGATAGATTGGGGTGGGGATGGGGGTGGGGGTCACACATCTTCCAGAGTACCATGCGTTGAGAACATGTTCATGATGTCATGATGTAGTATACACATATAACCTATCTGAAATGATAAATGAACAGTGAAGAGTTGGCACTGACAATAACTGGGTTTGATTTTAAACCATGAGTTTAAAAAAAATGACCCATTGATTATCTGGTGATCAGGTTAAATTCCCAGGCTGTATGTGCTGACCTACTCTAAACTGTACACATTATCATGATGACAATTAATTTGTGACAAGAATGGTTGCACAAAACAGTAACAACACAAATCTAGAAAAAACAAAGAAACTTGTACAATTGTAGTATTTTTAAACGAAAAACATTCTTCTGGTCATCTTCCAATCAGTACCAAACATATTTTTGTTGACGATTACAATGTGGAAGCGAGGTGTTGTAAGATCAAAGCATTTTACTGATTTTAGGCACAGTTCAGTTTTGGTGTTGGTCTTGGTTTCAGGTAACACTTTCACTGGTTTCAGAGACATCAGACTTTACACCAAGAATTATGATGGTGATAATGAATGATATGCCATGATATGCAGTGATAAGTCATCAGTTCTTTAAAAAGTTTTTTTTCCCACTCATATGTCATTAGAATAGTTGCATCTGTGTGTGTGTGTGTGTGTGTGTGGTGTGTGTGTGTGTGTGTGTGCACGTATGCATGTGTGTGTGACTCTGTGTGTGTGACTCTGTGTGTGTGTGTGTGCTGCTTATTAACACTCACATATTGAATAAAGAAGGTAGTCATAGAGGTAGTAAAAATCTAATCTTTTAAACATTTTCAGTCTCTTAAAAGTGTCTTACTGGCATTTGTTTCATTTAAGAAAGAAAGGAAGAAAAAAACAACCAATAACAGGTCAGCGGAAGTCTTGAACACATGGTCAGTGCCAAATATACGTCTCTTCTGTTGGCAAAATCTGTCTGGAGACAGGCTTATAATTGCTACTTGAACTGGAAGCGTGCATCCAGAAGTTGATTCATAGAGGAGTTCCATCATGGGATGGAATGGAGTTGGTACACACCACATGAACACCTGCTATGGCTGCATCACATTCAAGAGAATCCGACTGGCCATGACTACATGGAAGAAATTGAGTTTCCTGTGGTACTACACTGCACCAGCTTGGAGGAGGAGCAGTACTTGTTAACTGCCTGGAGCAGTCAAATCTACACAATGGACTGGTCTGCCTGCTGCAAATATCTTGCAGTGGCATCTTTTGATCATTTGGAGGATGTCTTAGGACAGAGAGTGGTTGAGAATCCAATGCCATCAAGGAACCATCAGGAGTTCTCCAGCAGGTGGAGCGCAGTGATAAACTGTATCCCAGGTCCCTTTCATTTACAGGGTTCACTCTGGGAGGAACAGCTCTGGAGCTTGCCTTGCCTGTTGAGTGGGACATTATACATGTGTACTGACCTTTGTGTTCATTTTTATATGTTGTGAAAATAGATGATATTAGGCAGTCAGTCCTTTTAACTAGTTTGATTAAATGATCATTTGAGAGCACGCACACATACACAGACAGGCAGGCAGACAGACAGACAGACAGACAGACAGACAGACACACACACAACACACACAGCACAACACACACACACACACACACACACACACACACACACACACACACACACACAGAGAATGAAAGGCAAAATTGTATGAAAGAATTATATTCGCCTTTTTTTTATTTATTTTTTTACTTGACCTTGATCAAAATGGCTTTTAACTTTTTGTGCAAAGAAGCTTGACCTTTAGGAAAATGGCTTTTAACTTTTCGTGCAAAGAAAATAGTCTGTGCACAAAATCTATGAATTGGTCAGCATGGTGAGCATCTTAGGACAAGATCACTGGTTTTCTTTCATTATAAACACACACATAAAAAAGAACCTTTTTCTGAAACTGTTAAAATAAGAGAATGAAATGATCCATTGATGAATGTTTTGTTTTTTGATTTAGCCTAGGGATTTAACTTACAAAAAAGGGGGTGTATGGATCATATTAGAATGACATATGATTCAAATGAACTGATCAGTCAAATGGGGAAAATACCATAAACTAGACTTCTGCATGGTGTTTGAGAGAACTTAAGAATTGACCCATGAATTGTGTTTATGATTTTAATCCATTGATTTTGTTGTTGTTGCAGCATTCATCCAGACAGACAAGCATCTCACATACATTGATGGGGACCTGAGTGGAGTGCCATTGGAAGTAAGCAGATCGATCATTTTTCTCTGTTTTAGAGCAAATCATAATGGTGATGTAGTAGAAGTTATATCTTCTAGCTAACTGCAGGTCATTACACAGACAATATCGAAGTACTGGCTAGTTTACAAAAAGAAGAAGAAGAAGAAGAAAAAGATTGGTGAATGATTGACAGGGATGTTATGGTTTTATGCTTTTCAAGCCTTTTATTTTGCAGAGTGTGTCTGTGTGTGCGTGTATGTATACTCACGCATGCACCATGTGTTGTGTGTGTGTGTGTGTGTGTGCGCGCGCGTGTGTGTGTGCGCGCGTGTGTGTGTGCGCGTGCGTGTTTGCGCGCGCGCGTGTGTGTGTGTGTGGTGTGAGAGAGAGGGAGAGAGAGAGCATAAACAAAAGTAAAACTGTAGGCGTAGCAGTGCATAACATAAACAAAAGTAAACCTGTAGCAGTGCACAGGAAATGTCGGTGTATTCATCCCAAAATAAATTATAGCACTGAGTAGGAGCATTGGCAGCACAGTTCTTGAAACATATCATGTGGTGAACTATTGTATTGGACAATACAAGAAGGCTCTTATAGCTTATTTTTCAAACCTTAGAGCTCCAGTTATAAACACTCATAATGAATCTAGTGAAAACATACAAAGGTATACACTAGCACCCACATACACTCGACACATACACAATATGCCATCTGCACTTGTTACAAAGAACTGATAAATCCTACTTTCAGTTTACTGTTTTGAGATGGACCTTTATTTAAACCAAAAATGTTATTTGCGAATGATTTTACCTATAGCGCATTTCTAATATTTGAGTAAGATATTTTGATAGTGAACATTTATGGATAACATTCATGCAGCTGTTTTTTTCTTGTGTGTGTGTGTTTTTTTGTTTACCACTTTTGTAAAATAGTTGCACAGCAGCAGCCTCTGCTATGCAGATCAAGCCTCTTGACATAAGGCGAACATTTGACTTAAACACTCTGTCTTGAGAGTTCTAGTACTGCAGACAGGAAAGCCTGTTTTGATCATTATTGTGAATGTAATTTTTCATTGTGATGTCAATCTCTCCCAGAATATTTGCTGTGCACATGAATGAATCTGCATAACTAAAAGGTTTCAACTTCTGTACTTTTGGAATTGAGGCAGAGAATATTACAGGTTTTTTCAGTCATGTCTAGCGTGAAATCACATAATCATCATGTCTGGTGTGAAATCATAATCTTGAAGCTCCATAACGAGCTGTCCATGTCTGGGGATATTTAGCATCTAATTGTTTTTATTTTAAAGTCTTCCCCTTTTGATTTGCAGATAAATCCAGGACAAACAGTTTTTACAGATCCACTGTAAGTGAAAAGTGTTCTTATTTTCTTGTATTTTAAACCACAGTCGTGATCTTTGTGTTTATGTACAAAGCATTTGCTGAGCACTGCTGTTGTTATTAGTGTTGGTGGTGCTGGGGTATGATACCATAGGTGTGGGTGTGTGTTCGTGTGTGAGGTGTTAGTATCGGTACTAGTGCATGTTATTTGTAATGTTTGTGTTGTACTGTTTGTGCAGTAACTGGATGATTTTAAGATGTCTAAATAAAAAGCAAAACAAAATTGAGCTGATCACAGGTTGGATTTGGCAGGGCTGGCTGGTACTGAAGTATATTTTTGCCCCATCCTGTGATATTGTTACAGTGAGAGATCAACCATGAGCATTGTCACCAGTTCCTCAAGAACTGATCTTCCTCGGTGTCCCTCTGTCTCTCTGTCAGTCCGTCTGTCAGTCTCTTTTTCTTTCTGTCTCAGTGTTTCTTTCTCTCTCTCTCTCTCTCTCTCTCTCTCTCTCTCTCTCTCTCCCTCTCCCTCTCCCACCTCTCTCTCTCTCCCTCTCTCTCTCTCTTCTGAATACTTTCTTTCTCTGTCTCTGTCTCTCTCGCTGTGTATCTGTCTCTCAGTGTTTTTTCTCTCTGTCCATCTCCTGTCTTTTGTCACTCAGTCCATCTCTGTTGATTTTTGTCTGTCTGTCTGTCTCTCCCTCGCTCCCTCTCTCTTTTTCTATCTCAGTCACTCACATTGTGCCATACAGACACACTTTCTCTTTCAGGCTCTTGCTTGCCCTCACTCCTGTGCTCTGAGTGGACTGGTGTGTGGGAGCAGCATCACAAAAGTTTCCTTTAACTTGGTGTACATTTCCCAACAGTGGCAGTTGCTACTATATTACACTCTTTTTTGTTATCAGTAAATGACAATTATAATGAAATTACACTATTTACAGTAAACATATTTTCAGGGGTGGACACAGGAGACCAAAGGGATCCATGGGTATGGGAGATGCATGTTTTGGGGGAAGGGAAGGGTTGAGGGTAGAAAATTCCGCTAATCTCCATGTTGTGCTGAACAACATAATGACAGTTTTAGGGGCAAGGGTCATAGCGACAACAATGTAATGCACAAAGTCTGCATGCACTTATAATTTATTCTGGGTGTGAAAACACTAGCTTATACTTTATTTACTTTTTGTTTGTTTGTTTCTTTGTTTTGTATTTGTTATAAGACAGTATCAGTAATAATTAGGTTCAGCTTATGTTATAGCATCCTCCTTTTCTTATCAGATTTCTCTTTCTCTCTCTCTCTCTCTGTGTCTCAGAATTAAAAAGTAAAAGCATATATATTGAAAGGAACTTGGCATTGATTGTCATTGGCAGTTTATCATGATAAAGAATCGTTTTTGAAAGAAGTTTTAACGTAAGAACTTTGTTAATCGTGTACAGACCAAAGGGTGTTCCTCACTGCTAATTATATGTTATCAACTATTAAGACAGAATGTATGCTACGTCATTTAACCTGTGTATTTTATACATTAAATATTAAAATAAAGCGAACAAAACCCTGTCTCGAGTGATTGTTTTCATGCATTAAGCAGTTGCCTAGTAAGTAGTATGTATGTTTCTCGGTTATATTTTTTGAGATGGGATTGATTTTGACATGATAGCATAGCTGATGTGGATAGTAGTAGGCATAATATAGACTATAAATAATATAAAATGAAATTAAGTGAGTAATGATCTAGACAAATGATGGCATTGATAGATCCTTAGATGCACAAGCAAACAGTGCTTTATCTAAATCTTGATGTTCTTGACTTGGGCATCATAGCGATAGAAATGGGTGTGTGCTTTGTATGGAGGTTACACTTCAGTTCATTCTGGCTCTAGTAAGAATGAAAATGAAAGATTTTGAATTTTGCGTAACTTACTTCATACTCCCTTCATACTAACACAGCTGACTTATTTGGTATTAATAACAAGTATTCAGATAGTTATGGTCGACTATTGGCATACCTGTTTTCAGGTGCCATTTTTGCCACTCTGGTTTTTAAAATTTTTTATTTCATGTTAAATAGATGCGTGTTGATTTACATACGATTTATGATTTTATATTTTCTACATTGTTATAGCAGACTGATAACTTTTTTCTTCAGAAAATATTTTTTGGTTTGAGGTTGCCCTCATTTGTCACCAGTAGCAAAGAACAACTCATAAGTACAGAGCTATGCATTGGAAAAAATATAACCATAGAATTAGCAAATGATGTGAAAAGATGACAAGAAAGAGCATTCGGAGTGATGACAGTTAAAAACATTGATGTGGAGACACTGTTGAATTTCTAATGCAGTACCAGTGATAAAGAGAGACCCATTGTTGCCTCTTTTGCATTTGAATAGCAGGTAACAAACCTGCTGAAGCCTGACTCAGATGAGCATGCATGACTTTTTCATTGACTGAAGAATGGAAATCACTAGGCCTGACAAGGTTTGCATGGCTTTCATTGCTACTACCCTGTGTAGTTGCAAGCAAAACAGTGCTCCGGCATACTTTTGTGTGTGTTGATTGGCCTGCCTACCTGATGGGCCCATCAATCAATATCCAGAATGGAAAGCATATGGGTCCACACACTGCAAGGCTTGTAAGCCCTCTTTTACTGGAATCGACATCATTGAATATTTGGTGTGTGTGTGTTTGTGTGTGTGTGTGTGCATGTGCATGCGTGTGTGTACATGTTTTTGCGTCTGTTTTAGATGCACTTTCTGTGTTTCTGCTGTCTTCCTCTCTCTCAGTGCCGGAAATATTGGCCGACAGCTTGAAACTGAAAGTTTGTGCCATTGCTGCGATTGCATCAGAATCTGGTTAGACCAGATAATTGACTGGAGGCAGCAAGCTTTACCACCATGTTTGGAAATGGCAAGTCTTGTTAGATTGGTATTGAAGCAAATTTTGTGGGTAGCAAGAGCTTTTATTCGTTTAGAAGGCAAGATTTAAAAAGGGGAGGAGCAGTTTGGATAGAAAGTGTTAAATAATTCTGTTCAACCTATTTCTTTTTTTTTGGTTTATTGTTTCATAGATATGATAGAAAAAAAAAAATTATCTTGGCTTATGGCTCATATATTTTTGAATGTGATTTGGGCGCCTGTGGTAAGGAGATGCAGTGGTACCCAACTTAGCCAGTATAATTTTTTCTGATGGTTTGTGGTGGTATTGTGATACATTTTTCTTTTTATAGGAGTAAAAAAGAACTTTTTTTTTATAGTTCTCTTAAAACTTTGTAGGGAGGACAATATTTAGTGATGAGCTTCATTTCTGTCTTGGAGAAAAAGTTGTTGCCTTAAAAAAACTAAAGAGATTAGGTTTAGAAAGGAATTTCTTTGGATCATTTTGAAAGTAAACAAAACTTGCTTGCTTGGAAACACATAACTTGACAGGGTGAAGAGAGCAGTGATCAGGAAACGGTTAGAATTCCTGCACTGGAAACAGTTTATGCCTTTAAAAGAAAAAAAAAAGAATAGAGATAAGGTAATGCTTTGCTTCAGATTATTTGGAGACAAAAAGTGTTTGTTTTGAAATAGTGAGTGTAAGTTGGGCTGATGGCTAGAACAGTGTTCAGTGGAGAGCTTGAATTTCTGTGTTTGAAAAAGTGTTTGTCTCGAAAAGAAAGCAAAATAAACAAACAAAACACACAAACAAACAAAACCAGAAGGATTAGATTTATAAAGAAATGTCTTCAGATCATTTGGAAACAAAACTTGATTGTTTTGACATAGTGTGCAGGTTATTGACCTGATGGAGAGAACAGTGTGGATACAAGACAGAATTCCTGTTTTGAAAAAAAAAGAAGTTTTTGCCCGAAAGAAAGAGAAAGGGAATAAATTTAAAAACTGAGTTTGCTTCATGTGATTTGGAAGCAAAACATGTTCTGTTAGAGATACGATAACTTTACATTACCTTCGTTTATTTATACAATTTCAGCTGTCTGACCTTAAAACCATGGTGGAGCATTCTGCCATTTGCTTGTGTATTTTATGGTTTATGGTTTTGGCCTGTGTTGATTCCTCTGTGCTGGTGTTAAAATCATATATCACTATCAGCAAAGGCTTGAGGGACTTAAGGGACCAGCATGAACTGCTGACACCACATCTTGTATTATGATGGAGGACATACTGGCCTGTTGTTGCAGGCTTTTTTCTGCCATATGTTTGGTTTCTTTTCCCATCTTTGAGCCTTTCAAGGAGCCATTATTCCACCGTCAGTGGTCTTGACTGGTTCTTCTGTCATGGTTAAAAGAGCCTGGTTAGCCACAGTAAATATAACTATTTCAAGTGATTTTCTTTTCGGAGAGAGGCAACTTACTCGTCTAACTGCTTTAGTATTTTGTGTTTCATCTTCCTTGGTGGAAAGGACTGGTTTGTCATCCATGGCTACTTTCAAGATGACTTCTATTACCAACACTAAAAGTAACTGAGAAAGTGCATCTGTTTCTTTAGATTGTTCTTTTTCTTCTGGATGTTGTGCATCTTTTCTATCACCTGGGCTCTAAGGTGTCTTCTATCTTTTTTTCCTTTCCACTCCATACTTGCTGTAGATACAAGGTCTCAGAATTTGGTCTTCCTTTCAACTAGATCTGATTTTAAGAGATATTTGATTTATTTAACCAGAAGTTCTGATTATCAAGAGTAGGTCAGAGAGCTAACAAAGAAATAAAAGAAAATTAGCAAAGTGCTAAACATGCTAGGTGGGCAATAGTTTTTCAATGCCAGTGCACAGCCAAAGGCTAAGTATAGATATGGAAAGAATAACCTTACAAGTATGTGTGTGTGTGTGTGTGTGTGTGTGTGTGTGTGTGTGTGTGTGTGTGTGTGTGTGTGTCTTCTTTCGAGGTCTGAAGTGGTTGTCTGATTAATTGTGCTTTGGATAAGATGATAAGCGGAGGTCGTATGTACAGCTTGCACTTAGCACACGTAAAAAAACACATGGCAAAGAGGAAGTTGTCCTTGTAAGTTGAGTGTTTTTCTTCGAATTTTTAAACCTTCTGTGATTGGTTAATTGAACAAAAACAGGCAGGAAACTCAGTGTTACTGTGCTGAAATAGCGTGGGTTCTTGGAGACTGCAGAATACATTTAACACAGAGAAATATGTTGTGATGTAATATAATACAATACAGTACAGCATACTAGTAATTTAATGCAGCACAGTGCAGTATGCTGTGCAGTGCAACACAATAACATACAATGCTGTGCAGTGCAATGCAATACAGTGCAAAACTGTGCCACATATACTGCAGCACTGTGTGCAAGCTTAATAGATGTTGCACTCAAATTGTTTTTCATTCTAAAGCACAAAACTGACATCAAGGATTGTGGGATATTTTTCTCTGGTTAAGGTTAAGGGCAAGTTTGTTGTTGTCATGTGTGTGTTGTGTGTGTGTGTGTGTGTGTGTGTGTGTGTGTGGAGTGTTGCTGGATATGAATCGGATTACTACATGATTTCTTCATGCAGCACCCTTTATGCATTAAGTTTGTAGAACATTCATAGTGGTGGCAACAACCATCAAGATTAAAAAAAAGAAGATATGTATATACTTGCTGTTATGCACAACTATATCCACAAAAATTCATGTTTGCACACAGGTGCTTCCCCTTGCCCTCCCCGTTATCCTCCCTGCCCCCCCCCCCCCCCCCCCTCCGCCCCACAACACACACATACACACACGCAAGCGCACATTCATAAATTTAGGACATTTGTCTGTCTTGTTTGTGTTTTCTCCAGCTTTTTGTTTGTTGCTTAGAAAGTTTGCTCGATACGTTGTTGTTGCTGTTGTTATTATTCTTACTGTTAAATAGTTTTACATTTAATCTTGACAGTTGAGCTGTTTTACTCAAACACCAATGCAGATTTGATGTTTAAACTTAAGTTTGTATCATGGTACATGCGCGCACACACACACACACACACACACACACTCTCATACACACACTAGCACACACACACAGAGCGTCCTGATATTGCTTCTTGTGGTTGACTGGGCTGTAAACAACAAGAACTGACAAATTGACAAACACATACATGTATGAGTGTGCAATCTCTCTCTCTCTCTCTCTCTCTCCTCTCTCTCTCTCTCTCTCTCTCTGTCTGTCACACACACACACACACACACACACACACACATAAATGTCAAGATTAAATGCATGGGTCTTGTGAATAGAAATAGCATTTGCTGGCTGTTTTGCAAATTAACACACTTTTATACTTTGGTATGAGTGAGCTTTAGCCATTTTTTGTTGGGGGTGAGAGATAGGGGGTGGTTGGATAAGGAGCGTGGAGTGTGCATGCTTGAACATGTGTGTGTGTGTGTGTGTGTGGAGAGGTTTCAACCCAGGAGAGAGGCAGGCAGATCTATATATATACCATAGCTCTTTTGACGTGCTATTTGACCAGGTGTGGCGAAAAGTCACATGCCATGAGACTCGTGTTAAAAAGTCAAATGTCATCGTGATTCAGATTAACTGGTGCTTTGGTATGTTAGTTTGCCGATGTGTCATTCTGGATGCTCATGTGATGCCAGACATATCTTGTCTCCTGAAAATTGATGCTTTGACTGTCTCGTTATGAGGCATGTGACTAGGACCCTTCCTTTCCAGTTTACGCTTGTCTACTCATCTTCCAGCCCCCTTCTGTTTCTTCCATCACTTCAGCTCTTAGAGGCATTGATTTTTGTGGCTGCCATACAGAAATCATGTACCAGGTTAACCCATTTGCCAAATAGAAGTAGTTTTCCTCCCCCCCCCCCCCCCCCCCCCCCCCCTCCTGCAGTCATGAGACCTAGTTTATAAGCAAACTGGCAGTTCTAAGTGATTCACTGATTTTTCCCTTGTAAGGTGTGGTTGCATGTTGTTGTACCTATTGTTTAGAGGGGACAGGGGGTTATTTTGGTGGTAACACGGTATTTAAAAAAAATGTTCATTAACAGTGCCAAGTGGAATGATAATGATCAATAATAACACTTTCAGAAAGGGAGGGAGGGGTGGATGGCATGGAAAGGTGGAGGGAGAAAGGAAGAGAAGTTAGGGTGGGAGGAATGGGCTAGGGGGAAGGAAGGGGAGGAGGGGTGGGAGGAGGGGGAGGTGGGCAGAGGAGAAGATGGATTGCCATAATGATTGTATCTGATGTTGATTTGTCCTATTTCCGTTTATTTGAAGAATTGATGCAAACATTTTTTCTGTCAGATATCAAGTTGGGGCTTACAGAAATGTCAATTTTTTAAGCCTTTGGAGTGCAGTAATATAGTCCTTGCTAAGTCCTTTTTAAAAAAAAAAGAAAAATGAATGTTATACAATACAGTGGGACCTAAGCTTGATGGTAAGCTCTTCTCTTGACGATTTCTGTTGCAATACATGAACGTGTGTGTTTGTGTGTTCATAGAAGTACAGTTACCGAGTCCTTTTCAGAATCCACATTGGCTGTGTTTGTTACAATGAGTATGATTCAGACAGGATGTCAAAGAGCTAAACATTTCCTTCCTGCAGGAAATGAGCTGCATTGTTTGTGAGCAGTATGATATCAACTAGCATGAGCTGCATTGTTTGTGGGCAGTACGATATTATCAACTAGCATGTAATCATAAGTTTCGCTTTTGACCAACTGCCATTCAGGATTTCACTAGGGCTGAGAGTTCCTATTGTATTATGAACACTAGGGGAAAGAATCAAATAATACAACCATTTTAATGTGAGAAGAATCTGAGAAATTTCTCGTCAGAGTGTGTATGTGTGGTGTGTGTATATATGCATGTGAGTGTGTGTTTGTTGTAAGAACAACTGTACTGTATTGTGTCAGTGGTAGGGTTTGCACATTCTCTGATAACCAAGCTCAGGTATTATTTACAAACGTTGGGAATGCCACTAATCATATGATATGTTCTGAATTAGCAAATAGATGTTGCCAGTGCCATGGCATTTTGAATAGATGTGGCAGAGCATGTGTAGCTGTGGCAGTTCATATATTTTGAGTAGATGTAGCCTGTTCCATGTTATATATTTTTAATAGATGTAGCCAGTGGCATTGCATTCTGAGCAGATGTAGCCATAGGCAGAGTGTATGTAGCCAGTGCCAGAGCATGTATTCTGAACAAATGTAGCCAGTGTCAGTGCATATATTCTGAATAAATATAGAAAGTGCCAGCATGCATATTCTGGATAGATGTAGCCAATGCCAGTGTGTTCTGAACAGTTGTAGCCAATACCAGTGTAGTCTTGACAGATGTTACCAATGTCAACGGTGTGCATTCTGAATAGATGTTGCCAGTGCCAGTGCTCATGCATTCTTAACAGGTGTAGCCAGTGTCAGTGCATACATTCTGAATAGGTATAGCCCGTTCCTGTGCATGTTTTTTGAATAGATGTAGCCAGTGCCAGTGCATATTCTGAATAGGGTTAGCTCTTGTTAGTGCTTTATTCTGAATATGTATGTAGCCATTGACATTGTACCTGTATTCTGAACAGACAGCCAATGTCAATCCACATTCCAGACCTGAAAATTCCCAGATAATTTGCAGTAGTTCTTAGGGACAAGTAAATCTATTTGTCTCCCCCTCCTCTCCCTCCAATTTCTGCTTGTTATTCCAAACTAAAGAGACAGTTAACAAAAGTAATGGCTGAAATCAGTCAGAACTTGTCAGTGATGGCATGCTCTGTATACTTATTGCTCATTTCCACGCTGATCAAGCAGAACATGTGCTTGCTGCTGACAGATTTTGTTTATAGAACAAGCTTTCTCATTGAGACAGCATTCTGCCGGGATTTTGTTCTGAGTAAGAACAAGCCATGTCTCGCTGAGACAGCACTCTGCTGGGATTTTGTTATGAGTAGAAACATTATGGCAGTGGGATGGTTGGATGTGAAAATGAAAAAGATTGGATTTGGAGGGAAGTGCAACCATTCTGCCCTGAAGCTTACTGCACAGTCGCCCTTTCACTGACAGTGACACAGTTAGAAATGTTGTTTCTGAGCAGACGATTAAAGAAATGATATTCACTTACATGGTTGAAGATTCAGTTGTGTTGGACAATTGTCTCAGACAGTTGGAAGGTTTGGATTTGAGCCCTGCATATACCAGCTGAATTAATGTGACTAGTGTGAGTGCATACAATATATATACAGTCTTCATGTTACAGTGCTAGTATGGTATTTAAAGTGGATTCATTTTCACACTCTGGTCTTGGAGTTCTAGGGCTTTAGTGGCTTACATTGTCAGAATTAGATTGTTTTTCTTCCCACACCTGACTGGCTGACATATTTCCAGACTTCCTGTGACCTGCGAAGTTACAAGGGAATGGCAGTTCTAAAGAAAGGTGCCAGTTAAAAAACAAAACCAAAGCTTTGGGCCCGGTCAAGGGTATATGTGCACTTTCGGATTTTCACAAAGGACTGAGAATTTGTGTTGTGAGAATACAGGAGAGGTGAATCAAATGAAATAAAACAAAACTATTTTTATGTGAGAAAGATCAGAGGTTGAGATCAGAGATCAGAGTGTGCGTGTACATGTGTGTGCGTGAATGCATGCATGCATATGTGTGCATGAAAATGGCTGTATTCTGCTTTTTTCAGTGGCATGCACACTTTCAGATTCGCCGTAATTACCAGCTCAGATATTATGAATGGATGTTTGGAATATCATTGCGCATGTATTCTAAATGAGCAAATAGATGTTGCCAGTGCTAATGCTTTCTGAATAGATGTAGCTCTTGGTAGACTCGTAGAGCATAGTTGGCGTGCATGCGATTTGGAATAGGAGCAGTCAGTGCCAGTGCATACATATTCTGATTAGATACAGACAGTGCCAGTGCATATGTATTCTGACCAGATTTTAGCCAGTGCTAGTGCATATATCTCATAGTCATAGGGTCAGTTTTCTTTTAGCGATATTGATGTAAAATGGGATTCATTGTCACATGTGGGTCTTACAATTGTAGGCTTTTGCACCTTATTCAGTCAGATTTAGATGAATGTTTCTTCTCAGATTAGCCTGCCTAACAGATTATATTGCCAGTCTTTTATAAAATATATTGTTGATCTGTGAAACAACAAAGCATGCAGAAATTACATGCCAGTTGAATCAGGATCACAGAGGATTGAAAATAAAACGTGGCCCCAGTCCACAGTCCTTTTTCCATCCACACACATAGTATCGGTGAAAACAAGGTCATTCTAGGATAGATAACAAGTGCTTGCTGTATGAAAATGGTAATGTTGATAACAAATAGCCATCTTGTGAAACAGCTGCATCTTTTATGTTCATTTCATATTTCTTTTTTCTTTTTTTTTAACTGCTGCCTTGTGACATAGATAAGAGGTAGAGGTTGGAGCAGTAGTTGGAACTTCTACCTGTAGAACGCACAGTTAGGCAGACATATGCACAAAAATGTATACATACTTCATACTTGTATACATGTGTGCATTAATAACCCTTTCTCCACCCTCCTCCACCTTCCCCTTCTCTTTTTCTTTTCTCACACATGCACACACACACATCTGATCACACACACACACACACACACACACACACACACACACACACACACACACCTCTTTCTCTCTGACACACACACACACACACACACACACACACACACACACACACATACACACACACACACACACACACACACACACACACACACACACACACGCATATGCATGCATGCACACATGCGCACACAAATATGCACACACAGGCAGGATCAGCCCTGATGTGGCCCTCTGCGGTCGGCTGGGCTATAAGCAACATTATCTTATCTTATCTCCCGCACACACAGGCACACTTGTACATGGTGTATGTTTTCTCCTGCCTGCCAGTAAGTGTGCTACATCTATTCAGGTTTTACAATAGAAAAGTCAAATAAGGTAGAGGAGATAGCTCTGTTGTGACCAGCCATTTAAAAAGAAAAAACAAAGGAAAAAGATGGAAAGAATTTGATGCCACTTCACCGATGACTTGAATCAGTGTTATTCATAGTTTCAATTAAGTTTGAAGATGAGAGTAAATATTGAGATGTTATCCATTGCTATAGGGATAGCTCCTCTCTCTTCCCCAGTGTCTCTCTCTCTCTCTCTCTCTCTCTCTCTCTCTCTCTCTCTCTCTCTCTCTCTCTCTCTCTCTCTCTCTCTCTCTGTGTTAATCTATCAGTCTGTCTTATCTATCTATCAGCCTGTCTGTCTCTCTCTGTTGATCGATCAGTCTGTCTTATGTATCTGTCTTTATGTATTCATATATATACATGGAAAAGTATTATTTGAATACTATGTAAATACTTTAGTGTCAGTGAAGTCTGTGAACTTTGAACCCTTTATCCATCCTTGTCATGGCTCGGTGTGTTCTTTGGCTGTGATATCAGTGTGGTAGAAATGCAAATGAAAGATTATTTAATTATCTTGTATTTGTAATTATGTCTTCTAGCTGGTTTTGGGCTATGTCCTTTGGAATTGCGTTCATCTGTCTATAACTTGGTACTGTTTAGCGATTTTTAAAGGGTTCCAAGTCTTTTTTTTTTTTTTTACTCCTGTCCCATCTTCTGTAGCACCTCAGTGACATTGCATGCACCCATGCTGCTCATTCCAACCCCTCATCTACTACCACATCCCTGGCACCAGCAATTTACAGGGAGCAGTCAGTGTCAAGAAGTGGTCATGGGGCAACCCACCAGAGGAAACACTGCACCACTGCCTGGTCTCTTAGATGGTG
Organism: Conus ventricosus; assembly: GCA_018398815.1. NCBI lineage: Eukaryota > Metazoa > Mollusca > Gastropoda > Neogastropoda > Conidae > Conus > Conus ventricosus. Next base: position 787,282 of record CM031602.1, read on the forward strand.
TTCACTGGTGCCTGTTCTGATCCAACATAAGCAGGACACCACATACCCAGTCCTTTGTTGACACAGGTCATGGAGTGTGCATGAGTGACCTCTCCAGAGGGCACCATCATGTCTGTCCTTGTCAGTTCCCATAAATTTGCCAATAATGGTGACCCTTACAGAATCAAAACAAGTCCACAGATGTGGAAAGGCAATCAAAACTGGTGTCACCATCAGAGCAAAAAGGGCCATGGAATATGCCTTTTTTTCTTTCTAAATGCTGATTTTGATGAGGATGAGGTAATGAAGATGATGCTGTGGATTGCTGTTGATTGCTGTTTTGGTGTGAGACTGCGTAACAGAACTGTACTCTGTGCGTACTTTCTTAATTATCCCAGCATCAACTAGGCCTGAGAGAAAAACACTTTCAGTGTTGGTCAGGAAATTTGAGCAACACTCTTAGAGACAGATCTGTAATGGGGATGAAACTCGACTGTGTGGTCCCAGTCTTCCAAATTGAACATATAGCAATCTCAGCTCTGGGTAGGAGCTGTTGGGGTAGAAAATACAAATGGCTCTGATGAGGATTGAACCTATGACCTTCCAGCTGGAAGTCCGTGCCATTAACCACTTTACCATACTCGTTACTGGCTGGTAGTGTTCCAAGACTTGGTCATGCGTCATCTTATATTGTCATCCAGTCACTTGTGTTGGTCATGAAGCTGCTGAAGCAGTTGCCTGTTATTGTTCCTGCTTGCGGCCTGTGTCTTTCTGTTTGACCTTATAGTGCCTGCCTTATGACCCTAATAAAGTTATAAACAGTGAAACTGCAAACACATGTTGAAATTCTCCGCCATAGAAGGAACACACTTTCTATTGTGGCAAAAAAATAGTCACAGGTTGTAAACACACATGACCAGTTCTGTTGGACTATGATACTGCATTAGTCCCTTCTGATGATATTTCTGCGGGAAGACATATCTTCTAAGGATTGTTTGGGAAAATGCTGTTAAATACTCCCTTGAAACTTCCATTGAGGACAGGTAAAAACTAGTCATGAAAAACGTCTTTTCCTATGGTAGTTTGCGGAAAGTGCGTGTGTGTGTGTGTGTGTGTGTGTGTGTGGTGTGTGTGTGTGTGTTTTAAACATGTAGCTTTGATGCTGCTTGATTGAAAAAGGGTTTGCAGATTTGATTGGGGATACGACTGATCATTTATGGGGATGAAGCAAATATTTTACAATAACAGAATAAAAACAATCACGCTACAGATTTTTGTCAGCCTGTTCCACCCATTTGTGTCACTGGGTGTTGCGCAAACAACTGTGAAAACAAATTCCGAAAAATTGCAACAGTGTAACGTGAAGAGAGAAAATTATTGTACTTGTTTATGTGGATGTGTGAATGCCAGGTCACACTGAACTTCTGTGATGTTGCCATATGCGCTGAGTGGGGAGAGTGAGTGAGTGTGAGATGAGGAGAGAAGAGAGAGAGGAGAGGAGAGAGAGAGAGACCAGCTGGTTATGGTCAAAATCCAGCAAATGATCACTACAAGGCACTGTGATTTCCTGTCTCTTTCTGATGCCTGCAAAAAAACATGACTTCTTCTTTCTGTCAGTCTTTGTATTTATGAGGGCTTATTTGTCGACCTTTTCATGTGATTTTACAATGTTTACACTGATACCATTTGGCGTGATTTGGCACACAGAGGTATAACCAATTCTTTCATGAAGGGGGGGGGGGGGGGGGGGGGGGGGGGGTGCTGGACTGTTTCATACTGTATTGTCTCCTCTTGGCTGTTGTGTGTCTGTCAGTAGTACATCTCAGGTATCTGACTTCCTTTTTGCTTCAAAGTTGCTGTGCCGTTGTAAGAAAAAAGTTAAAAGGGAAAAAAAGGGACTGACATATGTGCCTGTCCTGGAAGATGAAATCAGTTTTTGCACAAAACTTTGGAGTCTGTGTGATCCACCTGGAGCTGCATTAGTGAACATTGTAATTGTGTTTTACTTTTGATTGCATATGAAGATGTGTTATAGCTAAAATTCCATGTGTCTGTCAAAGATAAACTCGGTTAAGGTGTGCTGTTAAGAAATGGTAATCACACTCTTCTACTGGGCTTGGAGGGCATGTCATCACAATACCATTTTTTAATCATATATGAAGAATCTTATTAACTTTACTGAGATCGGACCAGAATAATTTTAATTTTCAGACGTTTTTCCTGCTGACTGTTTTATGTCTGTGCATAGAGTTGTTGATCTTTTATGATTTTTCTCTTAAGTTGGCTTATACTGTGAGACTTGGGGGAGGATCAAACCACTTTTCACTGTGACTTGATTCCACTAATGTTCGAAGCACTGGCCAAGAGATTGTTAATTTTGTCCAGATTCATGATTCATTTGGTGGGGTGATGAGGAGGTGAGGGTCCAAATTGGTTTTTTTGTTTGGTGCGAAGATTGTAAACATTTTCATCTGGACAGAGTTTGTGAGTGACAGTTGCATTTCAGAAGGAAGATGTGACAGTTTTCAAACTTGATGTGGAGAAAAAGCATCAAACTTGTAAATTGCAGAGCTGTTTTATGACTCATGTGCTTCTCTCTGCTGACATCATCTGCATATGATATATATCATGGGTTCATGTGCTTCTCTCATCGTTTCTCTTTCCTTTTTACATATACAGGAAAACACCAGCCTACACACCTTCACACACAAACATATGAATGCAACTTGCAACTGTGCACCTTATGCAATTTATTCATGCATGCATGGACATGAACTATTTCACAGTATTTGGAGACACCAGTTATGATCAAAATTGTGAGATTTGAAGTCATTTATCTTCATTCATGATGGATGAGATGAAATAAACATGACATTTTAACTGTATTCTTGCATGAAATACTAACAAAGTCATCAGTGTTATAATTTAATTGTGGAAAATCAAAATAACATGCAATCGTGTTTTTTATGGTCAGCTTAGAGCATTTATGATACCAACACCATCTCATGCAAGAAGTACTGATTTGGAAAATAACAATTTTATTTGACCCCATCCACCATTACAAGGATTATATGACATCAAAGTTTACAACTGACAGTTACAGGTGTCCCCAAATACTTTTAAAATGCGTACTTATTGAACATGTGTACACACATGTATACACACATGTTGGAAAATATTTGGTGTTTTGCTTGCTTTCAGCTTGCAAGATGAGAATTTTTACTCAAGTGGGATACGACTGGATCCTCCCATGCTTGATTTTGAAGAGCAGTAAGTTGGTTTGTTTGCCCCTATGACTATTAATCAGATTTCTTGGCACAATGCGCACCGACAGGTGCATTATAATGATGATAATAATGATGCATTATTGCGCAGGTTCTAAAATAGTTTTGTGTTTTAGTTACAGTCATATGACAGTCTCTTTGCTTCCCATCGCCCTTTTTCTGATCCCTGCGCACACACACACACACAAATGTACACACACACACACACACACACACACACACACACACACACACACACACTAACGCATGCACGTGCGCGCATGCGCTATGGATGGATAGATGGACCTATTTTCATATTATATTGTTCAGTTGTACCAAACCTACACAAGTTTGATGGAAGAATAGAAGGGATGAGTGACTAGTGAGAGAGAGAGAGAAACTGAAAGAATGATTGTTAGAAAGTTTACTGATTTATTTATCAATCAACCCTACGCCTATGGAAGGAATATCCTGTCTGTATGCTGACAAACACTTTTAACTTGATTCAGAAATTCACATGTACTGTTTTCCTCACTCATAGTTTTCAGTCTGTTTCTCCTAGATCCATAAAAGTATGTATTATGAATGAAAATAAAAACATCTGAGTTGCCTAGAACTTAGCCTGCAAAAGATGGTCTTCATGTTCATCTGAATTGTACAGATTTGCCAAACTGGGATCATTTGCAACCACCTCTGTTAATTCAGTGTCACCTCCTAAGCCAGGGTCTTCATCCTCACTGTCTTGATCATGCAGCTGTTTTCATGGAAGGTGCCAAGCATGAATCTGATGTGATATAACGGCAAATTTTGATCTTGGAGACCAAACTGGACTTTAAAAACATGCTGTTGAATCTTCTATTTCATGCACATGGCAAAAGTTATGGCTTCTCAGATTCACATGGAAGAGAGCTTCAGTGTAAAGCAACTCTCATGATGAACCAGCTGTATTTCTAGGTATGTGGGTCAAGAGAGCATTTGTTCAGCACATATTTTGTATGTTGGCTATGCCTAGTGACAGGAGCTGAGCGCGCATACATCGTACAGGTACTGAAGGATAAGACGACTGTTTCTCAGTTTTAGCTTTTTATGGAAGAGGTGTGAATTTAATAGTTGAGAACAGCAAGCATGGTCGTGAGACCATAATATGACCACAGCAGTAAAAACAGGAAGAAGGCTCTGCACCATTTGGATTATAACTGCAGCATCCAAAACAGCTACTAAAGTCCTTGATCTCGGGAATGTGACTACGTCGTTGAAAACAGCAAGCTAGGTCCCAGATCTCAGGAATATGGCCACAGCATTGAAAAAGAGAAAGGTTTTGGTTTTATAAATATGAAAGAAAGGTCGCCTAGGTCCCACGAATATAGCCACAGTGCTGAAGACACCACAGGAATATGACTACCATGTTGGAAAATGGCAAGAAAGATCACTGATCTGTAGAGTATAACTTAAGTACTGAAATTAGCAAGGAAAGTTTCTGAGTCCCAAGAACATGACTAAATCCTTGAAAACAGGGAGAAAGGTTCCTGGTCCCAGGAATATGACAATCACATTGGAAACATTGAGAATGCTTGATGGTCCTGGGAACATGACTAAACTGCCAGGAATTTGAGAAGCAGCTGCTGCATCGACAATAATGTATCAGGCGGGTATTCAAGTTCATTACAATGTTGACTGTTCAGTGGCTGTGAAACACCAATAAACAACCAACTTCCATCTGTTTCTCTATCCTCCCCCAGCTGTATCCCTCACATCATCCCTCTCACCTCACACACACACACGACATGCACACGCATGCGTGCATGCATGCATGTGTGCCCAAGCACATGCACATGCATACGCATACACACACACACACACACACACACACACACACACACACACACACACACACACACACCACACACACCACCATGCAAACACTCAGAAACACACACGCACACACTGACATTAAAATACAAGAAAAAACAAACAAACAACAGAGCAAAAGACACCACCTCCATGAAAGAAACAGATACTTTATGCCTGAGCAACAAAAGTTTGTAATATGATCAGAGATTTGAGGATATGTATCACAGGCTTTTTTTTGTTTGCAAAATCAACTTTCAAAATAATCTGTAGCTTCATTTATAAGACTGGTGGGATCTTTTTAAGACAATAATGTAACAGTGTGTTTCTGTAATCTTTCGAACTTTTGTCCATGTCTTTTGGTTTTGGTTAATTCTCTGTTGTCAGTTGGAGAAGTTGATGTGGATTTAGCCAATGCATATATTATAGTTGCTAACAGCATTAATTAGATTTTTAAACTATGATTTTTATTATGGGTATTTTTTCAGTGTTTGAAAAAAAAATCATGGCTTAAATTTAAATACAGAACGACAAACAAACAGGAAAAAGAAAATAAGAGAAAGATGTTAAGGCTTAGACCTGCTCCAAACACACCCTGATCTGGGTGTAGTAATCTGTCGATACATGTGTGCGCTCTGCCATGCTTCCCTTAAACTAATTTTGCTGAGCTTCAGAGACTGTGCCTTCTTACTACTGCATTAATCTAGGCAGAGCAATGCACTCTTCCTCAGAAAAACCCCTCCTCAGCAGGATTACTAATTTTGCTTCCCAAAGGTTCACACCCCCCTTCCCCTTCCTCTCCCCTTCCTGCCGCCAAGCACTTCCATGCGTCTGCTGGAAGTGTGTAATTCAGTTTCATTTTCGGTTGTAAATTGCTATTAACAGATGTCACGCTCATTGTTTCTCTGTTAGTCATTGTCCCATCTCCCTCTCCTCAGGCACCTCCTTCCAGTCAGCTACCTTTCTATGCGCTGTGAATGACAGTAATGAAGTAGTGTGATCATCCATAGTCACAAGTTATGCATTATATATCGTGTGAATGTTACAAAACATGCAGATTTTGATGTACTAAGATTAAATTTGCATGGGAAATGGTGTTAGGGGTGGAAGAGGGTAAGGAGGGGAAGGAAATAAGCAGAAGTTAACTTGGAAAGCATTTCTGAAAATTAATCTTGTCGGCACAGAACAAAAATAACAAAACTTTAGAATGAAGTTTCAGTGTTCTCTGTCATTCATATGTCACTCAAAGGAGTAATGAACTGTAGCCTTTGAAATTAACAGCTGTAAATAAACCTGCTTTGCTTAACTTGACTTTATGATCTGCTATTTATGGAGGGTTGTGATGGGGGGGGGGGGGGGGGGGGGGGGGGGGGGGGGCGGAGAAACCTTTGACTGCAACATTACATGAAGGTGGTCGGCAATAGCACAGTGCAGGGGTATTAAGAAGTGACATGTATTTTTTTTCATTATGTAATAGTTTAGTGAACAATGTTTATATGTTATAGTGTAACTCTGTTTTTTTATATTTTTTGCTTTCAGGCCAGTCGGGATGCCCCGCTTGGAGAAAGTGATTGTACAAAACACAGATTTGAAAATAGTTTACATCTGCTGTCCATTTCAGGCAGCACTGTACATTTTCATTGTTCATTTTTTCAAGACAAAGTGAGTGCTTTTAATTATGTACTATCATTTGTCATTCTTATTAGTCTTTATTGATATAGAATGATACTCGCTCTGTCTGTGTCACACACACACACATGCACGCACGCACGCTCGCTCGCTCGCTCACTCACTCACTCACTTGCACATGTGCACACACACACAGATACACACCCATGCATGCACATGTGACACACATGCACACTCATATGCACACACACACACACACACACACACACACACACACACACACACACACACACACACACAAACACACACACGCACACAAACACACACACACACACACACACACACACACGCATGCCAAATTTAATTACATAAAGGCAGATTGGGAAACTTTTCAAAATTACCTCACTGAGAAGACTGAGAGTGAAGTTATTTGTGAGGATGTTAACATCTTTTTTGATAACTTTCAGAAAACAGTTCTTGAGGCTGCTGCTTTAGCTATTCCAAAAAAAGGACCAAAAAGGTGTGAAACATTCTCAGGGAATGTCTGGTGGAATCAGGCTTGCGATGAGGCTGTTAAAGCAAAAACATTAGCTTATCTTAATTGGCTAAAAGTTAGAAAGTTCCTGTGCAAGAGATAAAAGATGCAGCTCATAAAGAAATGTGCAGTACAAAAATAAAAGCAAACAGAGTTACAGCGCAAGCAAAAAGACAGTACTGGTCACAGTTCTGTCTAAATGAAGTATCTGACTGTAAAGACTTGAAAAAGGTGTGGGATAAGGTGAAAGAAATGAAATCGGGCATTAAACTCCAAGATTACCCAATCAAAACAATAAGTAAAGAATTTCTATCTCCCAAAGAAAAGGCTGAGGAATTTGCATCTATGTACGTTAAAACATGTTGTATGGAATGTTTGCCTAATGAGCAAAAGTCGTTTAGATTGAAAGAAAAAAAATACTGATAACTATAGAGATCCTGTACCAAACAACACACAGTACTATAAATGTATCAATATCTTTACAGGAAGTCAGGAATGCTGTCCGTCTGTTGGGAAATAAAAAGGTTTTCGGTTGGTTTGGATGGGATTTCTTACACGATGTTAAACCATTTACCAGAGAACTGGATAGTCATTTTACATAAATTATTTAACAAATGTTGGGAATGTGGACAAATTCCCGATATATGGAAGACGTCTATTGTGACTCCTATTCTAAAGCAGGGCAAGCCTCGGTCTGAGACGTCTAGCTATAGACCCATTTCAGTCACGTCTCATACTGGAAAAGTCATGGAAAAAATAATAAATTTTAGAATGGCCTATTACTGTGATAAAAATGATGTATTTTCTTCACATCAATCTGGATTTAGAAAGGACGAAGTACAATTGATCACCTGACACGACTAACTACTCAAATTAAGAAACAGTTTGCTAAACGTAAAAGTGTCCTTGCTTCCTTCTTTGATCTTACTAAAGCTTACGATTAGAGTGTGGCACAGCCGATTATTATTATAAATTAAAACAAATTGGTCTTTCTGGTCACGTCTACAATTATGTGAAATCATTTTTAAGTGGGGACACATAATGACCAAAGTTGGTGTGACTTTATCATCCTCAGATCTATAAATATGGGAATTCCACAAGGTTCTATAATCTCCCCATTGTTATTCAATGTAATGCTATATGACTTATATACATGTTTTTCATCATATACCAAGGTAGCTCAATATGCTGATGACATTGCAATATGGATTAATGTATCTTTAAAGAAAAGAACAAATTTACGTCACATAAATTATATTCAGAAGCTCTTTCAGCACGAGCTGGATAAATTAAATAGTTATATGCATTTGAATGGCTTTCAATTCTCTGTTGAAAAGACACATTTGGTTCTCTTTAACAATGGATTTAAAGGGTCATTCTCTCGAAACGTTATACCACGCGGGGGTGGCCGATTGTCAAAGCCTCGTACAAATTTATTAAACAATGTTTAAATTGCACCTAATGCATTCCAATTAGCAACTGCATTGTATAACCTGCATGAGCAGTGTTGGCTTCTTATCTGTCCTCGTTTATTTTTTCCCGATCATTTTGTGTCAAATTTGGGGGGTTCGTAAGCAGCCATTTTGTGACATCGAAAAACCCGATCTCACAAACAACATAATATCAATCTGGCCAGCGAAAGTAAGACGGTTTATAAACTATGTTAATGGATAAAAGCATAGTATATTTTGCATTTGAAAAGATATCGGGCCTCATCACCTTTGTACTTAGGAGGAAAACGACAAAAATGTGAACCGGTCTCGAGCGTTATCGCATGGTGTCGATTCCATTCAGGCAAACAAACTGGCGGAGCGATATATGCAAATGTATTTAGCTACCAAACCAAAATGGTTTAGAGAGTTTAATTCTTTTGCAGCGAATATTCTCTTGTTTGTGTATCGCCATTTATCTGATAATTACACAAAAACGTATTATTTACCGATCGGTGACATGGTGTCCACTTTCGCGATACGTATGAGATCCCGCAAATACTTGTATGGGGGACTACTTTCACGCAGAAAACCGTTTTTTAGGAGAGTAACTATGATAGCGGAGGGTTAAATGCGTACTGTGTTCCCACTCGTGACCCCATTCGGACGAGCACGGCGCGAGAATCCGAAAAAAGTGTGTGTGTGGTGTCCGACGAGTCGTCATTTTTACGTTCGTGATCGACAGTGCCATTCCAAAGATCTGAAGGTAAGTTTCTTTATTTTGCACTCGATTACCATAGTTTTAATCAGTGGGTATTGTTTTGCATATATTAATAGATCTGAATTGTGTGGATTTGTCGCAAATTTTGCTGCTTTGTCCAGCTAAATGTGCCTGACACATGCGAACATGGAACGCTTTCACACACGGCATTACGTTTTTGTTCGGCATTCTTACCATATTATGTTCGATTTAATTGATGTTTACCATACAATAACTGTTTGTAGCACTAATATAGTAATGTCTTTGATAAAGTCATTCAATGTTTGCCCGAATGTTGTTTTGATTATGATAGATTTGAAAGAAACTGTGAATGGGCACTGCGCGTATTGCAGACACCATTTTGGGCGACGTCATCGATACGTTCGTGAAAAGTTGATGATCAGTGTCTTACTTTGAAAACAAAAAAACTCTAAATAACTTATTTATATAAAGCGTCTAGCGGTTGTTTACGTAAAAAAATGACGTAAAATGTTATTTCATTCTGTGTGATTGTTCAGAAATGATGTGAAAGTGTTTCTACATCCCACACGAAACCGAGACACCATGTGAGATGGCGTCTCCGTTACACATGAGATTGTCTACATAGTTTCAAAGACTCGGATGAAATGAATTATTTATATAGTGCGGTACATAAGTAATGTTAAATTTTCTGTTATGTGCTTAAAATATAAAAGTGACGTTCAGTGGTAATTAGTGCTTTGAAATTTTGCGCTTTCTTTTGACATTGCACGTTATTGTTTGTTATGACAGATGTAACCATGATAAGTTCTATGTAGGCAAATTTTTGTAGTGCAGCAATCAGTTGTGACTGTATTAGCTAAAATACCAGCTTTTCAAAGAGAAAGTTCTATCCAGTTTGTATAGCATATAAAATGAAATACATGCTTTGTAGATAATACATACAGTATTGATGACTTTAACACACACAAAAAAGAAAGAAAAGAACTCCATATGCTCAGCAAGTCTAAGTTTTTCCTCTCTCCTCAGGTGTGGTCACAAGCACAGATCCACTGACTGTCAATTTCTTGTGGCCTCGTCCTGGAAGACAAAAGATCTTCTACTATCCGGATCCAGCTGATGTTCAAACAGTGACTACAAACATGATCATCAAGACAGGAATTGAACTTGTTCCATGTTCGAATTCTTTCAGAGACTGGAAGTCGAAGGGTTCAGTGAATTCTGAAAACTGCTGAAACATGGAGGAAATAAAACATTGTTGGAAACTGTATTGCTGTGGTGCTTTTTTCTTGAGTATTGCTTGAATGAGTGGTGGTGTCCTTGTTACATGCGGGATGGTGTCCATGTTACACGCGAGACCACGATTTAGTAACTGTAATATTCAAACACAATATCAGTTGGAATGAATAAATATCCCTTCATTTCAAACCTTGCAATAAAAGCAACTGATCACATACAACCAGTATTTACAAGCTCTGCCATCCTGTGTGAAAACAAATAAATTAAGAACAGATTCCAGTCATCTCCAAACGTCCAAAATGAAGAATGCAGTAACAATGCATAAAAATGAAAACATAACACTGATTCCTGTATATTGGTTGTATCAGTACATCTTTAGCTCAAAAATACTAAAAATAATGCAAAAATCTTTAAATAATGACTTAATAATTACACCATATGGTGTCCTTGATACACGCGGGACGGTGCTGACCCATGTTACTTTATCATCAATTTCACACAAACGAGAGTTTTGACTGTTTTATTTTTATGATAATGTATACAGGAAATGTATGCCTTTATAGCAGAATGCTTTTTTCATCAGAAAAATCATTTTCATTTTTGACTTGATAAGTCACAGAAATGGTATACGTTTCGAGAGAATGACCCATAACCCAAGTAACCTGCCTATATTCTTTCTGGGAGGACGGGAGATTTTTTATAAACTTGAAGTAAAATTTTTAGGTGTGCTACTTACACCAAAACTAAACTGGAAAAAACATATTGACTCAATTGTTACTAAAGCAGTTAAAAGTTTGAATTTTCTAAAAAATTGTCAGTCATTCTCCATGGGGACAGGATCCTAAAGTTTTGTTTGCATTTAGCAACCAGTCTTGTACGATCAAGATTGACTTACGGACAGGAAGTATTCTTTTCTGCTTCGCGATCGCATTTAAAGAAACTTCAAAGAATTGACAGTAAAGCTGTAAAGTTGGCCCTGGGTGTACCTGTGCACACTAAGTCCTCTGAAGCTTATAAGATAGCAGGCCTTTTGCCACTTGATGAAGAAAGGAAAATAAGTTCTGTAAAATATGTAGTGAGACGGATTGCGGTGGACGACCTTGAAGAGTTAAATACATGATCCGACATTGATTTTTCGAAAAATGCACAGAAAAATTCAAATTTAGAGACGCTTCGTTCATATGTTTCAGACGTTTTTAATTCATCAAAGATTGACCCATACGAGGTAGCGCCTCGCGTACTGGTTCCGCCGGGTACCCCCTTGGGAACTAACGGAAGTAACAGTTAACATTTTTTCTTCTGATCTAAATAAAGCGATTTTGCCGCATGTGTTAGCAGCATCTGTCAAAATTGACATGGAAGAAAAGTTTACTAACTATTGAAAGTATACACTGACGGCTCAGTTCTTGATGATGGTAGTGCGGGATCTGGCTTTGTAATTCCAGATTGCAAAGCTGAAAATCATATTATTTAGGTAAGGGTCATTCCATATTTACAGCTGAACTAGTTGCTGTCCTGATGGCATTAAATTATTTAATTTCCTTGCCAGTCTCAATATTTAATATCCTGTTTTGTGTTGATTCACAGTCAGTATTAAAAAGTTTGTATTGTTTTGAAAATTCACAAAGAGAGGAATTATTATTTGAGATTAAGTACATGTTGCACTGTCTTTACATGAAAGGTACTAATGTTGTATTTTCTTGGGTTCCATCGCACACCTCCTTCGTTTTTAATGATCAAGCAGATAGAGCAGCAAAAAGGGGAGCAAAGAATATATTTGGTAGTATTAAGGTTGATTGTCCTTTATCATACAAGGAAATTAATCATATAATCGAGAGGGATTTCTGGAGTCAATACAGTTCCTCATCAAAACCTCGTCAGCAAACTCTGTCAAACTTTGTGTCAATTAGCCGACCGGTTTCTAGCCTGACTTTTAGATTTTATGTAATTCCCTACGAACCAAGTATTGCCAGACTGTTAAGTGCGTATGTCGTGGGGATCTTTCAGTTCAACATGTGATTTTTGATTGTGAACTAACGAACCCTTTTTGAATGGTTTTTATACCAAGTGCTGACACTGGGCATGTTAATGTGTTTGACTTTTTAGATTCGTTGCCAGTTGTTTCTCTTGTTAAATTAACGAGTAACCTTTTGGGAAGTCCATTAAGGAACATTTTATAATCATAATCGTAAGTTAGATTATTTTAGTTATTTTTATCTAATTTTTCATAGTTACTGTCCTACAATTCATCTATGCTTTATTTATGTTCCATTTTAACCACATCGTCCTCTTTTCTTTTATAATAATAGTCTAAAATTGTAAACAATATGTTATTTAGACGTCTGCAATCACCTATATGTGTGACGAGACGTAAAACAGAATTCCTTCCACACCGCATGCACACAAAACACAGATACAAACATGCATACACACACACACACACACACCCCACACACACACACACTCAATACCAGAAACAAGAAGATCTTGAGCCACGTTTGAATTGCTTGAAATATCGGATTAGCTGTGCCATTGTTTAGTTTAAGTTGAAGGAATGCTCATTATGTTTCATTCCAGTAATTTTCTCTGTTTTTCCGATCTTCAGTTGGCCATTATCAAAACAGATTTGTCATGACAAAAAATACTGTTTGAAACATTTTTTTCTTTGTCTTGTCATTAGTGTTTACAAAAAAGAAGGGGAAAAACACAACAAACAAACAAAAAGAAACAAAAGCACTTGCAATTATAACATGCTTACAAGCACAAACACAACATGAACACACAAATGCACTCGCACCACACACACACAGAGCCAGCATAACAGGACATTGATGGAAGAGTACACAGTTCATTTGGTTATTAGCGATTTGTATTAAAGTTAAAGGGTTTACAAAAATAGAAGGGGAGAGCAGGTGGAATGAAAGGGGTTTATTTCAGCTCGGAGAGCACAATACTATATTCTCAAATTTTTAATAGAAAAGTACCGTTCTGCTGAATTTTTTTTGTACACAAAAAAAAAACACCCCAGAGATAAAAACAAGTGTGTTGAGATAATAGTTGAGATGGGCTGACATCCTCTTAGTGCTGCTTTCAGTCCTGCATGTATGTAACACATCCGCAGGAAGGGGGGGGGGGGGGGAGGGGGGGTGGAGAGAGAGGAGGGGACCACATCCCTCTGCAGAGTGTGATATGACAGATGGGGAACGCTGGATGTAGTTGGTGTTTTCCCTCACTGTGGGTGTTACTGTCAATTTCCGGAGCCAAAACAGGATGTTAGAAGCCTGGCAACAGCAGTTGCTCTGTTACTGCACAGCACTTCAGTCTGTGACTTGAACACAAGTTGGTCTCCCCTTGCAGAGATGAGTTTTGACCCCGGCAGGCTGTTCTGTTTGCGAAAGGGACTCTGGGACTCAAATCCATCATGGTCTCTTTGCTGGGATATATATCACTGACACAACAATCTAGTGTTAGTATTACAATGACTGATTACAAAACAGCCTGCTGATAAAGCATTGTTACATAATTAGTTACAGACATAACACAGTGCCATGGAGTTGGGGAGGGGGGGGGGGGGGTGGTAATCATGTATGCTTCCACACACAGGACACAGTTATGTTAGATGATAATGTTTTGGGTTCTTGCACATGCTCTATTTGAGCAACTTTTGTGGTGTTATAGAGTTAAAGAGCAGATGAAGAGGAATTTAATCAAGTACAATTTTAGCTTGTATAAAAAGGAGTGTTGAATTTATGCACATTACATGCTTGGTAGTTTTAATCTTGAAATGGGAATGTGTACTTCAATTTTTATTTATTTTCATTTTAAATTAAATCTTTAAACTGAGGTAAAAGAAGAATATAGCTGCTTCTTACCAACAAGCATTCATATTAAGATATGTTTTTCAGGTTGTGATTTTTATTTGTTTGGTTTGATTGGTTTCTTATGTTTTTAAGTTAGAAAATGTTACTTTAGAGTGTCTTGCTTTGTTATTTTGTAATTGTGATTACATTCTTTTATTTTAGCCATATCCCAGTTTAAATTTGCCCTTAATCTTATTACAAGTTACAACAGGAAAAGGAAATAAAATATGGGACTTGTAATTTGCCCCTTGTTTGTGTAAGACTTCATTTGGGGGATTCTGTATTAGTTTGTGGTAAAATCCTGAGAACTTACAAGCTATCACATTTTCCTCCCCCCCCCCTCCCCTTCCCCTCTCTGCTCCCCCTTCCCTCCCCCCAGTCCTCCAAGAGATGAAAGGCAGCCACAAGCAATCTGCAGTGAATGTGTAATTCATTCAAATGAACATTCAAGTAAAGTGAATTAGAATTTGCTTGATTCAGCTTTAAGAACAAGGAGCAGAATTGTTATAGCTGAGGGGTCAGGCATGTTTGAAGATTTGATGGACTAGGAGAAAACAAAAGGATCAGTTTGAAGCAATATAGCCCAAGAAGTTCTTTTGCTTGTATATGTTTATGTAAAGCACAGTCCTTGATTATTCATAGTTTTTAATGTCTTGACTTGAGATTGCTCAGATGAAGGGTCAGACCGATTCATTTGCAAGGCGTTCACTTTTTACTCCTCAGGCTTATTGGATATGAAAGGAAGTATGTTTGTTGTTTTATTGTCAGATTTTATTAAATTTTCGGGTAGGACAGACTAAGTCTCATATTGCTGGTTATAGATATAGTCAGCAGTATTATCAGAGTAACTGGTTTAAGTTTACTTGGTAATCAGTAGTGAGTACACGTATCAGATATGCTAATGAGTTGTAAATGGTGTGTCATTCAGCCTAGAAATAGTTGAAACACTCCTTGGGCACTGATCAACTGTTGTCTTAACATTCTTCAATGAGTTGTGTGTGTGTGTGTGTGTGTGTGTGTGTGTGTGTGTGTGTGTGTGTGTGTGTGGTGCGTGCGTGCGCGAACATGTGCGCTTGCTCACACATGTGGAGGCTTCTGTTGTGCACGTCTAGTTTTCTTTGCAATAAATTATATCATAGAAACATTTTTATGTATTAGAAACATTTTTGTTATCTGTTATTTAGTTTCATTCCATGAAATACATGCCTGTATTTTTTGGTTCCGGGACTGTCCCACCTGGGGGCAACACAACATTTGATGTCATCTTTTTAGCTCGCCAGGTGGGCAACGTAGAGAACACATTGTACATCCATACTTCAATAGGTTCTGTCAGATATCAGGTCAGTGCCTATTTCTTCTTTTTTGTTTGTTTGTATGTCATTTTGTTTTTTTGTGTCTTTGCTTTTTTTTTCTTTTTGTTTGTTTGTATGTCTTTGTTTATGTGTGCATGCGTGTGGAGATGCATGCCTTAACAGTCTACATTGGGGCATGTTGTGTGGGTGTGGGTATAGGTATTTGCTTCGGTATCCATATGTGTGTGTATATGCACTTTTAAGTGCATATTAGCTTTTCTGTATAACATGATCTTTGCTGTCATGCCTTTTGTGAAAGAAATGGAAAAAAAAAAGGAGTCAAAAGGGGGAAATTATAGTAATTCAGTCATTTAGAAAAAGAACGTAGTCAAAGTACATTCAAAATTGAAAGTAGTGTATAGTTTGAATGAAGGGTTCTATCTAGGATGTTAAAAATCTTGGAACACATTAATTGTTTGGACAAAAGTTTTGCTTGAAATTGTAATCAAAGAATGCTTCCACTGGTTGAATAAAGATTGTCCAGATTTTACTTTCTTCATGTTTTTAATTAAAAAATTTTTTTTGTTTGTTTGTTGTCAATGTCATGTTTGATTGACTATGTTGCCTAATTACTGAGAAATCCTCCCTCCTGCATTGAGTGTATAACTCTGGACTTTACTGATTGACCACTGTACCTATTTTGTTTGAACAGTTTGCCTGCTCAGCTGTAAAGGTTTTTAAGATTACTAGCATGATCACTGCTTCATGTACCACATATCACCAGCAGGCTGCCTTTCCTAGAAATATCCTGTTTAATATGTAGACAGATAGATAGGTACATTAACAAAAAAAATTTAAGGGTAATCAACTTTTTAGGGTGTGTTAACAACTTAGTCTTTGTAGCTCACAGGACATTTCTTTTTTAAGTTGTGTGTGGGGTGTGTGTGTGTGTGTGTGTGTGTGTGTGTATGTGTGTGTGTACATATGCTTTTGTATGTGTGTGGCAATGGACTATTCTGATGTGTCTCAGCAGGCATGTATGTCACACAGTGTAAATCAAGTTACTGTACTTGTCTGATAGCAACCATGAAAAGCGCTTACTTGGTGCTAAGTCATGGGCTTTTTCAGATTTTTATAGCTGGTAAAAATCTTGCAAGCCACCTCTTCTAAAGCTTGTTTTGTTAAAGCAATAAATTGTTCTTCAGAAGTGTGATATCATGAACAATTTTACATTTTAGTGTGTAAAAAGCAAAATGATATATAGATATGATTATAGCATTTGCTGCTTGTAACATCTAATGTCCCTCGGGGGTTTGCGACCTTGTCGTGGTCGGAGGGCTTGCGCGGTCCAGTGATCCCTTAGGCTTTGCTGGCGGGGGCATCAATACTTGGGAGATAGGCTGGTTTTTTCACACTGCTTGTAGGCCTGAGAGGTGAAGATGCTGTATGACCTAAGCGTAACGTGGTAAGGAGTTGATGCCCCTGGTAGGGCTTCCCATGTCAGATAGGCTAAGGGTGAGGATCCTGACTAAGAGTAACCCGCCTTTCTCCTTTTCTTGTTTTCTGCCTTTATTTGGCCCTTTTCTATCTTCGTCTCCCCTTCAAGTCTTCTTTTTCACACTCCTTTTCTCTCTGTGGTCTCCTTAAGGTCCGCCGTGTTTGCCGTGCGGTGCGACCTGTGTCGGAGGGGAATGAGGTCCTGGTGATTGAGAGGGCCAGTGCTTGAGGAGGCCTGTGCTCTCAACACATCACTTTGGCTCGGACCTCTCCTAGACAGGGAGTACACTTTGGCCCGGGTGTACTAATCGGCTCCCTTCTTGGGGCTGGGTCAAGACAAGCAGTTCCCCTGCTGGCCATGTAAACCCCCTGCAGTGCTCAGCTCTCTGTCCCGGGAGTTGAGCATGATCAGGGGGATAGGGTTAGTTGCTTCTGTTTGTCGTATGTCTCTCCCAAAAGCCTGGAAGGGGTCAAGACATTGGTTTCTTGGCCCTGGCCCCTTAGTTGGACTCCAAGGTGGGTGGGTAAGGGAGGGATGAAACACATGAACTTAATATGGCCTTTTCAAAAAATATCCCCCCCAAAAGGAAGAGGAAGGCAGCATCCCCTATTTCAGGGGAACGTTATTCTGACAGCGATTCTGACACGGAGGTACGACAGAGAACAGGTTTCTGGGCTTCCTGGCTCGTGGTGGAAGGGACGGAGCAGGAAAGACCCCTTTCAGCTCTGAGCCCTTTTGCTATTCAAAAGGGCTTTCAAGGCTTAGCAGGTGACCCTCAGTCCGTCAAAAGGTTGAGGAATGGATCGTTTCTAGTTCAATGTCGATAAAAGAAAACAATCTGAACAGCTGTTGAGGGCAACAAAATTAGTGGATAGGGAGATCAGGGTGACTCCCCATAAACAGTTAAATTCCTCAAAAGGTGTGATTCGCTGCAGAGATCTAACGGGTGTCTCAGAGGCAGAAATAAAAACGGAACTGGCGTCCCAGGGTGTGACGGAGGTGCGCAGGGTGACAGTCAAGAAAGGTGCAGAGAGAGTGGCCACCAACACCCTCTTTCTGACCTTCTGCAACCCTGTGCTGCCTCCGGCCATCAAAGTCGGTTACTTGAACGTCACGGTTCAGTTATATGTTCCGTCCCCATTGAGGTGCTTCCGATGTCAGAGGTTTGGCCATGTCAGAGACCGCTGTTCTGGGCAGGAGGTGTGCGGTGTTTGCTGCAAGGCGACCCACGATGGGCCGTGCAAAGATCGGCACATTGTGCTAACTGCGGTGGCGACCATCCCTCCTCTTCCAGAACCTGTCCTCTTTGGATTCAAGAATCTACAATTCAACGCATTAAAACGGAAAAGAAGATCTCCTTTTTTGAAGCCCGCAAGCAGGTTGTGGGCAGTCAGACGCCCACAGCATCTTCATATGCTTCGGCCGTAAAGACGATTCCCACTCGGTCAGTCTGCTGTCAGACTGATGAATTTATTTTTTCCAAAACACTGCAAGGAAGAACTGTCAACTCTGGTGGAAGCAGGTCCACCACCTCCCAACCCACAGTAAATGCCCCTGGTGGAGGCAAAAAATCTGCCACCCCTCAGACTGCCCAGCAGTCTACAACATCTGCTGCTGGGCAGATTAAAAAGCCAGCAGTCCCGCCTCGAACTCCTCTGTCCAATGCCCGTGCGGGCAAGGGAGTTCAACCCAGTGTGGAGATGGTGGAGTTGAGGAAAAAACCTCCACCATCTCCCAAATCCAGACCTCACCATCTCCAAACTCCAGGCCTTTGTCACCTGCGGGCAAGTCTGCCAGCAGGTCCAAAGACCAACACAGTCCCGTGAAACTAAGCAATAAATTCACTCCATTAGAAGCGGACGTTGAAGAGGAGATGACCTGATTTCTCTCCTTTTCGCTTCTGCACCATGGATAGTACAATATTCCATTGGAATATCCGTGGATTACATTCCAACTTTGAGGAGCTGCAGCTTCTGTGTCAGTCTCTAAAACCTTCCGTCGTGGCTCTTCAAGAAACTCAAATTCAAAGCCAGAAGACCTTTACTCTTTCTGGCTTTATATCTTTCAAAACCTGCACAACCATCCACGTTGGGACTGTCGGGCGGTGTTGCCCTTCTCCTACACAAAACTTTGCTGTATAGTCCTGTCGCTCTGTCTACCTCCCTTCAGGCTGTGGCTGCGAGAGTCACTCTCCACAGACTGTGACAATCTGTTCCCTTTATCTTCCACCTTCTGTCCCGGTTTGTCGTCAGGACCTTGTCAGTCTGATAAGAGAACTTCCTCGACCTTTTTTGCTGTTGGGTGACTTTAACGGTCACAATCCTCTTTGGGGTAGTGTCAGTACGTCATCCAGAGGTCTGCTAATTGAGGATGTCCTTTCGGATTTAGATTTGTGTTGTCTGAACGACGGATCTGCAACTTACCTCCACTCTTCCACAGGTTCACTTTCGTGTTTAGATTTGTCGGTTGTGACCCCTCGCTGGTCCTGGACTATGAGTGGTCTGTCCATGACGATCTGCACGGAAGTGACCATTTCCCTGTCCCTTTTACAACCTGTAATAACTGAACACGTCTCTGTCTCTCAACACCTAAATTATAAGAAAGCAAACTGGGATCTATTTGCAGCCACTATTTCAAAAGAATTCCGGGACATGATTTTCTTCAGAGTCCGACCCGCTGAATCACTGACTAACACTGTGTCAAGTGTGCTAAAACTTGTATTCCAGTGTCTTCCGATAAACTTCAAATGCCAAAACACCTGGTTGATTCAGACTGCCAACAAATTTCCAAGTTAGGAAAACGGGCTCAGCGTCAGGGTACCAACGACCTTCGGGTCCCAACGCTCGAGCCATCAGAAACTCCGTGCCAAATCGAGACACACTTTTAAATCAGTAACGTCGGTCCTGGAGAAGCTTCTGCTCCAGGCTGACATCGAAAACTTCAAGAGAAAAAGTGTGGAACATCATTAAAAAAATCAAGGGAAGAACACCTGTCCCACTGGAACCATCTCAAGTTTGCTGACTCTTTAATAACAGAGAAAAAAGCAGTTGCTATCTGCTGGCTTCAACTTGAAAAGAATTCCTCCTCTTCTAACAATCAGCCACTTTATCAAAAATAAAACGCTTTAAAGAAAAATCACCCTGCAACTTTTCGTCAGACAACATGGAAGACTACAATCTTCTTTCACGTTAACGAGCTGAAATCTGCCTTACTTTCTTGCAGCGATTCCTCTCCAGGTATAGATGAAATCCATTATCAACTGTTGAAACATCTTCCGCAAGAAGGTCTGAACATACTGCTACAGGTATACAACCATGTGTGGACTTACAGGTTTCTTTCCGCCTCTTGGCGGAAAGCCCTCATTATTCCCATCCCCAAACCTGGAAAAAGATCTTTCTAATCCATCAAACTACCGTCCCATTAGCTTTGACCAGCTGTGTCTGTAAATTGATGGAGAAAATGGTCAACGCTAGGCTCATGTGGAAACTGGAAACCGATGGCCTTTTGGCGAAAGAACAAGTGTGGTTTCCGCAAACATCGGACTACTGTTGACCATTTGATTCGTCTGGAATCTACACTTCGGAACGCCTTTCTGAACAAACAGCATGCAGTGGCAATTTTCTTTGACTTGGAGAAGGCCTACGATACCACTGCTTTTCCTACGATACCACCTGGAAGTCGGGGATACTTCATGATCTCCACGATCTGGGTTTTCGGGGTCATCTTCCGCTTTTTATTCAAAAATTTTTTTGGCAGAACGACAGTTTCAGGTGCGGGTTGGCACCACTCTCTCTGATGTCCACGAGCAGGAGTTGGGTGTTCCACAGGGGAGCATACTATCTCCTGCCCTCTTTAGTATTAAGATCAACAACATTGTTCAATCAGTTCGGCAGGTTCAGACTGCTCATTGTTTGTGGATGATTTTGCTGTCTACGCAACTGGAAGCCTGTACCCGAGTGTCCAGCGCAGGCTCCAGCTTTGCGTAGATAAAATCCATCGGTGGGCTGATGAAAACGGTTTCACTTTTTCTGCTACAAAAACGCAGTGTATCCACTTCCATAATTTCTATCAGTTTTTTCAGATCCTGAACTTCAAGTAGGGAAATCTCCCATTCCAGCTGTTAAAGAGCCAAATTTCTGGGAGTCATTTTTGACCAAAAACTAACTTCTCAGCCATATTAAAAACCTCAAAACTGCTTGCCAGAAAGCACTGAATATTCTGCGGGTCGTAGCGCACACCGACTGGGGCGCTGATAAGAAAACTTTGTTGCACCTCTACATAGCCCTGGTCCGATCCAAACTGGACTACGGTTGTGCTGTGTACGGCTCCGGAAGATCATCTTGCCTCAAACTCTGGACCCTATCCACCATCAAGGGCTTCGTCTCTGTCTTGGAGCGTTCCGCACCACCCCTGTGTACAGCCTGTACGCAGAGGCGGGTGAACCTTCACTGTCCAACCGCAGGCTGAAACTGTCTTTGAATTATTATATCCGACTGTTCTCAGAACCGCAGAATCCTGCCTATGACTGTGTCTTTGACCCTCCGTTCCAAAGTAAGTTTGAAAACAACCCGAAATGTATTCCGCCGTTTGGTCTTCGTATGCGGCCTCACGTGCGGAATGCAGGTCTAGACCTAGGAGTTGTGTCCGATTTTTCCAAGTTTCCGGATCAACCTCCGTGGACCTTTTTCACACCAGGGATTCGTTTCGATCTTGCAGCTTTTCGTAAAGAGTCTACCAGCTCTCTGGCGTACAAGCCGTTGTATGCTGAGCTCTGTTCGAAATTCCCATCCTATCAAAAAGTTTTCACTGACGGTTCCAAGTCTGAAGATGGAGTGGCCTGTGCAGCCTACTGCCCTGGGGCTCCTTCTCAGATACTGTTGGAACATATCCATTCCGATGCTTCTGTCTATTCTGCTGAACTTACTGCTCTGGTACTGGCTTTGAAGATAATTTCACATTCTTCGAAGAGGGATTTCTGGTTCTGTCGGACTCGCTGTCAGCTTTGGAGGCCATTGCTGGCCGCAAACCTTCAGCATCCAGAACTTTTACTTTTTTTTGAACTTTTTAGCAAGTTGAAGGCGGACGGTTACAACATTACTCTTGCTTGGGTTCCTGGTCATGTTGGCATCGGCGGGAACGAAATGGTTGATCGTTTAGCCAAGAACGCCACAAGAGAGAAACTGTCCAACACTTATATCCCCTGCTCAGATGTGAAACCCAAAATTAACAATTATGTGAGAGACTTCTGGCAGGAGGATTGGAACACACAGACGAATAACAAACTCTTTCAGATCCGTCCAAACCTTAAAGACTTCGTCCCATCTACGTCGGGTGGTCGTAAAGAGGAAAACGGTTCTGTGCCGGCTGCACACCGGCCATTCGTATTTTACCCATTCTTACCTTTTAAAGAGTGAAGAAGCTCCGTGGTGCATTCCATGTCATGCGCCACTCACAATGAAACATGTTCTTTTAGAGTGTTGGGACTTGCACGATGTGAGACACAAACATTTTACAGCGGAGTCCATGAAGATCCTGTTCAGGGATGTCCGCCTGACGTGATCCTTGAGTTTTTGAGAGAGATTAACATTTTTCATCTGATTTAAGATTTTACGGCAGAAAGATTTTTAACAAAGTTTCTGGTGCGTTTGTAGACGATGTCATTTAACGAGATGTGTGAAAGTTGGTTTATTTTTTTATTTTTTTATGACTGGTGAGTTGATTTTAACGTGGTGACAGCCCTGATGTGGCCCCTTGCGGTCGGCTGGGCTATAAGCAACATTATCATTATCAACATCTAATGTTGCTCACAACCATCTTAACATCACTTCAGTTCTAGTCTTAGAGGCTTCATCACAAACTGGCAAAATATAACATCAAGGACACTACAAAAGTACTTTTCATTGGTACTTCTGTTATCATGGGGCATCTTTTCAAATTGAGGGAAAACAGGCAAACGTTTAGCCAGTGATTTGACTAAGAACAGCCCAAATGGGCATGATTTGTGTTAAAACTGCAGGTTCTATTTTTGAAACCTTGATCACTTGCAGTATACAGGGTTCGTACGCCCCCTTATTTTCTTGAAAAGTGCTTGAGATTTGACATGACCATTTCAAGGCCTGGAAAAGTACTTAAAAATAAGCTGAAGGCCTAACCCCCTGGAAAAGTCCTTGAAATTTCAAAATCGGTCACAATCTGTCCTCTCAAAGCAAGGAAGTGACTGTCACTCAAGAAAATGTTTTTTATTACGAAATAAATCACAATCTCTGTCACTCCATGTGGCTTCGTGATCGCCGATCCCGAAGCAACCGACAACAGCCTAGCTGAAGCAGAAGGGAAGTTAACTCGTCAGTGACTAGTGTTTGACTTACTATAGACGTAAGTGTAGAAGCCAACAGAGTTCTTTCCCTTTGGTTACCATCGGGGTTGTGTCGACGGTCGATGTTTTGCGCCAAATAGTGCTACTGAGCCTGCAAGATGGGGAAAGGAGACTGCGTTTTCAATGATATGTGGGCAGAAAAAGATGCTTTCAAAGGTTGGTTAGCTCGTGGAAAAACGAACACTCAGCAAGGTGCACATTGTGCAAGAAGAGTTTTAGTATCTCGGGTATGGGCATCAGTGCTGTGAAGAGTCATTGCTGATGGAGTGAAACACAAACGGTTGGTGGAACATAAAACATGAGAATAAGAGAATGCCGGTGGTACCACACAGCTGACCATGCATGGATTCACTCTTGGAAACCGAAACTCCTCACCAAGATGCACCTTCCACATCAGCAGCTGCAGGGTCTTCAAGCAGCTTTTCTAAACAGAAAACGATCGACGAATCGTGCACCAAGAACGATGTCCTAACTGCTGAGTGTATAGCCAAGTCCAATGCAATGAGAAGGTCTGCCAAGGAAAAGACTGAAGAAGTGTCAAAACTTGAGAAAAAACTCTGTGCAAAACTGGAAGAGCTGAAGGAGATGTAAACTGTGTAAATGTTCTCCCTTTTCTGACTGCTGACAGATGTGCAACTTTAGATATTTCCTTAATAGACCTGCGTATAACTGTCTTCCTTATAGAAGTACTTTTATTTTTTCTGCCATGTGAGTGCAAAGTGTGTAAGGTATTGGAAGAACTCCGAAGGTGTAATTTTCTATGTACTGAAGAAAAATCGACAAAAGGGAAAGTTTCTGCAAAGGTGACTGTATTCTCCTGTGCATTCAGACTCAAGACTATCATTAGTAACGGAAGCGGTGGTCAGCTCTGTGCTGGTTGTGTTAAACTGTAAAGTCACAGTGTAATTCAGAGAAAACAATGACAACTGTACCTGCCTTCTTCTTCCATCTACTGGACCTGACCAGTTGTGCTAGCATGAATACGAGGTAAAATGATGTTAAGTTAATGATTGATAGTAACAGGCTGCTCATAGAGTTTAATAACATAACTTTGCAAGAAAGTTGTTAATTACTACCCCTTGAATGAAGCTGCTAACCCCTGGAAATTCCCTTGAAAACCCCTTGAACTTTTTTTTTGATATCTGTGGGAACCCTGAGTATAATCTTTTTAAGATACAGAGAAAAGTACTGGCATGTTCTTTAGGTGTAGTAATGTAAACTTTGCAGATCCTTAAGCACATGACAATTACCAGTACTGCATTTAGATCAAGACTAAACCTATGAATGTGAAAGTGCCCTTTTAAATTCATTTCATTTTTGAAAATGGGAAAGTCTAAAGAATTTTTTTTAACTGTTTAAGCTCTTCCCTGATTTGATCATATTGTAAAGTTGTTGGTCTATGTACAGGAAAATTGGGATGAGTTTATTGTCATGGAAAAGAATACCACAGAAGCACTTGGATGAATTGGTAACAAGAAGATAAGATCAAAGAAGAAAAGAAAAGTTAAGAAAGAAAAATGACGCTGGAAAGAAATTAAGGAGAAAAAAAAAGCCGAGACCTGTATTCGGAATGAGAACATAATTAACTTGGCGTCTGTCAGTAAACTGTCTTTGCACCCACTAACAGTTGTCATGAGCAACCGAAATCATCTATTTAAGTACATGTTACCACATATAGATCCTTGCCCACTTTATTTTAAAGTCACTGAGGCATAACTTAATCTCCCTCCACCTCCCCCAATCCCCGTCCAAACTCCTCCCCCTCCATCTGTGGCTGCTTCGTTCTGCTGTCCCATCTTTTCACTCCTCTTCGTCTTCCTCTTTTGATGTCTCTCACTGCTTCAAAATGACAGCTCAAACTCAAAAGACATAATTCATAAAAGACATGATTTATGTATCAATAGCTTAAGTTCCTCAGAGGTCTATTAACCCTTGTCAACAAAGCTGTAAGATAAACTTGCCCTGAGGGATAGCATTTGATTAAACATGAGCATGCTCTCCAACACAACTCTGTCGTTGTAAAGACTTCCTTGGATTTTATATGTTAGGGTGGATTGAATAGAAAGGTTGCAGCTTTGTATCCAGTGGCTCATTTTTATCTCATGCACAATTTTTGTTTCTTTTCTGGATCCGAGGATTTTCGAGAAAATCGCTTGATTTTCAGAGGCAGGAAAAGAGAACACCTGAGGAAAAAAAAGTCCTCTGACAAAAAAAAAAAAAATCATGAAACTATACAAGAAATCAGTCCCAGTCTTGTACTGTATTCAGTTTTGCTAATTCAGCTGTCCATGATTCTACTTTCAATGCAATGCCATCCACACATGTTACGGCATGTTGCAGCATGTCTGTGTGCATTAATCAGACCAGTGCAGAGGCAGGCAAATATGCGGATGAAACTGTTTAGCTATTTGTTTTCGGGTTGTGCGTCAAATGTAAGCTTTGGCTTTTGGGAGGAAATACCATGTCTTGCGTGTCACAAATCGTAGATCAAGGTGAGGCTTTGAGGAAGGCAAATTGTCAGCTGTTGGAGATTAGAGTGAACTGAAAAGACTACAAAATGAGCAATTTTGATGAGGGTTTTTAACTTTTTTTTCAAAAGTGAACAAGTTGGGATAGCCAGATTGTTGTTAATTTGCTTTGTTAAATAGAGTTGAACTACACCAGTTGTGGTTTAACAGCGCTCTTTGAACATGCGTGCTGCAAGAAGCATGTTGATGCTGATCACAGAGCAGGCTGGATTTCTTAATCGATCAGTGTTTAGCCACCCAGCCTTTTTCAGAGATTTTTCAAGCCAGCTGTTCTCCACCTTGTTTTTGTGTCTGTATGAATTTACTTTTCCACTGTGCAGACAAACCAGCTGTTGCTTTGTTTTCATCAGTAGATGCTGTAACCCCTCCCCCCAAAAAAAACAACAACAAACAAAAACAAACAAATCTTAAATAAATGTTGGCGAACCGCCCAGAGAACGTGGGCAAACGAGTCATAAGACAAAAACACAACGCGTTTCGGCCTCTTAGGTCTTCTTCAGGTGAGACATAAACGAATAAAACACCGAAAATTCCCTTAGCTTTGATCGCTTCAGATCGCTTCAGAGTTCAGCGCAAGGAAGAAGGCGTTGAATGAGAACGAGGTTGTTGGAAGGGAAAGTACTCCCTGTTCTATTAAGAGCTGGGAGTACAAAAAAAACAAAAAACAAATAAAACCAAAAACAAAAGATGAAGCATCATAACCAGAAAAAACGTTATATTTTTTTAATTTCTAAATTTTCATCTCTCCACCACATTTATCAGAAAACTAGCGATCATTGTTGAATAAACTGTATTAGTAGCAGCTTCACATTCAAGTTGGCTTCTGAGTAAAAGGACAAATGCCTATAGACTAACGTGCTCTAACTGGTCATACATGGGAATACAGGCTTGAACACGTGTGCGTGTGCATGCACGCGTACACACACACAGACACACACATACACATACACACACTCTCTCTCTCTCTCTCTGTCTCTAGTACTTTGCTTCATTGATGTATGTGTTCTCACATTTTGTTTGCAAGCGTATGGATATGCACATCACACACACACACACACACACACACACACACACACACACACACACACACACACACACACACAGCGAGACACACTTGTACTAAAGAAAAAGATTTCTTGGTTTGAGTATTGTCATAGGTGACAACAATCTACATCAATTTTAAATGAAGCTTTGCATGTAGATGAGAATGTATAAAGGAACATGAATTACGGTGTCACTTGTCAGCTAGCTTATTTACATGATTTGACATGAAGACATGATGCCATAAAAGATGATCATATTCAGTCAGTATCTTGCAGGTCAGTTCTGACTGTAATACAGACAGACTGATCGCGAGATCAAGAACATCACAAAAATGCCAAATTTAAAAAACGAAGCAAGAGAGAATGCCCTGTCTTACGGTTGATATCAACAGAATTTTAGAGTGTATATGTGCCTGTGTGGTGTGTGTGTGTGTGTGGTGTGTGTTGCGCGTGTGCGCAAGAGTGTGTGTTCAGTTACTAATGGACACAAGTATGATTGACTTTCTGGATGATAAGGGCTTTCAGTCTTGGAACTCTATCCCTGTTTTTTTCATGAAATGTTCTTAGTTTTGTAACATGTCACCATGGCCATGCTTTGCTATCAGTTTTGGTGCTGATGAATTTATCAGCCAGGATGTTTTGTGCTTGCAGGTTTTTGGGTGGGGGTTCCAAATCCGTATCGCCTGAGGCCATATCTTGGAGCTCGGGTGCCCATCAACAATAGTTTTGCACCTGTCATACAGATGCATAATCCTCACAGCTCTAAAATTCAGGTTGGTTCACAAGTGTCTCTTTTTTGCTCCAGTGTTCTTTCATGGTTTGATTCATTTTTACCTCCTTGTCCTCTGAAATTTGTATGTCATTTTCTTTCCTTTATATGAAGCATTGTTCCTTCCATGAATCCTCCATGTTACCGGTCTGAACTCCACTTTTGTATGTTTGCTTGAAAACAGGATTCATGAGACTTGTTTGTGGAAAAAAGGAATACACTGAAAATCTCAAAACCTGTATTCAGTACATATTTAATTGTAAAAGTGTCATTTTTTTGTACATGAACATGTTACATTAATGTGATTACTTAACAGTACTTCCAAAAGATGGGGAAGAAATTGACCTTTGAATGTGATACCAGATAGAAACTGCAATGGCAGTCGTTGGATTTTAAGAAAATTTGTGGATTCCTGCCATCCTAAAGACAGTTTTCACAGAATTTTTGTTTTTTCCATATCACCACCATAATGAGAGAAAAAAAATCGGTTTTATTGCTTTTTAGAAATTGTGTTGTCCATTGTAGAGGCAAGTGAAATTGTCGCTTATGGCTTGCCGAAACTACTTTCCATTTGTTCTGAGGCCAAGGGGGTGTGAACTGATTGTGTTTCAGTGAGAGAGGGGCTGTGATAAGATTAAACCAACAGAAAGAAATTGAATGCCAGGAAGCAGGAATGACCAGAAAGAAACTGGATGATTCATGTACAGGAAGCACTTGTAAACTGGACAAAGACCATAATGCGTACAGTGTTCATCTAAAATTCAGTACAGATGTTGTACTTGTAGGTTCATTTTCATCAATATTTGCCTTACATGACCAAAATACAAGTTCAGAATAGAAAATGTGAAAATCAGTACAAGTATTGCACTTTGCTGGTGAACTTACAATACTTTAAACCAGTTCATTTTCAGTAAGTTGACTTCACAGGGTACACTGGTCAGTTGGATGCATTCCCATATACAATGAAGGAATAACAAAAACCTACATGTGTACAAATTCCTGTAACTTTTTAAAGAAATTACAAAATTTCTGGCACACATTTGTTTTGAATCAAAGTCCCATGCTGGATTGGTAAACAGAATCTGGTGGGCTATATCATTGTAGTTGAATACAGTATGTGGATGTCAGATTATATGGTGTAAAGTATCACATGATGGAAGATTCTGGACTGTGTTACATGATTGAGATGTTATCCACTTTCTCACAAATTGGTTACTGAATAGTCAAAAAGTAGCCTAGGTGTGTAGGTAACTATTTTCTGATCTATATTTGCTTGTGAAATAATTTTCACTTTTGTTTCATATATTTTTTACAGGGCAGTTCCTGTAAATACATTGTATCTGACTGGTTATATCTTGTATGCATATATGCTGACGCAAGTGCTGTTAATATTTTTTATTTGCTCACAATCAGGCAGAGAAGGGACAAAGTCCACAGTGACAGCAATAATGATCCTCATGTTATTAAAGAATGAAATTGTTATCAGTGGTAACTATTTTTAGCACAGAAAACTTTGCCCCTTTGGTGATGATGAATTTTAGTTGCACACAAAGTCTTTTTCTCACTGTTGGCAAAAAAAAATTGAACTAACTAAAGTATTTCCATCACTGATGACAGATTTACTTTAGTGAAAGCATCCAAAGTGTTTCCATCATAAGTGATAACAATATCAAAGTAACTATGCGCATAGTTTTCATCGTTTGCTAGAACAGATTGATTTATCACTGAAAGGTTTTCATCCTCAAAAGATTGTTAAAAACACCCACTTCAAGTATGAGACTGTAATGAGATTTGTGATCTGGCAGCCACTAGATCATAGCCAGTGTTTCGCTGTGAGTGATCAGGGAGGTGGGGGGACTCAAATGTCAATAGGATTCCATTGCTCTCTAATGTAGTCTCATTGGCCATGAATAATTGATGCAAATGAATCAGCTAGCACTGACTGAAGTGGGTTGGAACATTTCCACTGTTAGTTTGCTGAGAAGCTGTTTGATCAAAATAGTACACATATGAGATATATGTTTTGCATGGACGGTCAAGGGGCTGAGCACCTGAAGCTGTTTCCTTCACACATTGGGATAACAAAATTAAATAATTGTTTTTATCCTGGTGGTAATGACATTCATCAGTACTGTATTGTTTGTTTAGCGTTGAACTGAAGATGAAGGTATGAAATGACTAGTTTTGATTATGATTAAGCATCCACTCAACTGATGATGACAACATCCTCACTTTCATCAAAACGTTGACAGCTGTGATTGTGAGTTTTGGTTTCTGTTTCATCATGGAGGTGTCACTGTGTACAACTGGTCCATGTACACTACACCACATCTGCTAGGCTTAAACTACACTGCGCAGGATTTGATGATAAATGTAGATGAGCTAGGCTTAAGACTACACTGCGCAGGATTTGATTGATAAATGGATAGATGATTAAGATGAGAGATATGCATTAGCCCAACATGCTGGTCTTACCTTGGGTACCTACATAAACATCGTCTGCATATTGTCATAATCGTATGAGTTTGTGTGTGTGTGTGCATGCATGCGTGCGTGTATGCTTGCTTGCATGCGCATGCATCTGTATGCATTTGATTGTACATGGGGAACGAAGATTTTAGAAGATGACAGTTATTTCTAATCAGTAATAAGAGCAACGACAAAAACAACAATTGCAACAGCAACGTTGATAGTGATGATGATGATTGTGGTGAAAATCAAGATGATAATAATGAAAATAATTCTAACTGAGGTGAAATTCTATTAAAGATAATGATAATGATAGTGAGCACCCCCCTGTATGGCAGCGAGTCTTGGACTTTGCGTGCCCGACAAGAGCGAAAGCTCAATGCTTTTCATATGCGTAACCTACGGCGCATTTTGAACATCACCTGGCAGGACAAGGTCCCAAACAACACTGTCCTGGAAAGAGCCGGATGTACAAGCATGTACACACTGCTGAAACAGAGACATATGTGCTGGCTCGGCCATGTCGTGCGCATGGAATGGATGACGGACGGATCCCTAAAGACCTCTATGGAGAACTTGTGCAGGGAAAACGTCCCACAGGCAGACCACAGCTGCGATTCAAAGATGTGTGCAAGAGGGACCTAAAGGCCTTGAACATCGACCAGAACAACTGGGAAGCAACAGCCCTCGAACGGTCAAACTGGAGACAGACTGTGCAGAAAGGTTTCTCCAAGTTCGAAGAGACACTCGTTCAGCAGCATGGGGAAAAGAGGATGAGAAGAAAGGCTGCAGCCCTGGCAGACAGACCAGCGTCAGACTTCATTTGTGCCCTCTGCCACAGGGACTGTCATTCACGCGTCAGACTGGCCAGCCACACCCGTCGCTGTACCAGAACAGACACCTAGAGCGCAACTCCATAGTCTTCCGAGACTGAAGGATGCCTACCTACTGAATGATAATAATGACAACAACAGTAATGATAATTAATGGTGGTGAAAAAGAACAACAGTAGTGATAATAATAATGATGATGATGATGATGGTGAAAAAGAAATATAATAATAAAGATGATAATTATGATGATAATGATAATAATAGCTATGAAAATTAAGTATAATTAGAAAGCATAGTACATAAGAATATTAGTCAGATAAACAGTGGACAAACTTACCTCAACTATTTACTTCCATCCCCACATCCTCATCCCCTCCATGACAGCACATGGAACACATGACACCACACATACCATCTACTACCACCACCGCCTCCTTCCCACATAAGCACATGTGGCTTTTGATTTTGCACAAGCGAATCCACATGTGCACACCCAGGTGCATTAAATGCTCTCAGTTACCAAGGTGAAGTGTCCATGGATCTGTGAGGTACCCATTATGTGTTTCTTTCTTGGCCTTGCACCAACACATCACCTGATAAATGACGTAAATAGATCAACAGATAAAGCAGTAGATCCATCAGACAATACATGATTGCAATTGTGAAGGTGAAATTTTTAAAAGCTGGAACAAAACTGTTCTGTGGTCCCATTAAGATGATTCGATACCCTTTCACGCTGCTTGTTTGTGAAAAACCGTTTGTAAAATCAAATTATGAAAACTAGATGAACATGATCAGAAGACAGTGCTGAAAATGCTGGCATTTAGCTCTGTTATTAGGGTATAGGCTATAAACAAATGTGATGAATGTTTGGTTTTAAACATTACTCCTCCACTTCTCCTTCTTTCCATCCCCCACCCTGCCCATCTTTTTCTGGTGTTGCAGGTGCTGGAAATGTTTTCCAGTGAGGGGGATTTACATTTGGAGCTGCCATCAGGGGAAAGGGATGCAACACAGGATTTGTGGGTAAGCTGCATCATCTGGATTATGTTTTGTATTGTTATATGTTTTCGTTTCTTATCAAAGTAGATTGGATTTTGCCACAGAATGTTGGTGTGGACAACTCATGTGTTGATGTGGGTACTTTCTTATATATGAAGTGTATACAGAAGACAAGACCTCGGTTTATTGCCTTATCCGATGGACGAGTTCTCAGATAACTACTTTAGGCCAACTAGAGATTCATCAGAAGGGGGAGGGGTGGTGGTGGTGTGAGACTGAAAAGACTGACCTGATAACTTATGAGAAGTGCCTTATCGACACAGTGATCCACTCAAGACTTGCGCAGTACACAAATTACATGCCCTTACAGAAATTGTATTAGTCAGTCACCTGTGTGCTTTGCTCAGTATTCTGGTGAAGATGCTGTCCCCCACAGAAATTGTGGATATCTTATTGCAGTGATGTATGTTTTGCATTATAGATTGGTATTCTTCATCTCAAAGGAATTGTATGTTCTGTCAGTCATGTATATGGTTTGTCCAGTGCATTGGTGTTTAGTGCCCCTTCATTTCCAGTGCCGGAAAAATCATGGAAACGTTGATTTTGTTAAGCTGAATCTGGAAAAGTCCTGGAAAATCCCAGAATCTGTCGCAGATGTTAGTGACAAGTGATTTATTTTTTTCCAAGAATAAGTATTTTTCTACGAAGCTTTGAAAATTGTATGCTGAAGATGGTTCGATTTGTGGACTGTCACTGTCCGTTGTGTCAGTTTAGCCCAGCAGATGACTTTTATTCTCCCACAGTGTTCCCCTTTATGTCAACCATGCATGTGGAAGTCACATGTTGCTGCATTGCATTAGGATTTCTGTGCACAGATGGTGATGGATGGAATGACAGAGGGAAAGGTTTCCTGATCAGTGTATCACTATCTGGTTTTAAAAATGTTATCTTTTTTGTGTACTTTCTGTTTCAGATTTCTTGAGTATGCATACTTGAGAAATATCTGTCTTTGTCTGTCTCTCACTATATAGATTCAGGGAGGGAGGAGGGTGCCAGAAAAGTTTCAGAATCTTATCTCACATCGAAAGAAATTTCAGGATTGGTGGGATGGATAGGATGGTCATATTCCTAGTTTCAAGATTGGGGATCCTTTCCCGTTTGCATCCCTGATACCATCTCTTCTCAAAATTGTGTATTTTATGGCGGTCAGGTGATTTGTGGGTATCTTTTGTCTTTCAGGAGTAAACCTTACATTGTTCATGGAAAGAAATGTCTTTCTTTTCCAGTCAGACAGCAGGTGCTTCATTCTCTTGTTGTCCACTTTTCTTTATTCTTTATTCTTTTTTTTTTCCAGTTATTGTTTTGTAAATTATGGTTGGTTGATGGATATCTGTTTAATTTTTTTCTCTTTTGTTGTTGCTGTTTTTTTGTAATTGAGCTTTTGTCCAAATTATTTATTGCTTGTGTAGACACTTCAGGTGCAGGTGTGATAATATTAATTCAAAAGTGTACATCTGTATTATCTGTGTCAATCATTATCACATGAAGTCTGCATGTTAGTATGATTTGATTATGATTCATTATCCAAAACAACTTACTTCATTTAAAGTAACCAGATCGAGTGATTAGTGTATGTTTGACCTTTCAGGAGATTAGACCATATGAGACAAAGAGTGTCATGAGGGCAAATTTTGTGGGGCGGGTGGAAAGCAACCACACAGCGTTCATTCGCATAAAAACAGACCAGGATAGCAGTGAACAGTTCTTGATCCTGCCTGTAGAGGTGGAGTTTTCAGCAGGTAAGTCAAAGGTGGTGTGACGGTGATTAGTGCGTGAGAGGTGGTGTGACTGTGATTGGTGTGTGAGAGTTGACTCCTTTTGTATTGTTTAGGAAGTTATATGATCTGTGGCTTGACCTGACTTCATTTTAGAGGTGGTACATTCAAAGGCCCACCTAAGTGCAGTGGAAAATCACAGTGTTTAATTTAAAATCACAGGCGATGATTGGTCGGCTATCCATCTAACCATACCTTCTTTTGCTTCACAGACAGGTCATCATTGCTTACTCAGAGCCTTCCAATTTCCAGACACTCAGCATGTGGATTGTTTCTGGGAAAGGGATAAGTTAGTTTATATTTGAGAGGCTGGGCACCAGAGAATAGTCACCAGACACCACTATCATTTGAATAATCGCTGCAGGGACCCAGTGAAGTGTTTCTCTCAGTCTCTCTCTCTCTTGTGTGGTGTGAGTGTGTGTGTGTGTGTGTGTGGAATGGGGGTGGTGTCAGTGAGGGTGTAAGTGTGTTTGGAAGAGCTTTTAATCAGAGAGAGGACTCTCTGCTGGCTTGTGGTCAGATGTTACTCTATAATTAGGAAGTGGAACAGCTCAGCTCAGCTGCTGACATGAAGTGATTGACAATATCAGCGACAGTTCCGCCAGATGGTTCGAGTTTACCTCTTTATGTTAAATATTTTCTGACAAATTATCCATCTCCTTGTCTGTCTGTCTGTATTTAGCTGTATCTATATCTGTCTACCTATATAATATGTAGTTCTTTTTTTTCTTTAAAAAAAAAAGAATTTTGAAAATTTTGTTTTCATTATTATTAATATTTCTTTTTTACATATGTATGCGATAAAATGAGAAGAGGTCAGTGGGTGGCTAGTTTGTTTGTGTGTGTGTGTGTGTGTGTGTGTTCTGTGTTGTTTTTCAAATAAAGTTATTAAGACATCAATTTTCCAGCTGAAGCACAGATTCTTTCACCATATATAATATTAAATCAAGTACAGTGTCTGTAAAATTATGAAATGTCATTATATTGAAATAAGAAAAAAGAACGACCACAGCAGTCCTACATTTTCTGTTTGTTTCTTTATCCTGCAACAGAACCAGGAATCTACTCACCCGTAGAGTTGTTAGATTTTGGCATTCTGCGTACGCTGGATGACCCCAAAACCTTGCGCCTCAACCTCATGAATACAGGAGCTAAGGCTGCACACATCACCGTGAGTCATTATTCGTGTTGTGGTCTCGTTCACTCTTCTGTTTGTATTGCATACAGTTTGATGTTCATGTATACCTCAGGTTATGATAGCTGACAGAGATAACATCATCCTTAGGGGACTGGGAATACATTATTCTCTTTAAGGCTGTTTTTTTGTCTGTGCATGGGTTCTCAGTTAAATAGATAATATAGAAAATATATGATATAGATAATCAGGTCATGTCACAAGATTTCTGCCTGAACAAAAATCCTACCATGTCTTTGCGTTGAACTCATTTAATACATATCTTGTTCACACAGTTTGTACTGTAAATAGTTCGTTTTCAGTTGAGTGATCTCTTCTCAAGAGAGAGAATACATCCTCATGCTGAACATAGTATTGCTTGTTTAATTTAATGAAATGCAACAGAAGGATATAGTTGCTCAGAGATGACTGATTGTTATCAGACATACACTATATTTTCATATGCCTTGGGACACAGTCTGTTGTCTGCATGAGCTGATGAAAAATGAATCAAGTTCCACACAATGTGTGTGTGAAGGTATGTGCTTGACTGAGTTGGGGTTGTTGAGCTTGACACTTTTTTTTCTTAATTGAATTGTGAAATTGAATTCAGCTATCTGTATGTTCTAAATTCCATTCATTGGTATTGTTCTAAATTCAGTTTATTTGTAAAGTACTTTGAATTTTATGATCATATCATACTAAATGAAATGTTTATAGATTTCCACATTCGGAGTTCAAACTTTTATTTGAACTTAACAGCTACGCAAGACCGTTAGATGAACCACAGGAGAACTTTATATCTTTAGTTTGTTTTTTAAGCATAAATGCAGAGTTCCCAGAGCATTGGGAGCGACCATTGGTTTACTTGCAATTCAGTGATCCTGTATTATGAACTAAAATATTCAGTTTAGAACAGAAAATGTTTGTTGCAGGAATGTCAGAACTGGGTTTGTGAGCTAAAATTTGGCTTTATATTTGGCCATGTTAAACTTGCAAGTTATGACCAGTTTGCTCGTTTTGTTTGGCCAAGTTTCTTGGCAAATAACACTCTGAAACATCTCTGAAAAATGTCTTCCATTTCCAGGCAAAGCATGACGTTGTATACTTTTGCTTATATTCTTTGGGCAATGATTGTTCAAAGATGTCCTTTCAGCTTTTTGATTTATCTTTCCCTCACTTTGTTGGACATGCTACGTAGAGTTGTTCCACTAACAGCCTATGGATCTGCACTGTTGCGCTTAAACAGTTAAGACTTAACCTTAACTTTAATTTCTCTCAAGCAGCTCTTCTTTGATGCCTGATGATGGATCACCTGCTCCTCCATTTCAGTTGGGTTGTCTTGTCAAATAAGGGTGAAGTTAGTCGCAACAGGCATGGAGAAAACTTGATCCTCAGTTCCATTCCTTCTTCAGGTTCTGGGGCACCTACTCTCAGTATCAACTCTTAGTGTTTTTAACAGCGAACAAGCAAACAGAAATATTCAAGTTTAAAAACCCATCCACTTTCATTCTTATCACATGTAAACAGCTGTTCACACACTCACTGACATGGACACACTTGAACTTATCACCAACATTCACCTTGCCCCTTGACCACACATAAATTTGCAAAAACCAGTTGACTGATACATGCACATTCCACACACACACACACACACACACACACACACACACACACACACACACACACACACACACACACACACACACACACACGCGCAGAGAGACAGACAGAGACAGAGACACACACAGAGACGCACACAGCCACAGAAACAGAGAGAGACACAGACACAGAGAGACACACTCACACACACACATGCACGCACACCACGCGTGCACACATTCATATCAGCTTCTACTGAGACAGCATGAATGGTCAAATATTTTCAAGCAGTAACTTCATCCTAAAATCTGTTTCTGTGTTTCAGTCATTTTTCTGTTCTTTATCATAAGAACATGAATGCTTCATTTTTATGGAATCTCTCTCTCTCTTCCCCCCACTCTCTCTCTGTCTCTCTCTCATGTATAACAGTCTCTCTCCTTTCCCCCAACCTACCTCCACTCCTTCCATTTCCCTGGACCTTTTTTCTTCACCCATCCCCTCTTCCTTTCTTCTCTCACTCTTGTGTCCCATCCCTCATCTGCCTGTTCCTCCTCTCACCTTTCCCAGCAACTCCTGTATCAGTAATGTTTGCAGTCCCCTATGTCCACTGTGAATTGCTGTGTTCATGTGCTCATGAAATATTCATAGGCAATGATGTTTTGCTTCCAGAGCGTGTCTGTCTCTCCACCCAACGATGCAATCAGCATTGACTTCAGGCCTTTAAAACTGCAGCCAGACAGCAGCAGACAGTACACAGTGGCCCACATCACCTTTCGAGGCAAGTTGTAACTCAGCACGTTTTCTTTGGAAGAGGGAAGGGGCAGAGAGGTTTGGGAGCTAGAGCGGATGGAAGGAAGTGAAGAGGAAGGGGCTTAGTAGTGCATTGGTGAGATAGAGGAGTGTGGTAATTGTCAGCTATTGGAGTTGATCTGCCTGCTTGTTAATGATATTGATTTGTATTGTGACATGTTATAGAAAGATGAAACTCAAAAGGAAGAAGAATGTTAAGTAGGCACAGTTCCTGCTTGTTTTAAGCACAGCTAAATAAGTGTCGTACAAATTCGGGAAATGTTAGTGAGTTAATCCCCAGTAAGAATTGATAATAATATGGAACATTGAAGATCAGCTTCACAAGCCGCACAGTATTAGTTTTTGAATTACCTCAAAAAGGACGAAAAATTAGGGAAATAAAACTTCTTTTTTTTTCCAGTTAAAAAAAGAATGTAATGCAGCTCCATGAACTGCGTATAACTTCCCTCACCATCCTCCCTCTGTCCCTTACTACTTCATCTCCTTGGACCAAAAGGAGACCCCCCCCCCCCCCCCCCCAGATGTTTACAAAATGTATTATTTCAGGTGTATGTGTCTTCAGAAAACAAGAAACATGCATATGTAGACTGCAGAAGTATCTTTTAAAAAAAATGTTATATTTACAGACTGTTAATTGTATGTCCTCAGCGGTGAAAGCATTGCATTCCAAGCAGTGGTCAGGCAAAATCCTTGTGAAGACCAAAAACAATCAGCAGAGGCTGGTCATACCATATCAAGCCAGCGTACTACATGGGTAAGTGTGCTAAAACCTGCTATTGGCTAAATCTGTTTTTGATGGGCTTAAAGATTGCAACAATAAAGAAAGTCCAGTTTTAGCCACTTTAATGATGAAAATTAAAATTTTCTTCTTGATGTTTCACTTTGATTGCAGACTTGTTCTTTTCGACTTCTTAACACTGAATCATGAAATCAAAACAAAATGGAAAAAAAAAAAAAAGACATAGGTGTCTACCAAATCAACATGTATTATTACTGAACTTTAGCTTGTCTTTGTATCGTTTCACAGTTATTGTGAAAAGGTATTTTACTTAACACTGAATCAGTTTTAAAAGTCTGACAACAAATAAACTTGATTGTGTGCCAGAATAAGCAATAAGTGAATTGCTGTTACTGATGTCCCAGTTTTGTCAGTGGAGCCAAAATTCACACTCAAATCTGTCAAGGAGCCAGTGATCACAAATAGCACTTTGCTAATTCAAAAGTTGAGCCTCGCCCCACTTTTTCTTCCCTGTCCCCCTTCACACACACACACACACACACACACACACACATGCACATTTCTTTAAGCATTTAACATGCAATACTTTCTGATTGGATTGGACGTTGATTCTTTTCATGGTGTTGAACATTACAAATCCAGAGAGTTCCATCGTAGATGCTCAAGCAGTTAGGGATTTTGATAAGTCTTGTTTGAAGCAACTGGCTGACGACTGATGAAAAATTTTCCCCACAAGATCTAATGTCATTGCCCTGCTTTCACATTCATGCAAGAGGATGATTATATGTGATGTTTAGAGTTTTATCTTCCCTGAGGAGGTGATCAAGATGGTTTCTGAACAGTACTGTCTTGTTACAGAGGACAAATCAAGGCCAAACATTAAGCATATGTCATGAAATATCAGTCACTTTTGACAGTGATATGGATTGGTTACGACAAAAGTTGTGTCCATGGATTGGTTGTGCATGGCTGCCTACCGTCCCGGAGTATCCGTATTTGTCCCCCAAAATAATAAAATCATGCAGCCTGTCCCTGGAATCCACTTTTTTATTCTATGTCCGCGAAAAAAAAAATTTGGGTGAAAAAAAAACAACAACAACAAAAACCGAAGTCGAGTTCATCAGCTGATCACCGACTGACCGACTTCGGTCGTGGCCATCCTGACCAAATCCATCGGAAAGACCTGAACATTGCCGAACTGACCAGTGCGCATGCGCATACACCGTCTTCCCGAGTTTTGAAAGTGAGAAAAATGGACGCGAAACAGGGAAAGCGTAAAAATGCCGACGGCGATCTCGACAATGGGGCTTCTCTCAAGAAGAAGAAACGTCAGCAGACATTCCTGTCAAAATATACGGAAACCTGGCCGTTCATCAAGCGTGGCAAGATCGAGACTTACGCGTCTTGTGAAATTTGTGCGTGTGAGTTCTCCATCGGATCTGGAGGTAGGGACGAAATAACCCGTCATGTCGCCACTGAAAAGCACAAGAAGAACACAAAAATCCGTGAGAGCAAGAAATCTTGTAACATTAGCGGATTCTTTCAGCGCGCTCAGACGTCAACCAGTCAGGAAACTTTCGACGTCATAAGAGCTGAAACGATGATGGTTGACCTTGCAGCTGAACTGAATTTGCCGATGGCTGCGCTGGACAAGCTAAACAGAGGCGTTAAATTGATGTTTCCTGACTCGAACATCGCAAAGAAGTTTCAGTGCGCTAGAAGCAAAGTAGCATTGTAGAAGTTGTACATAGTGTAAATAAAGGTAAGCTTTCACTTTAATGTTGATGTGGTTGTGATATGTGCTACCGCTGCATGTGTCTCTGGAAATCAGTCTGTGTCCCAGGTTTTGAAAAAGTATGTCCCTGAAAGAGGCTGAAGGGGGTAGGCAGCCCTGGTTGTGACAGAAGGCGTGTGCATTTAAAAAAAAATCAGTATAAAGAGGTCTGTTCTCTTTTCGTAACTTTGCTGTTTGTTGTCCACTGTGACTCTGGCGTTTGACATGAAAGGTTCCATGTGTTGCAGATCGTTGGTCTACAATGCCAATACCACCAAGTTTTTCAGTGCCAAGGCCTTGAAAATTTCACCCGCCCCTTGACACTCACAAATACCTTCAATTTTTCTGTGGTCATTTTCAACATCAGCCTCCCTCGTGAGGCAGCTCCTTTTTTTTCTGTGAGTTAATGTGTGTGTGTATGTGTGTGTGTGTGTGAGTGAGTGAGTGTGTGTGTGTGTGTGTGTATTATAGGTCTTAAAGGTTGACAAGAAGTTTATAGATAGATGGAAGATGAAAAATAGAAGCCACATAACACCCATGAGATAATGGCAATATTTCGGTTTATTCAGCCTTTCTCAAGCCACACTGGCCAACTGACAAACATAACACTTAAGATTACTGTTGGTGTGTCGCTGAAAAAAGTTCACTACAAAAGAGTTCACTTAGAACGAAGTTCACTGGAAAAAAGGAGTTCACTGGAGGATGGGGGGTGGAAGGGGACTTGTTGGAGGGCATGGAAAAATAGATAGTAGATGGATGGATGAATGGATGGGTGGACGGATGGCTGGCAGGCTGTGGGTGTTCTCCTGGCGTGTCTTCTGTGCTTTCTCAATGGCATTACTTTGCCTACTCATCCCGCCTTGACCAAACATAGCCACAATAAGGGAATTTGAGTGGGAGCCATCGGACTGTCAGGTTGTGATGAGGCCACCCACACCTGACACCAAATCCTGAACTGATTGATGACAGTAAATGTGAAGTGGCGGAGCTAGACTGAGTGAGCATACGTGAGGGAGTGTCTGAGGTCATTCTTATGAATCTGCAAGGAAGAAAATTGAGAAAATTCATCTTTTATTACACAATAATTGATGAGTTAGAAAGTGATAGTGATGATACTTTGGAAATCCAATTACAAGGCTGTACTTCATGTTTTTCCCCCTATGATTTATCCTGGATACAGTCAGGTCTCAGAGAGGCACAGTATAACTGTGTTAGGAAATTTCCTTGCGTGAAGTGGATTAGGTGTTCTGAATGGTCCCAGTCATACTTCTGAAGTCCTCAATACTCTCAACTCTGGTTTGAGCTGGAGCTGAAAAGTCCCACGAATACTTAATTCTGATGGGAGTGAACCCCATGGCCTCTCAGGAATCTGTGATGTGAACCCTTGTGCTGTAGAATCTTACAACTGTAGAATTATTTGTTTAATGAATATTTGAATTACATAAGTGTAATATTACAAGAGCAGTTTTTGCATTGATAGAATTTTGTGGACAGTTCAGTGCTGCACAGTTTGGGAAATGAGGTGTGGTGGTTTGTGAAAATGAACATGTTGCAGTGACTTTCGTGTTGGCCCTCCATTCTGCCTCTGTAGCTTATCCATACATTGAGGGTCTTGCAAGCTACAATTGATCACCAGCAAATACTCAGTCTTCAAAAATAAAACCAACAAAGTGTGCTGAATGTCTTGAGACAGAAAATGAACATGTTGCAAAGATGCTAATGTTGGCCCCCACTCAGCCTGAGTGGCTGATCCATGCGCTGAGATCCATGTGCTGAGGTCCTTGCAACATATCCCAGGAAGTAATATTCAAAACTAAAACTAATGAAGCGTGTTGAATATCTTAAGATGGTGTGGTGGTTTGCAGAAGTGAACATGTTGGAAAGACCCTAGTTCTGGCACAGTAGCTTATTGTAGGTCTTGCATTCTACAATTGATCACAATGCAAATACTCATCAAAAATAATACTAACAAAATGTGTTGAATATCCTTTGATGATGTAATGGTTTGTGAAAGTGAGCATGTTTCAAAGACACTAGTGTTCGCCCCTTCTCTGCCTCAGTAGCTTATTCGTGCATTGATAGTTCTGCAGTATATATTTGATCACCAGGAAATGGTCTTCAAAAATAAAACAAAGAAGTTTATTGAATATTCAGAGACAGTGTGATGGTTTGCACTAATGAACATGTTGCAAAGAGAGTATTGTTGGCCTCCATTGTGCCTCAGTAGCTTCTCCATACAGTGAGTTGCACGGAGTCAGTAACTGAATAAGTCTATGATTGACCACCATCAGTCTTAAAAAAGTAACCAACAATGGTTACATACATTCATTACAATGACAACAATTGTTTTTAGACACGATATGTGTTAACTTTACTTTTTTGTTTCTCATAATGAGATTTCTCTCTCGCTCTGTTCACATGATGAAATGGTGTGTAACATAAAGATAATCTCGGTGTGTGTGTGTGTGTGTGTGTGTGTGTGTGTTGTGTGTGTGTGCCTCTGTGTATTTTGGTTCTAACAAGATATGTCTCTTTTACGGAAGAAAGATTTTTAACGAAGTTTCTGGTGCGTTTCTAGACGATGTCATTTAATGGATGTGTGAAAGTTTTTTTTTTCCTTTTTTTTCAAATGACTGGTGAGTTGATTTTAACGTGGTGACAGCCCTGATGTGGCCCTTTGTGGTCAGCTGGGCTATAAGCAACATTATCTTATCTTATCTTATCTTGCAGGTGTTAAACTTTTCCACACCTGTGATAGTGGGTCCGCAGCAGACAGTGACGGCACTGTCTCTGCTGTTCCACCCAAACGCCACTCAGCTCCACTTGAGCACCACCCTCACCTTACACACCAATGCCTCCACTTTCCTCATTCCTATCATTGTTTACAATGGCCTTCTCAAGGTCAGTGTCAGTTCAGCACAGGTGCCTCATTGGACATTTGTGCACATGAAAGTGATCCTGTATGTTTGTGCCGATGCATGTGTCTCTCTGCGTCTGTGTATGTGCACTTACATATTTTTGAATGAGTGTATATGTGTGCATATGTATGAGCATATATGTATGGGCATGTGTATCTTTGCGCAGCATATGCCTTATTCATATATGCAGGTCAGTGCATGACATTTCATACGTATGTTGGTGTTGGTGCATGTTTAGTGAGCTAAGTAATGGTGTATTGATTGTAGTTGGACAACTTAAGACACACTTTGGTGTCTTTTTTTTTTCTTTGTTGCTTCACTACAAGTGAATATGTGTGCAACACATATATCAAGATCGCTGCTGGTAAAAATGAAACCATAAAAAGAAAACATGACCTGAAAGTTTATGCAGGTCGACTTTTGTATATAACTTCGAAGTTGATTGCTAGACATATTTGTGGTAAAGTTCACTTCGATCAAGGGAGGTATTGTTGAGAAGAATGCATAGTAAGCCTTCAGGAGACTGATGTGGAGAAGCACATGCATACCAATGTGCACATGGACACACAGCATCATACACACAATGCACTCAGTCATGCATGTCTGTTCAGACAGGTAGGCCCAGACAAGCAAACAGGCACACACACACACACACACACACACACACACACACACACACACTGTGCATGCATGCACACACACACACACACACACACACACACACACACACACACACACACACACACACACACACACTTGGGGAGTATTTGTTTTCAATGAAGAGCTTTGTTTACCAGGTTATTCATCACAGACCAGAGAAGTCAAAAGGACAGATGGATTTTGGTACCATGGGGGTTGGAGAAAAACGCAGTATGATCTTCACCATACGCAATGACAATCCTGTCGATGTAAGTACTGAAATCTCGATTTCTTGAAGATGTGTTTTAAAAGTAATTCACTATCAATTACCACTTATGATGCAAACTCTCTAAC
This sequence comes from Conus ventricosus, assembly GCA_018398815.1. Lineage (NCBI taxonomy): Eukaryota > Metazoa > Mollusca > Gastropoda > Neogastropoda > Conidae > Conus > Conus ventricosus. The sequence continues at coordinate 831,462 of CM031602.1, forward strand.
CGTAAACTGTTTGCATACAACTTCAAACTTGCCAGATTTCTTGTTGGAATGAAGTATAGGGTCATGCCCATGTGGTGTTACAGGATGGAACAGTACTTACTTGCTAATAGTAGATGGATGATATTGAATGGAACAGCATTAAAATGTAACATTGCCACTGTGGCCTATCTGGAGAAGCAACCGATCAAGTTCTTCCACCTCGTAACCTACAACCCTGACTTAAAATATTGTGATTAGTAGCTGTTCCTTATTCTGATTCACAGATTGCCTGAGAAGAAGTTTTTACCAGTCCAGGACATGGGAAAAGCTGTGATATCATAGCTCAGCATCATGCTTGAATCGGAGTACAAGAAGACACCGAGCTAGCTGAAACTTAATATATGAAGTTTGTGTGTGTGAGTAAGGGGTATTGTCTGTAGCTTTGAAGGAATGAAATGAATTAGACGTTAAAATTTGTGCTTCGTTTAACATTGGGACTGGTACAGAGGGGCCTGTAGCCAAATAGTTACACCATTTGCCTGTGCGATAAAGGGTTGCAAGTTTGAGCCTCTCATGGGGTTTGATTTTGGTAGCTTGAAAATTCCTCTCCTTAAATGGGTACCCAAGGGCAGGAATCTGTGATGTTAACCCATGCTCTGTAGAATCTTACAACTGTAGAATTATTTGTTTAATAAATATTTGAATTACATTATGTACTGTGTTTAACATTGCAAGTGCAGTTTTTGCATTGATAGAATGTTGTGGATAGTTCAGTGCTGCACAGCTTGGGAAATGAGGTGTGGTGGTTTGTGAAAATGAACATGTTGCAGTGACTTTTGTGTTGGCCCTCCATTCTGCCTCCGTAGCTTATCCATGCTTTGAGGGTCTTGCAAGCTACAATTGATCACCAGCAAATACTCAGTCTTCAAAAATAAAACCAACAAAGTGTGTTGAATGTCTTGAGACAGAAAAGGAACATGTTGCAAAGATGCTAATGTTGGCCCCCACTCAGCCTCAGTGGCTGATCTATGCGCTGAGGTCCTTGCAACATATCCCAGGAAGTAATATTCAAAACTAAAACCAGTAAAGCGTATTGACTATCTTAAGATGGTGTGGTGGTTTGCAGAAGTGAACATGTTGGAAAGACACTAGTTTTGGATACCATTCTGCCTCAGTAGCTTATCTATATATTGTAGGTCTTGCATTCTACAATTGATCACAATGCAAATACTCATCAAAAATAAAACCAACAAAATGTGTTGAATATCCTTTGATGGTGTAATGGTTTTGCAAAAGTGAACATGTTTCAAAGACGCTAGTGTTGGCCCCTACTCTGCCTCAGTAGCTTATTCGTGCATTGATAGTTCTGCAGTATATATTTGATCACCAGGAAATGGTCTTCAAAAATAAAACAAAGAAGTTTATTGAATATTCAGAGACATTGTGATGGTTTGCACTAATGAACATGTTGCAAAGAGAGTATTGTTGGCCTCCATTGTGCCTCAGTAGCTTCTCCATACAGTGAGTTGCACGGAGTCAGTAAGTCTATGATTGGGACTGGTACAGAGGGGCCTGCTGGCAAATAGTTACACCATTTGCCTTTGCGATAAAGGGTTGCAAGGTTGAACCTCTCATGGCGTTTGATTTTGGTAGCTTGAAATTCCTCTCCTCTCCTCAGGAAATGTCAAGGCAGCGGAGAGAGAGGGATCAGCTCCACCTTCCATAACGCCATGCCCAGACATGCTGAAAATACAAACATTTTTCTTCCTAAATGACCATTAGCCAATAGAGCTATACATTTTCTTTTGACTTTCTGTATAACAGCTGGCAATACATTTGGATCGCCCTTTGAATAAAACAGTAGCTTTTGCTATACTTAGGACAGCTTCATACCAGGAAAGAAACTGAGATTGTTGCTGTCATATTTGGTGTTTGTTTTGCAGTTGGTGATTGCAAGGTTTGAGACCAACATGAGTTGGGCGAAAATTGAACTGTTGGGAGTGGAGAAAGGCAATGGAACAACACTCACTCGCTTACATAATACATCAGATATAGACACAGATCCTGTAAGTATTGACATTTCTTCTATTTTTTAATTTGATAACCACTGTTCAAGACATGAAAGACAGGAATTGCCAAACAGAAATACCATAATGATAGGTTGTGTCTTACAGTATCTCTAGCAATTTAATAGACAGTAATATACGTCAACTAATCAGATCTGTAAAACTTTTAATCCGTTCTCTTTGGCTCAAGATATTTTTAACAACGAAAAATAAATGTTGAGTTTGTGACAGCCTCAACAGAGTTTATGACAGCCTTAACAACTTGAACCTTTTTTTTTTTTTTAAATTAATAAGTCTAATGTATGACTTAAGCTTTGAGCCTTATCATAATATCCCTGCCCAGAGTGTCAGGATGTGGGTGTTCTCAAGAAATGTACAATATCACCCCAGAATTTCTTGATGTTTTTTCCTTCATTCAGTGCCAGTTCCTGTTTTTTGTTTTTACTTGAATGAGCAAAGTTCCCATTGTGAAGTATTATATTAGAGTGTTTACTTGGAGTGATTGTCGTTTGTTTGGCAGCTCATCATCAAGCCTTACCACTATGCAGTGTTCACTGTCAATATTGTGGCTCCCCAAGAGGAGGGGGCCTATGCAGCAGAAGTCTGGATGTTCACACAGTTTGAAGTGAGGAAACATTTTCTTTAAGTCCTAAAGAGCTTCCACAGCATTGCACACCATGCAAAATGTTTGACACTGCTGGGTTTTATGGATATAGGATGTCATGTATGATGATTCAGATCAGTTAAATGATCTTCGTACACGCTTTATTTTCAGAATGATTACTAATGGATTGAAAGGTACCTGCCAACATTTCAAAATTCAGAACTTCCACAATTTCATTGAAACTTGGTAGTCCCTGTCCAAATTGATGGCATCAGCTAGGACTTGAACTTGTGGTTCCAGGATATGGCAGAAAAATGATAGAGAAGGGGATTTATATCCTTTTGCATCATGTACTGAACTAGTCTTTTTCTAAGCCATCGTCTTAGCTCTTCACTGAAGTTCTTCGTCACACTGAAGCAGTACGCACCAATTAGAACAAAGTAAATCTTTCCTCATCAGTCTTTGTATCAGTCACTGTCTCTCGCTCTCTCTGTCACTGTCTGTCAGTCCCTGTATTCCAGGATGAAATGTGTGCGTGTTTCACATTTTGACGACAATTTTTCCAACTTTCTCAGTAATTGGTTATAATATTCCAAATAACATGTGAAGCAGTTACTGTCTCTACAATTTTGGTTGCATTGTCTTGCAGACAGTACATTAAACACAAACAATTTAAAATAATTGTTTGGTGTCTCTCTTTCCCTTGTTCATTTTTCTTTCTTTTCTGTCTTTCGCTCCTTTCACATCTTCACTCCTGATCCATACTCTGTCTTTTATCTTTTTTGCTCCATATTTTTTACTGTAAGCACGTCAGTTCCAGTCTGACCCTTTTCTCAATTGTTTGTACATTGTGAAGCGTTGCTTTTTTAAATCTTTTTTTTTAACGTTCTTTTCGGTTTTTTTCTTTTCCAGGACCTTTTCATCCCCATTACTTTTCGGACTGCTGAAGGCAGTCTTCATGCCATTCCAGAAAAATTTCTCTTTGAGAAAGTATTTCCTGTAAGTAGCCAATAAATTTGCTCCAAGTATTACATCTCTGATGTCTGAACTGTCTTAAATGTCTGAAATTTGTCATGTTTTGCCTGAGTGCTTGTGTGAGTCCATGTGATGGTGCTTTGTGCGTGAATGGTTGTGTGGGAGAGAACAGGCATGGAAAGTCTATTGTAGGAAGTTCTCCAGTATTCAGTGTTTCATGAAGACCAGGATATGGAAGGAAATCGGATTGGAATCTGTATCTCTGAATTGCCTTGAATTTTGTTCTACTTCCAAGTTATGTAATCAGATGTAAACCAGAAGGATACAATTTCTGTAGTTTCATATTTTGCTATGTTTTATGATCAGTAAACATCATGGATTCTTATTAAGGTCTGAGACTACGTGATAGGGCTGTACATTATACTTTCATAGTATGTCCTGGAATTTTGCAGGCTTGAGATGCTGGCAGTTTTGGTGTGGAAATTTTTTGCTCCAGGAAAGTTGAGGAGCGATTTCAGAGATGCATCCATAAGGCAGATAAAACTCAACTGCAACTGTGTGGTTCCAGTTTCTTTTTGAGCTGGTAGCACTCTAAGCTGCGGATAGCCTCTGACGAGCATGCCCCCCCCCCCCCCCCTTCCCCCCAACAAAAAAATCTCACAAATGAGTACCTCTGCAGCTGTGACTGGGGGCCAAAAAATGCTTGTGATGGGACTTGAACCCAAGCTTACTGTCCAGCTTGCAGTGCTAATCACAGTACCATTGTGGCTTGCCACTTTTTATTGTTGAATATTGATGTTTACAATAAGCTGTGCTAGTTGCCTTTGGCACTAGACTTTGGTAGATCACCTCAGAGTTGACAGTTCTACTTTTTTTTAAAGTGTGTTCTATGTTTTTTCTTCTTCAGCAAATATGTCAGAATATCTGACCCAAAGCTGCTGTGTTTTTCGCTTACAGGGCAAGTTGCCATATAAAGTGCTTCAGATCCACAGCACTTTCCACGACTTCATGGAGGTCACCCAGGTCACCTTTCAGCCTCAGGACACCAGATTTTTCTTTCAGCGCATAATACAGATGCTGTTTTACTCCAGCCTCAGCAACCTAGCGTGGTATGTCATTATAATGATTTATATGTGTGCATGTGTACATGTTTATATTAGTAAGTTGAGGTGTGTAATGTGCAGCTGTAAACATGTGCATGGGTTTGTTGGGGACATCATTTTGGCCACCTTTTCAAAACTGTTTATAGGGACGCAGTGCATATGTCTCGCACATTGACTGGAAATATATACTCAGTTTTGCTCATTTTTTTGTACATTAACTTTGGCATTTTTATATTCAGGTGATACAGAAAAGCAGTTTGGAATTCCAGAGTTATATTTGCTTAAAAAAATGCATTACATAATGTCAGATAATTTTCAGTTATGATGTACTGGAAAGTTGTGAATACCCAGTTTAACAAGCTTCTGCATAAAAAGAACACCAAAGAGTTCTTTCTTTTGCATATTTATGACAAAAGTACTTTTTGCTGTTGGACAGTATTATACCCAAATGGTTTGATCTTGCAGGTTGGAAAAATCTTTTTTGATTCCAAAAGGGAGTGCAAAGATGACTGTTACGTGGGTTTACCAACAGTTACCCCAGGTGAGATTCCAGGCATTTTGTAACTTATTTGATAATATTTATTGGCGTTAACGAGAAAAACAAACATGCATTTGTAAATCTTACAATCTAAACACAGCATACAAAATTCATTTGTGCATATGGAGCAGTAATATATTTACTTGTCTTGCTAGCTAAAGTGCAAACTTATTATTATAAGAACTGGAACATCAGATTCCATTCGAAATACTGATTATGACATAAGAAGTTAAAGTAAAAGAGTTCAGAATCATTTAAACAAATGTGATTTTCCAATAAGATCTGTTAAAGTCTCTGGAAATGGAGTGTATAGTGAACTGAAGTGCCGTCCAGACTACTGGACCTGAGAGGAAAGAAATTGTGTCAGTTTTGTTCTGTCAGAATATCGACAATGCAGTCTTCGAAAGTAGAAAGATTGTACGAATATTCAGGATCAGCACCAGTAATTAATGAGAAGCACGATGATATGTGAGAAGCAGAGAAATGAAAGTTTGTAGGAAATTCTAGACTGAATAGGAAGTTAATGTAATAGTTTCAAAAGAGGTGTGGTATGTTCCTGTTTATGATATTAGAAAATCAAACTTTCAGCATTATTCTAAGACCCTTTGGAGCATGATTTTGGAGAGAGGCATTATTGTTGTAGTCAAAGCTGGAGAGAACAAAAGGGCAAACGAGAGTTCTGGTTGTGTCTGTAGACAATAATCACAGATGGTGCATTTTCTCCTTAGCTCTACAGATGTGTTTTTTTAAAGGAACCTTGCATCAACAATGATAACAAGATGACAAGCATTGAAAGAGAGTCCCTTATCTTTATTGTTTATACAGATTTTGTCTGGAGGAGCATGATCTTTTTCAAATTTGAAAAATTCACATTGCGTTCATTTAAGATCTCCAGTTTGTTGAATGTCATGCAGTCTTAAGGCATCAGCAGAGTTTTAATCATCCAGAATTACTTGATAAATTTCAGTTATGGGTTTTGGTTGAGAGAGCTGTGTGTCAACAAAACTTTGAAAAGGATCAGAATGATGGTGAGTTATATGAGTGTGTGTGTGTGTGTGTGTGTGTGTGTGTGTTGTGTGTTGTGTGTGTGTGTGTGGTGTGTGTGTGTGTTGTGCAGCTGGTCATCAGTGGTTACTTGGCCTTACCCTGGACAAGGATGTGGCCGACACTGACCAGTACCTGTATACACGCCTCCAGCAGAAGTGGCACCGCCTGGAGCGTACCGGACAGAACACGTAAGGCCCAGTCGCAGTCCACATTAAATGTTTCTTTTCCTTATATTGCCCCCTCTCTCTCTTTTCATTTTTAGTCCATAGTTATAAACCTGTTCGTGTCAACTTGTTATGTGCATTTTAAAAACGTATGTCCTCAAGTATACGATCTATGTCCATACAAAAATTTTGTATAGCAGCATTTATCTTGGTCAACAAAAATTTTGTTAAGACAAGCAGTTTACATCTTGGCCAGACAAAAGTTTTGTTGTAAGACAAGCATTTACATCTTGGCCAGACAAAAATTTTGTTGTAAGACAAGCAGTTTACATCTGTCCCTCTTCCACCTTCCTTTTTTTTGTGGTAACATATACAAAATGTTTATAAAAGATGAAGTGACTTTCCCAGGTATTGAAGCATGAGAAAATGAATGTGATTTTAAAGGAAGATGTTGATTGCTGTGTGTCTCCTTGTATGTTCTCAGTATTGTTTGGCTGAAAAAAAGAAAATATGTTCGATACTATAACATTGACTGATTTTGAAAGACCGTTTTTGCTGGAAAGATTTTTCCCTTACCTTCTTACTTAGCATAATACATTTGTGTTGATGAAAATGGTGGGTTTACTTTGGATTCTGATTTTTCTGTTTCAGCGCCAATGTGACAATAGAACTTGATACCAACCAGGTGCGAGGATTCCTCTTTTCAGCTCAGGCCCATCTTCACTGGCCTTCTTTAGTCAGAAAATCAAAATTGAAGTTTCCACTGACACAGATTGGGAACATCACGGTACGTATTTTATCTTGTGCTTCCTGCTTGTATCTCTCTTCCACTCTTCTGCTTCATTCTTCCAAACGCTTTGGTCTTGCTGTTGCTTTCTCTCTCTCCTTCTTTCTCTCTCTCTCTCTGTGCTTATGTTTGTGAGTGTGTCTTTGCCTCTTTCTTTCTGTCTGTCTGTCTCTCTCTCTAACACACAAACATAAATGCTTACCCCCATGCACGCACATTTTACCTGCCTTTCCCCACCATCATTGCGTCATTAGTCTCACAATCAGAAATGCAGTTGACTTTAGCATTTCTTTCACTTTTTCAGAGTACACCTTGCATTGGTTTCACAATGCAGACTTTTGTGGTCTGTCCGTATTACTCTTGTTTTCTGTCTGTGTGGTTCTCTGTCTCCAGCTTTTCATTCTCACAGTCTGTCTCTAGGCCTTTCATTACCATCTCCTGTTCCATATTTTCAACGTTTAGCACTTTTGAAATGACCAAATAAACAATTTTTTCCCCAAAAAGTATAAATAGGTGTTGAAAACTAGGGAAAAAGCTTCAGTAGGATGGAGGTTTTTAATTCCCATTCCTGTTTTTTTTTTTTTCATGGGTGGTGGGGAATATTAACTAAAGACACAAGGAGTGTTATGTAAGTTGGTGAGATGGCTTGTGTTGCAGGTATCTGACTTCATTGTGGAGAATACAGCAGACACCCCTCTGCTAGTGCAGGTGTTGCCGCTGTCGCTGTATCCCAACCCCGGCACCATCATTGATCTCACCAGTCATGGGTCAGTGTTTGTTGGGCTGGGTCTAATAGCTATGCTGGGAAGTAATAAGTAGTGGTGTTACTGTGTGTTTGGGTTTCTGAGCATGGCATGCTGAAGGAACAGTGGATGGTTAGCCATCTGTGTGTGTGTGTGTGTGTGTGTGTGTGTGTGTGTGTAGATATATATATATGTGTGTGTGTGTGTATTTATAGCTTTCTTTTTTTGAACACCAAAACAGACTTCCGGGGTTTGTTGTCCTTGGGTGTAATGAACTGAATTGTTGACATAAACCAGTGTAAGCTGTATTATTATGTTGCATCCTCACACAATTAAATATTTTATATTGCAACCAATTGCACGCACATGTGTATCACACACATACACACTTTTATACACGCACATACAAAGCACTTTTACCACAGGCACATGCAACCACACACACAGTTATTTAAGAGATTTGGGCAGACTCAGACAGACACGCAGAGGGACACTCGCAGAAGCATGCGCACACACGCACACACACATATGTGCGCACATGCACACACACACACCACACACACACACACACACACACACACACACACACACACACACACTTATTTCTCTATTCTGTCCTACTGTTATTTAATATTTGCGTCTTCATTTGCAGATTATCTTCTGATCTCACAGACTTCATAGAAACAGAAGACCCGGAAACTTTTCGTCTGTTTGATTTGGAATATACAAAGGTATTTTTTTTAAATATATATTATACATGTGATTAAAAATTGATAAAAGACAGTTGTCATTCTATAATTTAAATGTAATGCTACAGATGTGTAATATTGCTGACCCATTTTGTGTCTATTATGATTTGTTTTGTTTTCTTTTTTTTTTTCAATGAAAGGCTGCATGCCTGTCATCCTAGTTTTGCATGAAGGCAAGTGTTCTTTTGTTACTCATTCATGTGGTGGCAAGTTTGTTAGTGCTCAATTTTATTATGAGCTTGTCTGTTGCATGGGTAAAACTTTTGGCATTTATAAACAAAGGGAAATGAGAGGACACACACAAACCAACAGGCAGGACTGGGGTCAACAGATATGAAGTGTTTGTCAAAGGTAAAAGGGAAGGCAAGAAGAAACATGATAATTCAGGATTTGAAGAAGAAAAAGGATGATTGGAGAATCCAGAAGGCAGTCCAGCAAAGCTAACAGGGGCAATAGACTAGGTAGGAGAATATATAAATGTACTCCAGAATGTAGGAAAATAAATGTACTCCAGAGAAGTCTCAGCTGGTATGAAATATGACATATGGCTCTTATTAGGATCTGCATATGATGCTCTATCCTCAAATTCAAACCAGAGAAATTTGGAAAATCAGATGACCTAGCCCTGCTTGCTCTGACAGCTAATGCAAACAATGGAACATGTCCTGAGTGAATTAAAAACAGTGCTAATCAGAATGACATAGCCACCCAAGATCATCATGATGATGGCAGAGTGTTTATCAAGTCAAATGATTCTAATTGAATAACTGCTCCATAGGAAAGAACACAGGAAGCTCACACATACAAGACTGAGTATTTCATTTTAGCCAGCACCATGAAGGAAGCTGGCTTTCGAGCCAAAGTCCTTACCTTAGAGGTTGAAGTAAGGGATTTTGTAGATCGATCAGTCTATGGTCTCATAAAACAGCTTGAAATTTCTGGGAAGAAGAGAACCACAACCCAAGAGGCAGTGGCAGAGATAGCTAAGGGAGTTCCAGCTGGATTTGGTTGAGGAGAAACGCAAGTAAACTTCATAAGGCTTAGATTTCCCAAACTTAGAGCAATTGTCAGATAGCTATGTGGGTAGGACATCCATCAAAGAGGTGACATCATGAGACTCTTAACCATCCAGTAGGTCCATTTGAATCCTGACAGCACAAAAGATACTTCTTATGGCTGAAGGGCATCCAGGAGTCAAGAGCTTCCCATCCCCCACCACATAAGAGTGTAAAGAGTTCCAGGCTGGATGGCTTTTGCTGTGAAGTCCTTTCAAGAGGCTCCTCCTACAGGATTGGATATTTCTTTTCAATTATGAATGAATGATTATGTCTTTAGATACTTTGATGAAAATGTGTTTATGTTCGTTTGCTTTAAAACTGGTAATGTTGGATTGTGTTTTGTGTGTGTCCCTTAGCCTGGTACAGCAAATCCTGTGTTTGATCACATCAAAAATGTGGAGAATTCCCTGGGGGTGACGCCCCACAAAAACTCCATTGCTGCCATTCTGCAGCCAGCCCAGAAACTCAAAATCAAAATTGGATTCCAGCCCAGAGATGACCTGGCAAGGTCCTCACTGATTCTCATAAGGTATTGATATAATTCCCCCTTCCTTTTTTTTTCTTTTTCTTTTCGTATCCCCTCTGTCTTTGTTAGAATTCATTGAGAGGAGTTTTGGTAAAAGTGTAATTCTGAAGGTAGTGCTGTGTGAACTGTCCAAGCTGCACGACCAGGGAGAATGTTAAAACCACATGAGGTCAGACCTGTCCACTTAAAACATACTGTCTACCTCACAATGCAGACAAAACTGAGTTAGTTACAGTTTGAGAATGTATATTGTTGTTTTTTTTAAAACTTTTTCTTTGTATCCTTTTTTTCAGTGAATATTATTCAAGATATTGTCATGTAAATGCAGGCAAAACTTAAAGAGTTACAGTGTGAGGATGCATACTGGTCTTTTTTTTATTTTAGCTTTTTGTTTGATTTTTGTTGTTGATTTTCTTTTTTTACTGATAAATATTATTCAAGGTATCATTGTCATGTAAAACTACTTTGATGTTCAAGCTTTGGAGCAAAATTCTTCTTATGTTTACATTCGGGATGTTATTCATATTTTGATCAAAAGTCATGGGCATGAAATAGATTCCTGTTGGATCTGTTTGGAATATACATTATTGTTTTTGCTCTGTATGTGTGGTGAATTACAGTATAATTTAGTGTAAAGCCTCAACCATTTCAAACATGTGGCTGTGGTGGCAACTAATCTGTTTGCCATCATGTTAGAGCTGTCCTGAACCATGAGCATAGGTGCCAATTCTCCCGAAATTTTCAGGAATTTCCTTAACTTTGAAATTATTCCTGAAAAATCAAATCTCATGGAAAAATACATAATTTCAAAATTTTGTTGAAAAATTGTATATCTTGCTTATTTTGTGACTCGCATCTGAAACATTGTGAGCTTCTGTAATCAAGTTGTCCCTGAAAAAAAAAACCACATTGGTGCAGCGGTTAGCATTGTGGATTGCTGGGTTGGAAGTCATGGGTTTGATTCCCATCAGAGCCCTTCATATTTCTGGGAATTTCACTCCATGAGCAGCTCATGCGCCGAGTTCAGCTTACTGTGGGCTCAGTTCGGAAGATTGGCACCACAAAGTCGAGTTTCATCCACTTCATGGATGCGTCCAGAACTGAGGGAATTGAAATGAGCAGCGTGTGGATAATGCCATTGAGGGGCACAGAAAGTAATATAGCAGAAAAAAAGTAATATGAAAAGAAGGAATGCTGCTTAATACATTGATAGATTCTGTTTACTCATGTGTGTTGGGGTAAGGATTAAATGCATTTGTGCACACACATAAGGTTGTTTTATCTGTTGGCATGCACAATAAAGAGGTTCGTTGATCTGCAGTGGTGGTTTTGTCTCCAGAAATAATCTGACCATCATGGACACAGTGGTGGTGACAGGCCAGGGGTGCTATGGAGAGATGAAGTTCAGCAACCGTAAACCGAGTTCTGCTTCCCCACTTACCTTTGAAATGACTGAGAAACATTTAAAAAATTGTGAAAGTAAGTGACAGCATGGCAGTATAGTCTGTTTTTTGTTACCCTCTTTCTGTCTTCACCCTTCCATCACCTTGTATGTTTTACCTGGGTGTCTGTGTCTGTGTCTTCCTGTTTCTCTGTCTCTTTGTCTCTCATAGCTGTATTTGTAACACTTGCAGGCTTTTTTTCCCCCTTATATCACTAATTATCCTGCCTTTGGCTTAAGGCTGTGTCAGATCAATTGACATAGGCTAGAACACCAAGGCTACATCAAATGTTGTTATGCTCTGCATAGTTATGCGGGATTGTCTTTAGTCTTGCAAACTCCTAGCATAACATTATCAGTCTCCAAAATCCCTTGAAGTCGGAGTGTGGTTGCCCAAGTGGCGGGGCAATCAAAAAGGTCACACACGTCATGTTCTCATCCATAGCTGATGCATTTGTACCATAGTGTTCAAGTGCTTCGGCTGTTCAGATGATCCCTGGAGTCATTTAGCCAGGGTAGGACAACAACAACAACTAATTATCAATTTGAAAACTGTTTCAGGAGAAAACTAGTTGACGCTATTTTAACAACGTATCACAGACCTCATACAGCATGTAAGGAAGGAACAGTGGTTATTAGGTTCTGTGATGACTGCCATGGCATATGGTTGTGATGACAACAGAATTCGGGGAATGGGAAAGTGTATCAGAGTCAAGTCACTTTACACACACTTGTGTGCATGCACACAAATGTGGGTGGGCACACACACAACGCCCCCGCCCCCCCCCACTCCCCTCCTCCTCCAACACATGCACACACGCACATACGCACGCATGCATGCACGCATGCACACACACATTCATTCATTCATTCATTCATTCATTAATTAAGACACGTTTACATAAGACTGTCAGACTGGAAAGTACAATTTTGAAATGTGCCTTTTTTCGTTTTGTGTGCAGCATCAGACAAAAAGTCCAACAAGCTGAATGTTCCCCATTTCACAGTGCGTAGGCAGTTCACCATACGCAACACTGGACTGCTTTCATTTTATGTGCAAGGCTTCAGCATCAATGACTCTCCTTGTGAAGGCTACGGATTTAAAGTCCTTGATTGTGAAGGATTTGAGATGTTGCCAAATACCAGCAGAAAAGTGGACATAGCGTAAGTAATGCTCTGTAGATGATTGTGAATGTACTTATGTTTTGTGCATTGTGTTTGATTTGCCAATTTGAGAGGAGTCTTCTGCTTGATTAAAGCTGTATTATTAGTTGTTAGTTTTGTTTATTTTTTGTTTTTGGGCAGTAGAAAGTGCAGTGTCTCTCAGGGCATTACGAGATTTGTAAAATCATTGCTAATTATATGTTGCCCTTGCCCTACTGATATTTACAGAGGATAAGAAAAGTTAATGTTACTTCCTTCAAATGTCGAAAATAAGAGAGGATGTGAGTGGAAGCTGCTAGGATTAACCACCATTAAGTTCTCTTACAACCGCCTGTATCAACAAAGAAAAAGACCAGAAAAACAGCAACAGTGAAATCAGAAAATACAGACATTGAAAAGTAAGTTTCCTGTTTCCTTCCTAGTCCTCTTTTCTTTCTTTCGTCGTCGTTGTTGTTGTTGAAATCAGCCAACAAATAAACCAGAATGTTTTCTTTTCCCAAACCTGATTAACATCATCATGGAATCTTAGTTCATTTGAAACCTTCCTGTTCCTAGAATAAAAGTATCCTTTTCCCCTTAACCCTCTTGCATTCGTTTCGCCCGTATCCGGCCGCTGTGTTTGTCTCCCCTGCTGTTCGTTCCGGCCGCAATCGGCCGTACGTGCCGCGTTACTTTCCCTCACACACTGCGACCTTGTTTTAAGTCAGGGCTGGCCAAAAATAAACGTGCATCCCTGAGAGGGTCCAATGAAATCTTAGCAGTAGTATGGGGTGTGGGAAACAACTCAATCACAAAGACTAGGGTTGTGAACTGACCGCATTCCATTGCTGCAGACGGCATCGCCTTGTTACTGAAAATGGCGTCTGCTAGCGCTTCTACTGACGTCGATTTTTTTGATTTTACGAAAGAGGAGTTGGATGATAATATTACAAGAAGTAGAAAGATATGAAAGAGAGGAGTTAAATGAAAGTGATGTGGATGTTTGAGAGGAAGAAGAGGGAGAAGAAGGCGAAGAAAGTGATGAAGATGATGATGCGCCTTTGTTTGCGTTTGTGACCACGTGGCGACCAGCGACTTCCGCACCTGTGGTTCAGCCTTTTGAGGAAGAGACTGGGCCAAATCATGATTCGCCAGACACAGATACACCTCTGGGTTATGTTTTCTCTTCCTGCTGCAGTTGTTTTTTACTACAGCTGCTGACCAGACGAACCTGTACGCCAGGCAGCAGATGGCAAAGCGGGGACAACCTGACCTACTTTGGCAGGATACGACACCTGCGGAGATGCGCGCATACGTAACTGTGCTCGTCATGATGGGGATCAAACGTCAGCCAAGACTCTGGTGCTACTGGTCGACTGATCTTCGGTTTAGCGAGCCACGGATCAGTGGGGTGATGTCGAAAACACGGTTTCTGCCATGCAGCAAACATGGTAGAAACCATGGATCAAGAGTAGTGTTTACCATATTGGTGACATGTGACAGTGGTGACACCCTCCTGCCGTGTGTGACAGACACCAAATTAGAGTGTAAAGAATGGATTTTACTTCTTTCTGTAACTGTGTATATTCTGGTGTTAAAAGTCGTTAAGTAGTGACAAACACACCTTTTAGGACGAAAAAAACCCCGTAAAGTTACCTGGCCCCATGTTTGAGTATGTGACAATCATGTGACACTTAGTGACACCCCAAACTGGATTTACTGAACCAGGACTGGTGTTTACAAGTTGAGGTAGGACACCCTTTGATGATTTATACTAACAAATGCATGCCGACAATGTTACTGTCTGTCTGGTGTATTATAGTAACATTGTCAACGTTTGATGTCCCATTGTTTTGTGACAAACAGGGTGACAATGACACCCACATGCATCCCAAACATGTGACATCTCTGCATTATGAAATATGATGCATTAGAATTTTGCATACTAAATTTGACAGCGCTGCAGTGGAAACTTTGTCCACTACAGCCTTTCAAAGGCAGTAGGTGAGTTTTAGCTTAAATTTCTCAAAACAATACGAATACTAGGAGCAGTTCTAGGCTGGAAAATGCGAATGCAAGAGGGTTAAAAAAAAGCAATTTTACTGCATTTTTTTTTCATGTTGGAGACTGCTTTTCGTTTCTCAGAGCTTGAAGTAAAGAGTAAAGGGAGAGGAAATTCCTCCTGAAACCTCCTAGATCTTCTCTGGCATCTCTGGCATTTTCTTGCTCTCTAAAAGGAGAAGATGTTTCCTGGGGGAGGGGGGGGGGAGGGGGGGGGGACTTGGAAGGCTGCTTTCTTTGAGGCATCATTTGAGTTTTCAGAAGTGTGATTTGTATCTTACACTGTTCAGCTCAATACAAACATGTGTGATTTGTATGTGATAACAGGATGAGCATCTGACAAAGATATTGGAAAGATGATTTTATGGACAAAGAAAACTTGCAGACTTTGTTTTCAGGAAGTTAGTGAGGGATAAAGGATCACCAGAGGAAAGCTATCACTAGACACAGATTTTGGATTTGACTGGCTGAGTACATATAAGCAGCACTGCATATTACTATGTGCGAACTTTTATCTGGAATGACACAGAACAACAAATATTCCAGACCTTATGAAGACAACAGGAAGACCCAAAACATGTAAAGAAACAAGATGCAAAGCATATAAACGTACTCCCAGTTTATCCTGAATACGTGTAAGATATTCCATAAAAAGGAAAAACCGTCTTGGGCTGGTGTAACCGTTAGTAATGGCTATTCTGGTAAACATCGGCTATCGTCTGTGACCTAAAATGAACATACTTACAAATTTTCAGAAAGATCGGCCAAGAACTTTCTGAGATTTTCCATAAAGAAGAAAACCATTATGGGCCGTTAGTAACGGCTCTAACGGTAAACTTAAACATCGGGCATCATCCGTGACCCATAATGAACATATCTACAAATTTTCAGAAATATCGGCCACGTACTTTCTGAGATATTCCATGAAGAAGAAAAGGCGTTACAGGCCGTTACAGCCATTAGTAACAGTATAACGGTAAACTAAAACATCGGACATTATTTGTGACCCATAATGAACATACGTACAAATTTTCAGAAAGATCGGCCAAGTGCTTTCTGGGATATTCTTTAAGAAGAAAAACCATTACAGGCTGTTACAGCCGTTAGTAACGGCTATAATGGGGTAAACTAAAACATTGGGCATCATCCGAGACCCATAATGAACATACCTGCTAATTTTCACAAAGATCGGCCAAGTACTTTCGGAGATATTCCATAAAGAAGAAAAAGCGTTACAGGCAGTTACAGCCATTAGTCACCGCTGTAACGGTAAACTAAAACATCGGGCATCATCTGTGACCCATAATGAACATTTCTACAAATTTTCAGGAAGATCCGCCAAGTACTTTTTAATATATTCTAAAAAGAAGAAAACCGTTACAGGCTGTTGTAACGGGGTAAACTAAAACATCGGGCATCATCCATGACCCATAATGAACATACCTGCTAATTTTCACAAAGATCGGCCAATTACTTTCGGAGATATTCCATAAAGAAGAAAAAGCGTTACAGGCCGTTACAGCCGTTAGTAACGGCTGTAACGGTAAACTAAAACGTCGGGCATCATCCTTGACCCATAATGAACATACCTACAAATTTTCAGAAAGATCGACCCAGTATTTTGTCTGGAGTGAGTGGAACACATTTTGACCACGGACACACAGACAGCATTTCTTCGTTCCCATTCTAAAGTACTCCCTGTTCTATAAGAACTGGGAGTACAAAAAGCTGCAATGATTTTTTTTTTTATTTGCCAGTGGCAGAATGAAAGCAAAAATGATGTGCAATTCTTACACTAATTAGGTAATGCTGATGACACAGTTGATGATGCTTTTCAGGTTTACTCCAGATTTTACCATGTCCCGGATAAGACGTGTCCTGACAGTGCACACCAGCCTGGGTCCACCAGCCAACTACACTCTTCAGGCCACTGTACCGCCTCATTTGCTGTCAAATGCTCTTCAGCCCTACCGCGTCCTCACTGGGAGCCTGTCCTTTACTACTCAATCATCTGCATCATGTCCTTTCTCTTCTTCTGCATATGTTTGGCAGCCTACTTTGAAGGAGACGTATTATCATGGCAGACATAATCCATCGTAAGCTGAAAGTCAGCAATTCTACTCAGACATTTGACAAGGGCAAAGTGTTTGATTTGAGGAATGCTGCAGGGTTGAATGCATCCCTCCTAAATCTCCACCAGCCATGCCATCCTTGTCATCAACCACGGTAGGCCATGATTTACGCCCAGCAGCAGCAAAATCCATGATTCATGTCAATGGTCATGTGGAGTTTCATCAAAGTAACGGTCACAGGCCATTTTTGGGCAGTCTCATCAACCTCTTGCAGTTGCTCAATCCCAAAAGACTTTTCCATAATCCTAGCAAATGCCTGTGCCCAAATCAGCTCAGAAAGTGGCAGAGAACAGCAGCAGTAAAGAGTCTGACACACCCCTGGTCAGAAGCAACAGCTGTAAAGCACCAGAAACTCGACTTTCCAGTCAGCCGGACCCACTTGTCTTGGACAAAACATACACCAATCATGTCAAGTCAGCCAAAAAGCTGAAGCCCAGTAAGCGCCATCTGGTGGAGGGTATCGGTCTCCCCAGCAGCTCCCAACTGGAGGATGGTGCAGACTTCAAGTTGACCAAGGACACACACATTCCAAGTTCTGCCAAAAAATTGGCAGAGGCTGAAGAGGATCAAAGAGATGGAGTCTCAGAAGCTGTAGATGATTACCTGGAAGAGGACATCAGCCCCAAGATGGACTCCAGCCTTTCTGCAAGAATATCGGGTGAGTTGTCAAATCAGACATTTCAGTTTGTGTGATGTGTGGTAAACCTGACTACCTGTTTCAGGGTGGAGTATTGATTGATTATAAGTTATTTGTAACATTTATACCATGATATAATGTTTGGTCTGTATATTGGGCAGTTGTAATTTTCTAACATGCCAAGCCACATACATAAATTCTCAGTATTCAGGCGGTTGCAAGATGAATTTGTGCAGTTGATCAGTTACTGCAGAATTACATTAATTTGTAACATCAGTGCAGTAATCAGCTGAAAGTATATCTCATATTCTGGCAAAATAAATCTAACTGACCATGCGATAGGATGACAGCTGAGAAGTTCTGATGACACAAGCAATGTTCAATGGTAACATGGCATCATGAATTTAGCATTTCAGCATTTCACCTCTGTGCATTTTGTTTGTTTTCAACAAAAAATGATTATACCTGTGTGAAAGCTGAGTGCTGTACAGTTAATCGTTAGACAGATGTTTGTTGATTGCTTTCAGCTGGTAAACTCAAAGGCAAAAAGCTTCGAGGAAAAACTCGAGGTGAGCGAGACTTGCTGAAGGAGAAGCTCATCCGCAGGGACAATTCCATTCCCGATGATAAGGATGAGACGTCTTCCACTACAACAGACTCCTCTGCTGGAGGAGAACAGGATGACAAGGTGATTAGCCTTTTGTGTGCACATGTGCTTAGGATCCTTTTTAGGGATTGGCAGGGTTTTAAATTGTGAGGATGCTGAAATTACCATTTTTGTTTGAACACATGTCATTCAATTTTTACTACTATTTTATTGATGGTGCTGATGATACTACACTTATATTTATTAAAGATTCAGGGTATTGGATACTTCTGTCTCCAGTGCATGCAGTTTAAATCATATGTTACTGTTGTTGCGGAATTAAAGAAACTGGAATTCTTGCTTTCTGTTTTTAGCTGCACTCAACACATGTTGCGCTCTTTCCTGTTCCTGTCATTGGAAAGTTTAATCGGTTTTTGTTGTTGTTTTTTTGTTTATTTGTTTGCTTATTTGATTCAGTTGTATAGAAACGAACACACCAAAATATTCAAAACGTTCACTGAGCTATCAGAATCACTGGTGCATATTTTGGAGTTTGCTTGTGTGTGTGTGTGTGTGTGTGTGTGTGTGTGTGTGTGTGTGTTTTAACATGGTCAAGCCTAAAGATTGATTGACTCGGTGTGTGCTACTCTCTACCTTAGGCGAGCCCCAGTTTTATAAGATTCATGACTTAAGTTTTGGCAATTGCCCAGTTACAGCTTTGTGTCCCTGCAGATGGAGAAAGTTTATGAAATTTAAGTGAGTTGCCAGTATCTTTTCAGTTTTGATTATAAAAAAAAAAAAAAAAAACCAGGGGAAAAAAAGAAAAAGAATGAGAATCATCTAATTGTTAGTGCAGGTCTGAAAAAGACAAAACTGATAGGGTCTTTGTTCTCTTGCTACAATGAAAAAGACAAAACTGATGGGGCCTTTGTTCTCTTGCTACAAATGAAAAAGACAAAACTGATGGGGCCTTTGTTCTCTTGCTACAAATGAAAAAGACAAAACTGATGGGGCCTTTGTTCTCTTGCTACAAATGAAAAAGACAAAACTGATGGGGCCTTTGTTCTCTTGCTACAAATGAAAAAAGACAAAACGATGGGGCTTGTTCTCTTGCAAAAAATGAAAAAGACCCAAACTGATGGGCCTTGTTCTCTTGTACAATGAAAAGACAAAACTGATGGGGCCTTGTTCTCTTGCTACAAATGAAAAAGACAAAACTGATGGGCCTTGTGCTCTTTCTACAATGAAAAAGACAACTGATGGGGCCTTTGTTCTCTTGCTACAAATAAAAGACAAAACTGATGGGCTTTGTTCTCTTGCTACAATGAAAAAGACAAAACTGATTGGGGCCTTTGTCTCTTGTACAATTGAAAAAGACAAAATGAGGCCTTGTTCTCTTGTACAAATAAAAAGACAAAACTGATGGGGCCTTTGTCTTGCTACAAATGAAAAAAGAAAAACAGTAACAACAGCAACAAAACTTGATCCCATCTCAGCTGCATTTGGTAGTGGGGTTGCGTGTGCTGCGCGCGTGCGTGCATGTGCCTGTGCGTGCGTGCATGTGTATGTGGCTTCATTTAACTCATGTTTTATCTATTACATTTTGCTAAGTTTTAATGTTGTAGACATTAATTAGTTGAAAATTGACCAGTATTGAACCTGGTGAAACCAATAAATCTAGAAGAAAACTGTACCTTCTAATAATCTTCCTAACTAGTGGCCTTTTCAATGCCTGATGCTCTTCTTTGAGCCCACTCACTACTCCTCCTTTTTTTTAGTTTTTAATCTCACTTGTGTAATATTCACTTTTGGTCAGCAGAATTCCAATGCCAGAGATTCAACCCCGGAACCTTACATTCTGTTAATTTGGTTAGCTCCAAAAAGTCCTTAGAAAAACAAAAGACAAGATCGTTGTGCGTGCTAAATGGGAGTTAATGATGATGACACAATTCGAATTGCATCCAAGTCAAGCACATCGCATGTTTCGGGTCACCAAGATTTATGGGGGCGACATCTGCGTCCAAGTCATGTCTTGATCTTTTGGTTGAGATACCTGTTGTACTTCTTGAAATAGAAAAGAAAGAGAGAAGAAATAAAGGAAAATAGCTGCAGCATCTAATGCTTTTGTCCAAGTTTAATTTGTATTGCTTTTTTTAACCCTTTAGTTTATTTGCTTATATTACCAACAGCACCAAAGATAAATGAACAACAGTAAGTATTAATTTTCTTTCTTATTTGCTTATATTACCAACAGCACCAAAGATAAATGAACAACAGTAAGTATTAATTTTCTTTCATTGTTTATTTGCATTGCAACAAAAAACAGCCCTATGGCATGAGTAAATCTGTGCATTATGTGTCATTCACTTGTTGGGTTTTTTTCATTATGTGCGTTGAGTGTTATTTTGAGCATGTGGTGTAACTTCCTATGACTGTATGTGACAACAGAGATTGTTGGGTTTACAGTACACTTGAGCTGGACTACACTCTTCCCAAGGAAAAGAAAAGAATGGAGCGGCCAGCAATGCTGAGCCTCCTAGGCGCAACAAGAAAGCTCGCACACTGCCAAAAGGTGAGTCCTGCAGTCCTTTTTTTTTTGTCATTCTGTCACTCTGAACTATGAAATCCCTCATGTTGGTCGTTGTGTCATCTTTACTCTGTCCAGTGTGTAATCCTGTTTGTCTTAGGTCCTGTAAGGCATTTGCTTCCAGTCATGGCATGTACAGGTTTCCATTGTATATGCAGATATTTGCTTCAGCTGCATGAAATTTTACACTGCAAGATGTAGATGAGCTGAAAAAGAAGTACCAGGTAACCATGAAGAGCATAACGCATCGTCACTAGTTACTTAAGTGATTTAACTATTTGATTTATTTAGATCTCATTCCAGTGTTAGAATCTAACAATTTGCTCACACAATCGTGCATGAAGTTCTTTTATGTTGATTTTGAGTTGGTTCATTGGTCACAGATGTTTCAGGAAAATCCATTGGAAGATTATGGCTTTCAACATAAAAAAGCAGGGTTCTCGCTGCTTGCAGTTTGAAGTGCTTATGGAGATACTTGGAAAAACAAAAGTGCATTGTCCTTGTTAATGATGTCTTTGCGTACATGCATCATTGTAGTCAGTATTATCAGGCACATTTGAATATTCCGGTGTTAAATTTTTAGACCTTTTATAACCCCCTGCATTGATAGACCTGTATCTGAGGTAGTATCCAGCTCATCTGTGTTGTTTTAACTTGCTTTGAGTAGAAAACAGGATTATGAGTTGGATATTTTTTGCACATGAAAGTGACAATAAAGGCATAAATTTGAAACCAGTGTTATATAAGAATTTTTTTTCACACTTGTCTGTCCAAATAAATGCCTAATTCCTGCTTGGCCTTCTTATCAGGGATCCCTGAATTTAAAATGGGAGAGAAGGGAACAGAATCAGTTTCCCATAATCCTTCACAAAGACTACCCTAATTATTTTCCTTGACACACATTCGTCATTTTTTGTTTGTGATTTGTTAAATCAGTTTCTTTCCTTTTTTTTAAGCAAGAGAACAAGCCTGTCTATTGCTCTCGGAAGCATACTCACACTGATCAATACCTGAAACTTCAAGTCCAGTCTTGCTCTCCTACACAAACGTTCAGACATAACGGGTACAACACCATGCTGATATGCTCATGAAACTGACCAAAAGACAGAGAAAGAACATGTGAAGCAAGCCCTTCAGATCAATAGATATCCAAGCAAATGTGGATGCCACTTAAGTTCCACAACTGTCAGGCTGGCCAACAGGATAGATGTATGTAAGCAGCCCCAATGTTATAGTTGTGTTGGAAAGACGTGGTAGAGAGTTATGAAAACAAGAACAAAAAAACAAAAAAGAATTTTTACATAATCTATCAAATACTGTGAGATCCAGACTTACCAATATTAAAGACAGAACAGAGGACAGAGGGAAATGTGGTGTCATCTATGCGGTCACCAGCAAAGACTGCACTGAAACCTACATACAAGAAACCACCTACTCCTGGGTACAAGAACGTGGAACGAGAACATTCAGCTGTCTGCAACCATCTTTGTTCTCTGAACCATTTCATTGTGAAGCATCTGTCCTCATATTTGAACAACATGTCTTCAAACACAGAATCAAGGAAGCTGTACAGATCAAATGGAGATGCCCCATTACATTGAATTGCTTACCGTGTACAATTCCGTCCTGCATCTCTGCCAGTCATCTCCAATTTTGAACTGTGCTCAGTCAGTGGCAGGACTTTACAGTTAGTTCAGTTGTGAGTGGTTCAACTGAGAGAAAGACGGGGCCAAAAATACATTGTTTTTTCCTTAGTCCCTGGTTCAGTCTCATGTGGCATCCCCATGTAGCATTCAGTTGATAATTGACCACACCTCTTTGGTGTTGGTGTTGGTTCCTTCCATTGTCAGCAATCGCATACCCTCCCATCAGCAATGCACTGTTCCAGACTGAAGCAAAATGGGTTATTCCCCTTCCCATGTCACAGGCATTTCTCTTGGCCTTCTGGTCTTGGTTAAGTAGCTGGTGTCTGGCAGGGCTCCCCATGGCTGCTGTACTTAAAGGTCTACTTTAGAGATTTTCGATAATTTGTTAAAAACAGGTCTACATGTCATATAACTACAGTGCGGTATTCATTTTTTTTTTAAAAATCGCCGGAAGAATTTAATAGATAAAAAAACGACTTTTGCACACCTGTTCAAACCCCACACGGTAGACCAAAAACCGTGACGTCACTTGATGGACTGGCCGTCAGCCGCGACCTACACAATAACACGAGTTGCGATCCCCCACAGCCTAAAAAGTCACGAGGGGGTGGCAGATATTGTGCTGTAGGCGAGTGCAGCAGCTCAGCAGGAGACGGATATTCTTTGCACACATTTCCATCTGATCCAGATACTCGAAAGAAGTGGATTCGGTTCGTGCAACCATGCCGGGCAGCTAAAGTTCTTTTTACCACATCAGTTCCAGCTGGACCGCGGAAACGAACTATTCCGACAATTGCCGAGCCCGTTCGAGTGGATCAAAAACTTCGTCTGCATTGTGCGCGTATACTTTGAAGGCAGAGTGGTAAGCTCGTACAGATGAGTACGATAGTCGCACGTTTATTCTGTTCTTATCAATGGACAGATCACACTTGATAAATTGAATGAACACGTTAAGGCTTGAGGAAGGAGAATCTCTGCTCGCCATCCACGCGTGATCGCATCAAGAAGTCAGTCGGTAGCCTTCCTCGAGACTTCGGTAAAGTCCGTACGCCTTCGGAATGCTTTGTTCGGGCGTCCAGCTGGAACAGAACTGACGTGGTAAAAAGAACTTAGCGTTCAAACTGATAAGGTACAGGCCTTGCAGAGACATCCCCAGAGTCACATTGGCTGTCGCAATCATAGTCACTGCTTTTACATGATAAATTAAATACCGAGCGAGATGTGCAAGAACCATCAGAATCGCTTTCTGTCGCCGTCGCTGACCATCAAGTGACGTCACATCCAAGAGCAGTTAAGCCATGCCAAGATTTAGTTGATTACCTCCCGTTTTCTTGATTACAGGTGAAAATACCCACTTTCGCGGATCGATTTCGTGTGATCGGGAGCGAATCAGATGTTTATTTTACCAATTTATCAAACATTTCATATTTCTGCATAAGCTGACCAATTATCGAAAACCTCTAAAGTAGACCTTTAAGGGGTCCTGGGAGCCGCAACACTGCAGTTCTAAAGGGTTCTGAGACTTGGGTCAAAATTTGAATGGATCAGCTTCCTTTTCAATTTCATTAAATGGCATCCAGGACATTACACCTTTACCTACCTGGGCAGTGTCATCGACAAGCAGGGGGGCACAGACGCCGACGTCAGAGCAAGGATCGGAAAGGCCAGGGCACTTTCATACAGCTACGGAACATCTGGAGCTCCAAGGAACTGTCAGTCAACACCAAAGTCAGGCTCTTCAACACCAACATCAAAGCAGTTCTATTGTATGGAGCGGAAACCTGAACTACAGTTGTCACCACCAAGAAAGTGCAGGTGTTAATGAACAACTGCTTGCGCAAGATTCTCTGCATCCGATGGCCAGACACCATCAACAACGAGCTCAGGGAGAGAACAAACCAGCTGCCCGCAGAACAGGAAATAAAGAAACGACGTTGGGACTGGATTGGACGTACGCTGCGAAAGCCTGCAAGCAGCATCACCAGACAAGTCCTAACATGGAACTCCCAAGGAAAACGAAAAAGAGGTCGGCCAAGGAACACCTGGCGCCAGGACCTGGAAGCCGACATCAGGAACATGGGGATAACTTGGAACCAGCTGGGGACAAAAGCCCAGGACAGAGATGCCTGGAGTTCCTTGATTGGCGGCTTGTACCCCAGGAGGGGCAATAGATGATGAGGAGGAGGAGGAGGAGGACATTACTGAATGCACACATTCTCTCTTTTTCTCCCTCACACACACACTGCTTTCTGGTGGAGTTGCATTGCTAGTTTCCTGCCTTTCCTGATTTTGGGGTTGATGTATATTTTCTTAATATGACATTATTGCATTTTATTCTACATTTGTGATTCACATTGATTGTGATTCATGTCTGCCAGGCATTTATGCCGGATTTGCTCTTGTACTTCTGTGGGAGAGAGCGCAGACTATTCAGTTCTCTTGGAGGGGCAAGGGGAGACATCTCTTAGCTTAGGGCCCATGGAAGTTGGTGGTGCTATATCGCTGGCTTTTGGGAGTGTTTTAGAGACCTGTCTTGTGAGGCAATCTTGGCCTCCCCCTGTTTAAGGGGAGCTACCTCCCGGCTTCTTGTTGCAAAAGGGATGGAACTGACCGACAATTCACTTGGAATATAACCTGTGTGTGTCAAGGGAGAGAACTCTGGCAGTCTGTGTGAGGCTTGATGAGGCATGGATTGAGCTTTTCTTCTGTCTTTTTTTTTTTTTTTATAAATATAATTTAGAGAATTCCTGATAAGAATATAATGGTCAATGCGAAACTGGAAGAAAGTATGTGTTTGGAATGGTCAGTTTTAGAAAATGTATTTAAAGAGGAGCATTGCTATTCATAATGCATTTCTATTAATACTCAAATTGAAGAGAAATTTGATTCCCTCTCCCTTTCTCTCTCTCTGTCTGAGTCTCTGGTTCTCTCTCTCTCTCTCTCTCTCTCTCTCTCTCTCCCTCCAGAATTTTGTTATTTCTTGGAGCTGGAAAGTTTTCAGTGACAAACCCAGATTTATTTCTCTGATTTATTTTAACATGAAAATAATATAGAGACAGCTTTTAGAATAATTGTAATAAAAGGAGTACAGTCACTCACACACATGCTCATACGGTCACTCACTCACTGATACACACACGCACACAAACAACACATACACACACACACACACACACACACACACACACACACACACACACACACACACACACACACACACACACACGTGGTGAAGTTTGCATGCATACACACGCATGTGCACGCGCACACACACACATACAGGCGCACACGCACGCACGCATACACACACACACACTGAATAGAGTTTTATACAGGTTAGATTTATTGAATTTTTTAAGCTACTCTTCCAAAGGATTTTCCATTTCACCCGCACAAGCCATCATGTTGTTATATCTGTTTACAAAATATGTATGTCGTAACAATAGTTATGTCTCTTGTAACAATACTTGTTCTTCCATGTAATCTTGAATGTCTTGTCCACGTGTCATTTCACGTGATTAGAGCCCTGTCTTCATTAATTGTGTATCCTAACTGTTGTGAATGCTTTCCGTTTTTTTGTTTGTGTTCTTGTGTATTCATTGATATTGAATACAGGCACAGTGTACAGGCTTCTTCTAAAAAGAAAATATGGAGAGAAAAACCCCGGTGAAATGAAATGAGCTGATTAAAGAAGGTTTGATTCATGCAGTTTATTATTGCACAGTTTTAAGTTCTTGGGAACTCAGTTCCTGTTTGCATTTATGTTGGAAGATTTTGTCTTACGAGACTACAAATCCATGACAGCTTTTATTTTAAACTTTTGGTCATTTATTTTTGGATTATTCTTTTTCCATTTGCTGAATAGATCTTTAGTTACATCAAAATGTAAATGAAGAGAGATTCATGACAAGTCATTAGTGTTTGTGCATCTAGTGGAGTGCAAGCTCAAGTTCTTATAGTTGAAGGGAAAAAATTAAGCGCCTGTGCTAAAACTCAAAAGTGGATATCATACATGTTGTTCTATGACTGTGGTATTTCACAGTCTTGTTGCCCTTCATGATCATTTACCATATACCTTGTCACTCAAAATAGAGAGGGTATGTCATCTATTTAGTGTGGCTTCTACTTCATATGAGGTTCAATAACACAGTAACCAAGTAAACATTACCTTACCTAAGTCTGTGCAAGCAAATTTCGTTCTCCTAACCAGCCTTCTTAAAATGAGTGTTTTATCTCATTCTTTGCACATGAGGAGTACAGCTTTTGTTCTGAAGAAGCAACATGATCCGTCATCCACCTTTTCAATTGAAAGAAAAACCAAAACCTTCCAGGAATTTTTTGTTTATGTAAATCAGTTCCTTTATGGAAAAGATGAACTATTCAATGCTGTAATCACATAGTTGCTTGCTCTTTCCTTTTTTTTCTTGCAACACAATTGGTCCTTTTAGTATTGGCGGTAGTGTTGTATTCTGTGATTAGGTGTGGATTTTGTGGTCAGAAATCATGGCTTCTCCATGAAAAGGCTGCAGGCATTTCAAAACCATCAGGCAAATGGTAATCTCATTTAATAATAATAAAAGAAATGTTGAGGAAGGAACACTTGCCATTCATGAAGATAGGCTGATAGTGATACTTAATTGGTCTCAAGTACTTCCAGTAGAACTCCACACCACAGTAACCATTACAAGCAGACCAGATATTGAGCACTTCACTGTCTTACAAAGTGCTGAGTCATTTAATAATGGACATTTTAGAGTTTCCATGATAGTCAGTGTAGTGATTTGTCTTCAAGTTTGGCTTTGAATGGGAGTAAAGATTAAGATTTGAACAACATATGAGTTGCTTTTTAACCTGGCTGTGAGTCACGAGTGAGTTACAGCTGTTTGAAGAGTTGATCAGATGAGGATTGTCCATTTTGAGTATTTTGTTGGCTTTCTTGCATCCCCACACATCAATTTTTTTTTGCAATTTTGATACATTTCTTGAGACCTTATTTGTTTGGCATGATTGCTGGTAAAAGTAGATTTCTCTTGAGCCCCAGCATTTGTGTCAATCAACCTCCACTGTTATTATATGTATTTTAATTGGGGAAATAGGTTGGGCTGGAACAGATCATATAGTCATGAAACTGACAGTAAAGCATGCTGTTAGGGTTACAAATCAAATATCGGTTAGAAGCAGCCTGTACCTGGCCTGTCTGGAATGACTGTGAGCAACGTTTTGCATGACCAGTTGTTTAACTTTGCAAGGTGTGGACCTTCTCATGGCTGTAGTGAGTGTAGCCGTGATTATGTTGTGCCTTTATGACTGTTGTATAGGTGACCTGTTGTTGTGCATTGTAGATGGGGACGATTCTGATCGTGACTCTCCCCCTCCAGACTGGGATCAGCCCACAAGCTGCAGTCCCATACCCGGTCAGAGACTTTTGTCTTTGGTTTCTAAGGCTTAGGAACATCCCCCAGTTGGTGTTCTGCACTGTATATGTCCAGCTTTCCTACTGTCACTTTTCTCTGCCCATCAGCTCTCCCCTTCTGCTTCCACTGCCTGAATGCTTCCCATCCACTGCTATCATTTGGCTGGCTTTTCTCTCCCCCCCAACCCAATTTTCATGTTAAGAAAAGAATATTTGGGCTGAGGGGAGTGGAATGCGGAAAGGGAAGATGGTGGAATAAGGATATTTGCATTGTCTTATCTTAAATGAACAAAATGCTTTTGATTTATTTTGCTGGGGGAAGGGGGTGGAATGAAGATATCAGATTATCTGCAGAAATGTGGCAGATTTCTCACATTATTTGTTCTTTCAGTGGATCACATTGAACCTGAAAAGTTATGAAGTGTATGTTATGAGCATAAGAGCTATTTTAAGGTCACATACTCAAAACGTCCAAGTTCAATAGTGCTTGAATTTTTATGCTTTACATAGAGAACATGTTTTTACTCTGTTGGTTTATCTGATGAGACGTTTCATGCATATATTTGTTTGCGCTGTCTCTTTGTGATAACCTTGATGATTTAGTTTGGTTAGTGTAGTATACGACTTCCCTGCAGTCATTTTGGTTTAGGATAGTTGTAGGGGACAGCAGTTGCTTGTTCATTTCTGGCATAAGGGACTGAATCTTCAGTACATACTTTATTCTTTTGGCCCCAACTCGGGGTATAGTGGATGAGAAGCCATCAGTCAAGAAAAGAGTATAAGGGTCCTTCATTGTGTAATGTCTTTGGAATGGTAAACAGTTGAATTGAGCTGCATTGTACTTTACTTAAAACTACTTTCCTCCGCATGCCACACACAGTTGAAAGCCACATTTTGTAAATGAGAAGTTTTATTTTGAAAATGTGTAAAAATGTCTTTCCAGCCAATTTGTACCTGAACAATCAAAAAATCTGAATTCAGTGATGCCAAGTAAAAAGTATAAAGTGGGCTGGGAAAATCTTCCAAAGCCTTGCTCATTAAGGCAAGCCCAAGAGACTGGCAGTATCACGAACTAGCAAGAGTTTATTATCACTATCTGCTGAGCTCTGCCCATGTTTGGACTTATGATCGTGTGCCAAGTGGACCACACTTGTGAATGTGTCACACAGGTTCCGTTCAACTATTTCATGTGAGAGATTACAGGCGTCACTTCTTGGGTAGAAATTTAAGGGTCTTCTACCACTTTTTTCACCAAAAGCAAAGTATGTTCATTCTAAACTGTCACAGGTTTCCCTTCTTGTAAGTATCTTCAAGGACAGTGCTCTTGCTTTAAAATGGTCCATCCATCTGCAGGCTCTGGGGTAAAACAGGCAAGTAGCCTCACAAAGCGTTTCCAAATCTGCATGAAGGTCATGATGTAGGTACACTTCAACCAGAAGGCACACTTCAACCAGAAATGCTGTCTGTGTTTATCTGCCATAGTGAGGACGAAGATTTCTCAGAAGATTCTGCTTAGACTTGCAATGAAATTGTGGGACCCCTCCCCCACCTCTCCACCTCTTTTTTTCTCCCCACCCCCCACGCACCTCCAGGATGTTGATAGGGTGTGTCTGCAGGTCCAGTCTTTTTTTCATGGATTTTTGTGGCCTTTTCTTTCACAGGGCCTTACGCATACTTGAGCAGTGTTTTTGATTTTGGGGTTGTGCCCAGTGATCCAAAGTGCCTAGTACTAGTAGTCTAGAAATTATAACAGTTGTGGGTAGTGGTGTGCTTGAATATTTTGTGCAGTATAGAATTAGCCATTCCACGTTAAGAATTGCTGGGAATGTTTTAGTGGGCCTATTTATCTGAACTTTTATTATAAATATTGACAAAAAGTATCAACAATTATAGTTGATCTTGTTTATGTTTCGTGCAAAAAAGATACTTGGATGAGCATTGATCTTTTCCATATCTCATTAAAAACGAAAATGTGCATAAAAGATCATTTACAAAAGCAAGACAGTAAGCCTTTCCATGGTATCCTGTTGGGTTTTGGGGACAATGTAGATCATTGCTAGTGATAATATAAATGTATGACTAACTGTGATGTCATTTATTTGGTGTTCATTATTTTGTGTAAAACTAGTGGCGTATATAAAGGCAGAATCTTTTATTCATTGCTTTTTTTTTTCTCTGCGAGACAATATTTATGGTAGCCCAGAAGAAAGAAAGGCTTTAGAAGACATGTTTTCATCCTGGTTTTGATGAATATTCTAGATGTCTTTGCTTTTTAAAGTGTGGTTTTTCTCTATTTCTGTTTACTGTGCAGGTGATGGGGGGGGGGGGGGGGGGGGGGGGGGGGGGGTGTCAGATTGAGCTTTATTTCTTTCTTTATATTCTTTTTTTTGTGCTGTGTTGATCTTCAGTGTTTCTTTTTTGCTCATTTTGTTAATGTTTGTTTTGGTGAAATTAGCATGTGATCGATAATGCATCGTGCATATCTATTATCTCTTCACTGCATGCACTGCCTGATCATTGTTCCGGTGGTACTGCACATTTACTGACCTTTACATTGTCTTGTTCTTTCATGTGCCAGTCTGTGAGTGGTTGAAATGAACCTGATCAGTTCACGTGTGTTTCTCTGCCATAGCCCTCATACATCCATTTGCCATTCCCCTTCCCTCAATTTTGATCTGCTCTACGTTTTATTGTGGTACATTAAATCTTGCTTGTACTGTTTTGTGTCTCTTGTATGTTACAGCAAGGCAATGGGTAAGATTTTTCAGATTCCTTGCTATTTTGTTCTGGGGCAGCAGTGTAATCTGCATCAATTTTTTTTTAATTCAAATCATTTTGTTAACTTTTCCATATCAGTGTAGTTTTGTGTTTCAGAGCCACTGTACAATATTGTGTAGGTAAACAGGCAGAAAGGCCAGAAGAGTCGAGAAAGTCACAGGTTTCATCATTTTCTTGGTTTAGTTGTCTTGAGAGTTGGTTCATGATATGGATGGCCAAAGTGAATCGGCGACAGTAGCCATGACAGTAGTCGTCTGTACTTCTTAGTAGAGAACATGGACTCTGTGCTGCAGTAGCTACCTACCTTGGTATACTCTCTTCGTGGGTCAAGATGAATTGCTGGTCCATCTCCTCCATTCAGTTGTCAGCACAAGCGTTAGTTCCTGTATTGTAAGGGTTATAAATGTATAATTGCATCACTTTAACGTAAGCGGTTCTACAAAAGTTCCTTCAAGTCTGTTGAGCCAACAGGAGATCCCATGATATACGAAGTGCAAATGTAAGGTGGTGGATAAGGAGGGAAGAGGAGTAGGAGATGGGGAAGAGAGCTAGTGGACACATCATCTTCCACACCAACACTAGCTCATTGGTTTCCTGTCTCTTTTAATTTCAATTCATAGTTGGATTGAACCAGCCATACCAATCTACATGCTACGACTCATCACGTTTCACCCGTTAGGCCCACACCCTGGCCCAACAATGGCTGTTGCTTTTCAGCCCTTTACATTTACAGACACCTGAACAACGGAATCAGCGTCACAGCTTCACCAGTTCTGCTCAGTGAAGAAGCGTATTAGAGCCAGAACGCTGGGAGTATATAGGCCTTCCAGCCCCTTTCAGCGTGATCTGTCGAGAAACTCCTTTGTGGCCCGAGTCACTATGGAAACCACTAGAAGCATCTAAAGTGTCTATCAGGCTTTGCTGGGCTGCTCTTGAACTGACATTCTATCCCCCAGGGCCCGACAACCAACAGGGCCGACCGTCATGCAAGTGGCTCGATCTTGAAGAGTGCAGAGGAAACAGGCCTTCAGACTCCGTACCTAGGGCAAAATCCAGCATGACTCCCACCTGAGGATATTTACCTGAATACCTCTCTAAAATCTCAAGTCCACCTCAACAAAGACAACACCAACCACAGCTCCACGGTCTCCCGGGGCTGTCTCCTCGGCCTGTACTTAGTCTTCCGGGCCAAGCCATCCAGACCAGCCATGGTCAAAGAGAGGCTGAAGACCTTAGCAAAAGCAACACCAGTTATGATGTGGCTGAAGTCCAGTGGCTGTCTCTTCAAAACGAGTCTGCCCAGACCAGCCGTAGGCAAATTGTCTGCTGAGTGACCAGCCTCTTAAACTCTTAACTGGCATTCCGAACAACCAGCTAGATTCCCCCTCACTGTGATCCTATCCCATGTTTGCGGGATTAACCACTGCAAACTCTGTTTTCAAAAGTTGGGCACAAATCATACCCTTAACGCAAAGATAATCTTTCTTTCCTATTATTTGAATTATTTGTCGAGAAGCGTAAGTGTAGAAAAGATCTTGGGGGGAAAGAGCGTTCTTTTTTTTAATCCCCAGATTAAATATAGGTCCTATGGAAGAGGGTCATGGCATTGAATTATCATAATGCACATCATCCCGTAGTCATTTGGCTGAAAGAGTACTGTTACAGATACTGCCAGCAGTCATGTTGAGTGTTCTTCACCATTTCGGTGGCAGGCTGTAAATTCTTGCATTTGGGGTATTTAAGTTAGTTTCAGTAGTTATGCTTAATCAGATAGGAAAAAAACATATTTTGTATCCACAGGTAGTGATGCTGTTTGCTTTAACATAAAAGTTGTCTTGACGTTTAATGTTCTTCATTTTCCTAGGTGACCTGAGTGAGCTGTCCATCCAGACTGCAAGTTTTGCCCAGCAAGCAGGAAATGTGGCGATCTGGGAGGTTTTGGGTTGCGCCCTGGTGGAGGTCTGTCCCCTGAGCAGCTCTGGGATCGAACCGTTCTTCCAGCTACAGCAGTATCGTGAGCGCAAACCACTTGTGAGCTGCCAACGGGTTTCCGGGCAGTTTTGATAATGTAGGGCCCCCCCCCACTTGGCTGGCAGGACCCCCCCCATTCCCCTGGGTGATGGGGCCGCTTCCCACCGGGGTTTCCCTCCCTCCCTCGGACCCTGTTTTGGGGTCAGGTGGGTAGACATTTGGTGACAGGGTTTTTTTGGTTTTTTTCTTGTAAATGTGCCAGATGGTGGAACATCACCCATCTTTTTTTGGGTTGTCCAAACTGGTTTTAAATATGGGAAATTTTAAATTGCTAAGGGCCGGGCATGAAAACTTTTTTTACTGTCTCTGTTTTTTTTTTTGGGGTTTTTTTTTTTTCCTCCAATCGGGCCTTTAAAAAATTTGGGAATTCAACAAAAAGAATTGGAAAAAAAAAGTTTGGGAAAATAATAAAGAAATCCCAATATTGCGATCCGCCCTCACGGGAAAAATTTTTTTGCGGTTGAATAATTCTTTGTTTTATTTCCTGTCATTTTTAAAACTTACAGCATCAGGTAAAAACCCCAAAAGTGAGTTTCCCCCCCCAAACAAAAGAAAAAAAAAAATTTTAATGTAAAAAACACCGCAAGATTTGGGGCTGAAAAAGGGAGATGTTGCCACGGTTTAGGGACTCAGTGTGGCCCTTTTCAAAAAATTTGGGAAAAATGTTGCAAACCCCCGGGGGGGTCATCTCTTTTTTCTATTTAGTGTTTTTTGGTTTTGGTGAAACGGGTCCAAATCTGAAATTACAATCTAAATAAAGGGCCTCATTGTTAAAAATTTGGGCCGGGGACTTTGAAATGACAAACTTAGGGTTTTTATTTTTTTTCATTTTTTGGTTTTGGGTTTTCCTCCCCCAAAAAAAAATTTGGCGGGTTTGCTAGCTGGTGGACCACACCAAAAGGTTGGACCATTTGGGAACCAACCCCACCCAAGGTTCCTTTGAAATTTTGGTTTTTGCCCCAAAATTTTTTGGTTTTGGTTTGTGTTTTTTGTGTGTGTGTGGGGTGTGTGTTACTGGTGGGGGTGTTGATTTGGGGTTTTTTTTTTAAAACAATATTTGTTTTTTTAATTTGGGCCC
Source organism: Conus ventricosus (assembly GCA_018398815.1). Classification (NCBI taxonomy): domain Eukaryota; kingdom Metazoa; phylum Mollusca; class Gastropoda; order Neogastropoda; family Conidae; genus Conus; species Conus ventricosus. The sequence goes on from CM031602.1 coordinate 865,334, forward strand.
TGCATAAACAGTGATGAGGGGTGTTTTTTCTTTCAGCTTCCTTTCACTCCTCAGATATGAAAAATTTTTTTTTTTTATATCAAGAAAATAGAATTCTGAACTATAAATCATTTTACTGGTGCTTTTGATGCGTAATTCCAAAACTTTGGAATCCCATTTGGTGTAGCAAAAAAAAAAAAGGTCTGTTTTTTCTGTATGTAACCACTAAAAAGACTTTGTCATGCTTTTTATTTTTTACTAAACCCATTTCCCTTTTTGAAATATAGCACTCTTTTGGTTGCATTGTTTTATTTTGGGACAGGTGTTTAAAGGGTAAGTGAAAGAAATAAAAATTTAAATGGGTGTCCTGAAATGTTGGTCATCCTTGTGTACATCCCGACGATTAGATCCAGTCAAAAAAATTGGGCCCCCTCGTGGAAAAAAAATTATGCAGATACAGTTTTAAAAATTGGACGATTTAAAAAATTTATGCGACAGACAAATTTAAAAGGAAACATTTTGAAATATGAAAAATCTGTCCCCTAATTACCCTTGGGTTTTTTTTCCTGAAAGCTTTTAGTCCAGTACTTGCCCCCCACCCCACTTTCTGGCCGTGAATTTGCACACAGTTGTTTGTAACCCATGCAAGTTATACACTAAACACTTGGGGCCCACAAGAAAAGATTGTGCGAAAAAATTTTGGGTTTCCTCATCATACAATTTTTAAAAAAATTGTCCCCTATTATTATTGGTTTGGGTTTGGGTTTTTTTTACGTCTTTAAAATGAAAGTGCCCCGGGCAAAAATTCACCCAAAGGGGTTTTCTCTGGGTTTTGGCTTTTGGGTTTTGTTTTTTGTAAGTTTTTTGGGCGGGGTTTCTTCTCCCCCTGTGTAAAATCAGCCTTGGGAGATTTGTTAAATTATTTGCAGGGGTTTGTGGCTTTGGGCTGCGGGCAATTTAAGAAAACACAGCGCCATTTTTTGGATTTCAAACCTCCCAAGCGGGAACAGTTTTGCTAAAACCTGACTACTTTGGAGCAGGTAAATGTTATCTAAATCAAGAGAGCGAAAAAGTAAGTAGTGTTTAACATTGAGCTTTTCTGCAGTTGCAGAATTTTAAGGATGTTTTAGAAGATTACTCAGTGTGCGGGTGTGGGCACATGGGCGGGTGCGCGCACGGTGTGTGGTCTTCAGATTTCTATTTTTGTGCTGTAGAACAGAATTATTGACGTTGAATGTAATTAATCAGATGCTTGAAGTCATTCACTGATTTAACATTCTCCCTCCCTCCCTCCCTCCCGACCACCCAGCGCCCATGTCCTTTCTTGCCCACCCAGTCCCTTCTCCAATCTCCTCTTTCCTTTCTCCCTTCCCTCGTCTCTTTCCCTTCTCCATCAAATGAATTACATAGGGCAGAGCCAGTTACAAGTGTCCCTTTTCACTTCAGGAGACAGCTACATGCAGTACAGTGACGGAAGCGAGCATAGCCTGACCATGATGCAACAGTTGCAGGCTGAAAGAAGGCAGCGCTTCATCCAGTTCCAAAAGCGCAAGAAAGGTAAAGCTGAAACCAAAGTATACTACTGTGCACTGTAGTCTTCAGTCTGCGGTGTTGTTCCTAGGAGAACTTATTCTTCTTTTGAGTACAAAGTATGTGTTACAGGAGAAAAGGACACCTTATATAATATCCCAGGATGGCATCCTTTGGTTCATACTTCTTTCTTGAACTCAGAGGGCATACTTTAATGACACAGAAACGCTTAACTCTTACCTGACAAAAGGGCATCAATGTATTGCCTTATGATCTGGATGGGTAAATGTTTTGCATTTCATCACTGAAAATGTTGGTTAAGTAGCATGGTTAGTCGTTCAACTTGTATTTTGCCATGAAAGGAAACATGTTTTATGTGCTTTGGCAAGGTAGTGTTCTTGTTGGTAACAGAAAACTGGCCTGGCTTTGATGTTCCGCCGATCCGTAATGACAGTCTGTGGGATACTGATTACAACCCTCTGGACCCACACAAGACATGGACTTCTCCCAGCGATCCTCCGGCCACCTCTTCTGTGAGTATTGAATGACTTGCAGCCGTATGTTTTTACTCAGTCTTTGCACTTGGTAGCCTGGCTGATTTTGCATAGAACTATTATAGTAGATTGTAGGTGTTGATAGTGTTTTTCATTTATGAAATGTCAGAGCTCATTGTTAGGCGCAAACATCTCTGACACAGAAATTAAGTATGTTTATGTGTTGCTGTGGTATGTTGAGAAAATGAGAAAAAAAATCATTTTCAGGCTGTTGTACAAAACAAGGTTGGAATTACGACTGTTTGTATGGTTTTTGATGTACATGCTTCTGGTCCTTGTAGAGATGCTAGGGGCAGTTTCAGTGCCAATTGCTGCCCCTGCCATCTGGAAATTCTGTGCCAGTAACTTCCTCATTTATTTTACTCACTTTATGCCTTTTTCTTATCTTTTCTGCCTTTACTGTCATGTAGCGTTTTTCTGCCATTGCAGATCATTCACATATTTCCAGCGGTTTGTTACTTTCTAAAGTAGTAACTTTTCTTTTCGGTATATGCTGACAGCTCTGAAGAGGCTTGTGTGGTTGGTTTGCCTGTAATAATGGAAGAATAGAGAATATGCGCCTTAGTATGCGTATGTGCCTGTGTGCGTGTCTGTTTCTTGTTCTTAAGAATTCTAAAAAAGGAAGTTATTGTTGAGAAGATGTCAGCAACTCCCCCCCCCCCCCCCCTCTCCTTCTCTCTCTCTCTCCATGAGAAGAGAAATCATATAAAAGCTTGAACTGACAAGCACACACCTATTTTTTTCTGTCCTCTTTACCGTGGTACAAGTTCATTTGAGAATTTGGTAGTGTTGAATCTTCCACAAACTATTCATTCATCAGCATCTCCAGTCGAAAAAAAACAACAACAAAAAACCACCTTTCATTGTTATCAGTAGACATGGTCCGTCTTGGTGGCAGTAACTTCCCACCAGTTTTGTTACCATTTTCAGTGAAGTTAGAAATCATAAGTATAAATGTTTTTGCTGCAGTTGGCACCTGGTGTCTGTCATTGTTGTGACCTGTTCTGATCTTGTCCACACAGTCTGGAAGCTTTTGGAGCACCCTGACCAACTCGGCCTCCAGTGGCTGGAACTCTCTGCAGAACTTGGCTAACATCTGGAGTCCCTCCACCCCTGCTCCCATCACTCAGTCCCCTCCTACACCCCCCAGCCCCCTCACTCCCCCTGTCACCACCGCCATGGCCCACAACTCCACGCTGCGTCCTGAAGCCCCGCCCTTCACCGCCTCTGACTCTCAGCCTGGCTTTGTCAGCTCTGCTGCTGTGTCTGCAGCTGCCGCTAACCAGCCACCACAGGTAAGACGGAAAGGGAGGAGCAATGTGAAATTCAGGATCTTTCTTTTTTTTTCAGAGCAAAGGAAGTACAAGATTATGTAATTTAAAATGCAGTATCTGCTAACTAAAGTCAGAATAAATTCAGTGGTTATCAAGTATTTTTCCAGTGTCATTCAGTATCTGTCTTGTTGTTTTTGAAGACTTAAACTTCATAGATTTTTAAATGGCCAGGGCTTATGGTATCTGAGAAATTTCTTGAACAGCTGTTGCCGTCCCTTGGATTCCCTTTCGGTCCATCAGGGCGGATACCCTGCTCCACTTCCTTTAAATTCTGCATGAATTTAACATTGAACATTAGTTGGCAACAAAATGAGGAGTTTGTATGTGGCTGCCTGTTCCGATAGTATATTAAAGTGTCTAACCACATTTCTACCAGTCCTTCCCCACATTTACTGCCGTGGTCCACTGGCGATTTATTTCACTTTGGCCATGGAATGGACAGAAATTAACAAGGGCACACTGTAAACCACCAATGAATATTCAGCCCAACAGCAAATTGGTTGAAGCATGTGTAAGTTAGACATGGCAAATCTTACGAACACAAGAGTTACATATGAACTCCTAATGTTGCTGTTGTCTTTTTAGTTTTGTGAAACATTACTGCTTTGATTTTTTGACAGAGGAAAGATTGAATTTTATTTTAACAATTGAAAAGAAAGAATAAGGGTTTCAGTACAGTGGTTCAAACCAAACCATGAGGCTTGTGGGATGATCCTTCCAATGTTGATGTATCTTAATGCGCCTGTTCGACAGGTGAGCAGCAGCAACACCTTCAGCCCATTCAGCACGCCCATGGCGGACATATGGAAGCCAGCCTCCACGTCCAACTGTGGGGACACCCCCTGGGGACAGTTCCTACCCCCGCCAGTCAAGGACGACAAATAAACCTGATAGTCCTCTGCCCATCCTCCACTTCACACGACACAAGGATTTCATCTGAGAGACTCTGCATTTTACATCTGCCTCTGGCTCTGTTTTGTGTATGTTTGTGTGTGTGTGTGAGCAGTTGTGTTTCAGTTGTTTTTCTTGTCAAAATCTTGTCAGTTGTGTGTCTGTTCTTCCTGTGTTAATTTTTTTTTTTTTTTTTTTTGTAATATAGTGGTAAGGGCTGGAGGAACTTCTGTTGCAATGTGTGAAAAAATAATTTGTGTAATTCTTTGATAATAAAGAGAACTTGCTGGTAGTAAACAGTTCCTTGACTAATTTGAAAGTGATAAGTCTCTTGAAAGGATTTGATTTGGTTTTGTGGATGTATTGACTAATGACCATTGATTTTTTTTTAAATAAATAAACTTCCTGTTCACTTGCCATAGCTGATGTATATATGTATTAATTAACAAGAGATTTGCCCTATTGGACTACATCAAAAAGCCTGCGGATAAAAATGAAACATACAGTTTCATGTAAAAATTAAAGATTTTTTTTTTCTGCTTGTGCATATCAATGTATTTTTGTAAATAACTTATCTCAGGGTTTTTGCTCAGTTGAAGCACAGTGTACTTAATTACTCTCTCTTACCAATCTGTCTCTTCCTCTTATCTTCACCTTTCTATCATCCATTCTCTATTTTTTCAGCTTCTCTGTCTGTCTGTCTGTCCTCACTCACTGTGCTCTGCTCTGTACTGCTTTCAGCAGTCTGTAATATATGTTACAAAGTCATAATGGAAAGAATTATTTTGAAAACAAATAAGCAAACAAAAAACTGTGTTGGGCCCCATTTGTTTAATTCAGTATCACACACAAGTATTAACATCAGTATATATATTTTGTCCTTAGCATATTCTTTTAGAGTCTTTTGATGAACACAGTTTGATCCTGCTTGAGTGTCTGAACAACCTCAGCCCAACAAATGGCAGTATACTTGTTTTCTTTCTTGAGCTGAAATCCAACTCTTTGACTAATATGCTATTAGTAGTGTCGAGGTTTGTGTTGCTGAAGGGCATGTAAGGGCTAAGGGTACCTTGTGACACCATACTGTTTCTGTACTGGCTTTATTAGGAAATGACAGGCATATTTTAGATATGTGAAACATGCCTTGACGCTTTTTGAGATATCAGCACTGTCATGATTATCAATAGTTTTTTTGTAAACACTGGCTTAGATTTTGTCTTGCAGAAACGTATACCAGGATGCTTTGAACTTGATTAACAGGTATACTGTCTGGGTTTTTTTTTCCCGCTTCATGTTGCAGAAGCGTGTTTACCTTCATGTTTTTGATCAGGTGGGATAGAGGAAGGACAGACTTGAATGCTAGTCTGTCTTAGCAAGGTGTATACTCCGTGACCAGGGAAGAATGGGGAGTGCTGTAAAGAATCCCTTATAAACCAGTTTCATGAAGTGTTTGTCATTTCCGAATTTCTAGTGTCACCCTGTAGATCATCTTTTCTCTTTTTATACATGGAATTTTCTTTAATAGATTTCTTGATCGAAGTGGAAAGCAAGGCTTAAAAACTCCTTTCCTTAGTTTCTTGACAGTGACAAACATATGGAACTGAATAAACAGCAGGTGGTTTTGTTTTGTGCACCAAATTTTGTGTTTTTGCGTTGAGTTGAAAGAATGTTGAAATCCTCACAGGTTGCTTTCTTTTAATTTTCAAGGGTTACTGACCTTTTCACATTTGAAATCTATTTGCTAAAGATTCCCTGTTGCTGATATCATTTCAGCCATTTGATAGTAAAATTTTACGTGAGACTGGTCTGTTGTCATATCATACCTATATTTGGATGTTTTATTTCAGATACCCATCACTTTTTGAATGGAAAATTTTTCAGACATGAAAAGGAACTTAAAGGATAGCCGGTGTTTGTAAAGTTTGCTCCAGGTGGTTTGTGTTTGATTATTTAGACTTTAGAAAAGAACTATTTCTAAACAGTTTAGATTTTAGAAAAGAACTGTTTCTAAACAGTGAAATTTCACTGGAAGTATACAAGTTACACAATTCCTCTTTTTTCCTGATTATCAGTGTTTGGGGCTCAATCAATTCAGACTGATTCTTTGTAGACAATATCACATTAGTAAAACTAATAACAAGAAATCACACATGGATCAAGTTATTTGTCAACATTGTGGTCTGAAATGTCTGAAGACAAAGAAAAAAATGGAAGTTTGTTTTATGTGTTCTTTACCTGTTTGCTCCATTTTTTGACTGGTGTTTTGTATTGTTTTGTGCGGGCATAGAGATCACTGCTGTTTATATAAACATATTATTTTTCTTCTTTTTTTTTTTTTGTTATTTGTGAACTATTCGTTTGTAAATATCTGTTGATGTGAATGTACAATGATAATGTAAATTGTGAGTTGCATAATAATCAACTGTTAGTATATAGTCGTACATGCTTACACTGACGTTAGATGGGCATCAGTATTTCAGGATGAACATTGGTTTGTCTATTTTCAGATTGATTTTGACACTGTCTGCTAATGTCAGACCTTTATTTATGTATCCTGCTGCTGCGCTTGTGTGCTGCAGCTCACACATTCACTGGCTTCTTCATGTGGACTTATACATGAAAGACACTTTGGCCCCGCAGGACTTATACATGAAAGACACTTTGGCCCCGCAGTTTGTGGACTTATACATGAAAGACACTTTGGCCCCGCAGTTTGTGGACTTATACATGAAAGACACTTTGGCCCCGCAGGACTTATACATGAAAGACACTTTGGCCCCGCAGTTTTGGCAGCTGCATTCAGTTTTCATGGGAGTGATGCATGCTGGATAAGTGGGCATGTCAGTATTCCCATAACCCAGGGAATGTGTAAGGATAATGTGTAAAGGATCTTTCTCATGCATGTATGGCATGTCTGTATTTGGTTAACCGAGTGTTTAAGCTTACTGCATGGGATCTTTCAAATTCATGTTTGAATATCTTCAGAATTAAGGCTCGCATTGTTACACATAATAGATGACCCAGGAGATTAGAGAACTTTTCCTTTCATTAAGCTGTCAGGTTCTGCCAGGATTTTACTCCTGGACCTCAGGGATGGATGATTAATACTCTTGATCAACTAGCTCATAGCCAGGTATGAGATTCCTCTGCTGCACACAGCTTGAAATTCTCCAACAGCTAAAGGAAGCTGCTACGGTTCTAGAAGTGTTAGTGTTGTTTGGTATGTTTTAGATTGAATGTGGAATTGCAGTTAACCAGGCAAAATTGGTCGCTTTTCCACCCTGCATTTGTCCTTGAACCACTCTCTTCCAAATGCACTCATGTGTGCTCTCTCTCTCTCTCTCTCTCTCTCTGTGTCTCTCTCTCTCTCTCTGTCTCTCTGATATTGTTGATTTTCATCAAAAAGGAATAGTAGAAAAAGAAAAGAACCAATCGCATGCAGTTTCGTCTGGTGGCCATGTTTCTCAGCCAAGCTGTGTCATGTTAATTTGTGTGCACTGTTTGCATAGGTTCCTTAACTTAAAGACCAGTGACAAGGTATACAGAAAAAGGGAGATAGATCGCAAAAAAAGCTTACCACCCTCAGTGAATTCTCACCACACTCCTACAAGTTTGTGTGTGTGTATGATTATCACAAGTAGTCTAATGTATAGGTGAATTTACCTGCCTCAGATTTCTGCTATTTTAAATTAATTTGAAGATTCCTTGTTTTTAGTTATTAACCGACCAACCACCCCCACCCCTACCTCCACCTTACCTCTAGAAAACCTAGAATGATTAAATCAGAATGATGGTAATCAGTATGGAAGTTGTTGCAGCATGGTCTTGGTTAACACAAGTTGATGGAAATTATTGTCCCTTTGAGTGTTGAAGTGTGGCAGACCAAGGCCAGTCCATTCAGTCACTTTCACTTTTGTGTAACATGTTCTGCCTTCCTTCTCTTGGGTCATGGTGCAGGACTTGTGGAAGCCATTGAACTGGACCAGAAAGAGGGCATGAACAACAAATGGGAATAGCTTTTTGAGGAGGAGTGCAATGGTATGCCATATGTCTTGTGGTGCAGGTGCAGAAAGCTGATCGTGGCTTGTAAGTGTAGTCAGTGACATTCTGAGCTGAAGTATGCGTCTGTTGGCAACACATGGTAACCATGCTGAGAACAAACATGTTAAGAAGACATGCAAGAAACTTGCATAGAAATAGTAATTGAACCGATTTTTATCCTCCCACTCCACATCCCAACTACCCCACACCCTCCAGCTTCTTTCCTAAGTACTTGATTTTATTAAGTTTTAATTCTATCTTTAAGAAATGCACGGGGGGGGGGCTTGTTTGATGAAAGATTTTCGTTCACCATATTCATAATGCAGTTAACAAAGAAAAAAATGCTTGGTGGTATGAAAAGGACCATTCCTTCTTTAAACAGGGACACATTTCTGAATTTGTCAGTGGGATTTATGAAACCATTGTGGCATATGGTAATACTGATAGGTACCCACATTTAATAAGACAGTTGGCCTTGTTTTTAGTGTCCACATTTAATTAGGCAGTTGGCCTTGTTGTAGAAGGTGTAAAGAAATGCACAAAATTTGTAAAAGGGATTCAGAATTGTTCGTGTAAAGATAAGCTGGAGCATCCAGTCCTCTTCAAAGGCAAGAAGAATCGGGGATGATCTGATTCAGACTTGCATCATTTTGAAAGATAATAATGATTTAAATGTATGGAACTTCTTCCAAGTCACTGAATTGTTATACAATAGGAAACTGTTCAAAGTATTTATTGAATATAGCCATACTAACAGAGGAAAATTCTTATTTAGTAACAGAACTGCACATACTTTCACATCAAAAGAGCACAAATTATTAATCTTGTGGATCAGTGGTATGATAAGAGAGCGGAGTATGATGAATAAAGGCATCCCATAACCATGGCATATTGCTGTTAACCTCGTATATTTGAATCAAACGTTGCAAAGATGGGACTCTAAAAAGCTTGATGGCTTATTACATTTAGTCCCTATAATTGTGATGTTGTATCATAGTCCATTCTTGTATGTATTGTCATTACTGTGTACTGTTTCTTAAAAACATTTTTAAAAATCCAACCAGAGGCAACTTTTATTCTTTGTATTGTCTTTACAGATTTGTGGATATTATGGTTAGGCCTATGTTATTGACATCTATTCACCCAGTCTTATTTTCTATTCGTTACCTTACATTACCATTCATTACCATTGGTAACTCAAAGCGGTTACATTTATTGTAATGTTCATATTAATCCTCTAAACAAAGAAATAAGGGAGCCTGCGATGTTGGAAATCAATTTCTGTTCACCTTCAGGTGTTTGTTTGTGTTAGTGTGTGTGTCTGTGTGTGTGTATAATATTCAAACATGTCGACACACATTTTCTCCCATGCTCTTAGATGCAGAAGGATTTTTTTGTAGTTGTATTTGATTTTGTTTGTTTTTTTATTTTATTTTTTTATTTTAGATTGTTTTCACTGCTGTCTTATTTCACTGTTGGTCTAAATTATCAGTCACTTTGTATCTTTATGTCACTAAAAATGGATTTTTTTTTCCATTTTTATGTATGTTTCTGAAGAAAAAGATGAATGTTTCCAAAGTGTGAAAGAGCATTACGGGAGAGATTAATTCAGAAATAGAAACCATACATTTAAAGGGGAAAAAAGAGCTGACTGGTTCAAGAATGTTAAAATAGAGCCTAAAAAGGAGAATTATGGACAATTTGAACTGTATATTTAATAAGAAAAAGATACTTTGTTGAAAAATGTTTAAAGAGCTTGGAATATAAAAAGAGCCTGAGAGGAATTCAATGCAAAAACCCAAGTCATATATTTCAGGAGAAGAAGAATGATCAAAAGCATTTCAACAAATTTGAGGGAAGACTAGCAATCTGTTAATATGCACGTAATTCATAAACAAAGACATATTCATCTGCATCAGTTTTATTCTGTAATTGGGAAAGCATTGGAAGTTGTGATTTTTTTGGTGTTTTTGTTTGTTTTGGACTAGGGAAAAAGTATTGTTTATTCATTGGACTAGGGAAAAAGTATTGTTTATTCATAGATGCATTATGCTTTTTTTTTTTATCATTGTTTTGTCTTTTCCAACAGTGTGTAGTTCAGCAATAGTACAGGGGTTGATCAAGCAACATGGCACATGCAATATCCAAGGTTTTTTAGCTAAAGCTTTGAACTCTGGTTCATTACAGTGGAAGGTGAATAATGCAGTAAATCACAATCCAGCTTGCAGTTAATCGACACAAACTTCTAATGAAGGTTCTTCATGAAAATTTTTTGTGTGCAATTGTCTTTCCAGTTCAGTTAAGTATTGTACACAAAAAAGGAAAAGAAAAAAAAAAGAAGACTGTGTGTGCATTTTTTAATGTTCTGTATGTCAAGACTTGGACCTAGATCCATTATAGTGGAAAGGAGATAGTGTAGTAATTCAGCTTACAATTAAACAGCTCAAGAGATATTGAAGGTCGAACATAATCATGTTCTGCTCTTCTATAGTGGAAAGGAGATAGTGTAGTAATTCAGCTTACAATTAAACAGCTCAAGAGATATTGAAGGTCGAACATAATCATGTTCTGCTCTTCTATAGTGGAAAGGAGATAGTGTAGTAATTCAGCTTACAATTAAACAGCTCAAGAGATATCGAAGGTCGAACATAATCATGTTCTGCTCTTCTCTTCCCAGTTTGGTACTGTTCAAAGTATTATTCATTTTCTGTTCACAACCTTTGGCACCTTCCTCTCCCCTTATTGAAAAAGATTTTAGTTGTGTGTTTAAAGGCTGAGTGTATTCTTTTTTGTTTGCTTGTTTTTTGTTACGTGTTGTTGTTTTTTTTTTTTTTTTTTTTTTTTACTTTACAGATTTGCTTCGGTTTCAAAACCATGCTGTCCCACCTGTTATTTACAAAGTGTCCCTCATCTTTGCTGATTACAGACCTTAACAGAGGGATAGTGCATTTGTTGGTTTTTTGTTTATCAACATTTAGTTTTACAAGCTGCTGTCATCGTTTTTGCTCCATAAATTCACATAACTTCATGATTATTGTATGTATGACATTATCTTGTACAAACAAAAGTGTTATCATGCGGTGCTCTGATATGTATGTTGTACATGTTTGTTGTTTTGTGTCTGCGTTGAACATTATGCCAGAGAGTCTCTCAGATGATCGCCCATTCTGAATGTTTCAATTTGAATTGTGCTGCTATTACTTGTTGTATGGTACCTGTTTCCAAGTTGAACAAACAGGAAAAGAAAGAACAGGCTTATATTCACATTCACTCACATGCACCTCCATGCATTCTATGCACACATGCTTGTACGCACACCCAGTGCATGCGTATTCTTATCCTATAACATTTTTGCCTATTTGGAGGAGTTCTAAACAAACTCTGATATTGTTGGTTTGCTCTGTTCCTGTAATGTTGTTTGATGTAAACTGCGGTGAGGAGTGACGGTGCTGAAAGCTGCTTGCCAGCTTGCACTGCATGTTGACAAACCTCATGTCAAAAATGCCCATGAATGTACATGGTGCAGGCATGACATTGTCAGTTAAATTGGTAACTTGGGAATATCTGTGGAATTTCCTGTTGCCCAATTTTATTTTTGTCTTGTTTTATCTTCCAATCGTCTCTTTTGTACAGACTGTCAGTACTGACATCTGGTTCTTGATAAAGATATGTATAAACCTCGCTGTCAAAATGCTTGAGGTTTTCCCTGAAATGACTTTTACCAATTCTGACTTGTCAAAGGCTTGCAAAACACTGATGTCATGTTTATTACATGACCATTAGTGGTCCTTGCTGCCTCCAATCTGTGCTGCGAGGCAAGGTTGTTGCCCCATGAGCATTGTCATTGGAAAAGGATGGAACTGAACGAAGTGGAGACTGAGAAGCTTCTACATTGCAGCCATTGTTGTGTCTGTTCATAAGGCCAGCAAAAAAGCTGAATTACAAGAGCACTTGGTAGATTTGGCTTTATGAGCACGCTGCTCTTGTAGTAGCTTTACCCGGATGTGACCTCTACAGATATACACTTGTATTCCTACTAACTTCTGTACTGCAAGTACATCTTGGAGCTGACTTGTGGATTGAAAAACAGGAGATGGTCATGGAATCTGACTGTCTTTCTTGGGAGTAACTGTTTGCTTTGCCATAATGTGGCGTGACTGACCTGACATATCTTTCTTTTATGATAATGCTAACAGAACTCAGTAGTTCCTCTTAGGCTTTAATGTCCCCTCCTGCTTGGTTTAGTTCAGTTGATTTTTGTCAGCAACATAATGATTTTTGTTTTCCTTTTGCCACAAACTATGCCAGAATGTTTTTATTTATTCAGTCTCATCTCTCGTTTAGTTCTTAAATTCATTTGGCCATTTCTGGTAGGTGGACTCCATGGTTCACCAGTAATGATCAGTATTTTGGTCCCAAGGGTAATTTTATCATGCCTGCAGCATGTACTGAGTTCACTCAAGATGAAATTTTTAGGAAGACTGGTTCTTTTGGCAGTGGTTGGAATGTGATGGAAATGTGTTTTAATACTCTTTCTTACCTGATGTGGACTGTCTGTCATCCTCAGCATGTGGTAACTATGCTGTGTAACAGAAACAATCTTGTTCAAAACCCATTGAGCTCTTAGCCCCTTTCCCTTCCGAGTTGCATTTGTGCAGGTGTCTGTAAGAATCACTTGTGTGAGATTTGTTTTCAGCATTTCTGATTTCTGTTTTAATGAATACTGGAACTGTTGGCTCAGAAAGATTATGAATCAACACATGAAATAGGACTTTTTTTTTGTTTGTTTTGATAATGAAAATAAAAATCTGGCATTGTTTGTGGCTGGTCCAAGGAATACTGGGTCTAGCTGCATTACATTTTAATGCAAAATGCCCCCCCCCCCCCCCCCCCCCCCCCTCAACCCTATCCCTAGCCCCTATCTCTTTCTCTTTTCTCCAAAACCTGACCAAGAACCTCCTGTCTTATTTTTTAAGTTTTGGTCACCTTTTGTGATTTTTCTTTCCTTTTTGTTCTATTTTCTAAAGCCTTACTAGCAGCTGTGCAGGAAATTATTTCCCTAATGTTTTCCTGCATAAAATCGCTTTTTTGTTTGTTTGTTTGTGTTTTTCATTCAGTTTTGGTGTGTAATTTTGCAAACTGTGAACCGTGTTTGTGAAGAGAAAACCTAAAAGATGTTATGCATGAAAGGGATATATCTTCTGTTGTGTAATTAAGGAGCAAGAAGTTGTTTAGTTCAAATTTTGAAGTGAAGTGTACACCAAGATCAAATAACTAAACTATGTTTTGGATGTAAGTTGAACCAAGGTCAGGTATTGATATTTCATATGACAGTGAATGTGGGTATCATTGTAGATGTTCCACTTGTTTACTGTATGATGGTTTCATGATATTGAGTTGGTGGAGTGCAAAATGGTTCACAGTTTACTATATATTTCTCACCAGCATTTTTTTTTCTTTGCTCTTAACTATTTTTTCCCCAGGTAATGGATGGTCTGTTTCACTGCGCAGCCAATATAGATAAAAGCTTGTATCCACATATGCGAGTATATCCTGTTCACTTGCATATAGAAGAGTTCCCTCCACCCTCTTCAGTTAACAACTGAGGACTATGTATATGTGTGTACACAAGAAAGAAGTAGAACAAAGACGCTTTTCTTCTTTTCCTTTTGATTTTTATCCGCCACCGGTTTAATATCTCTTGTGTTTCCTGAGTTTAGTGTCGGTTGAAAAATATTGTTTTTCATATCACCAGAAGAGCGCAAGTGGCAGCCCAGGGACTGCTGAGCTCGAGCTGGGCCCTGACCGTAGTACTTGCACACACTATGTTGTTGTTCTTCTTCTGCCTTCAGGCTGGAAGGCTTCCCTGCCCCCAGACCCTGGCCTCTGGCGGTTCTGTTGCAGCCAATCCTGCAACAGGCAGATCCATGCCAGGTCAGGACTAGCAGTTTGAATATCCAGGCTTCTGCTGCCAGCATAAACTTGTGTCTGTTTTTAACAAAAAATAAAATACAGTTTATTACATTCAAGCTCGGTCTTCGTGTATGTATTTGTGTTTGCAGTGTTGTGCATGGCGTGTGGGTTTACAGGTATGTGTGTGTGTGTGCGCGCGTATATTTTTGTGACTGAGGGAAAGAAAGAAAAAATAGAATGTATAGTTATAAATGGAAAGTATTAAACTGTTAAAGCAGTGGTAGGTTCAAATAAAAGCATTTGTTTCAGTTTGGAGTTAAAGAAAAGTGTTGACAATCTTGTTTTATGACATGCTATTTTAGCTCATTCTCTCATAGAGAGTGTGTTTGCATTACACAGTACAACATACCTTGATGCGATCATCATCTTCATTCTCATCGATCAGCATTAAAAAAAAAGTCAAATTCTGTAGCCCTTCATGTTCTGCTCTTATGGTAAACTCAGTTTTTAATACCTCCCCATCTCTAGGCCCTTGGTTTGGTTCAGTCAGGGTCATTGGTATTGGCAAATTCATGGCGACTATCTTTGGACGGACGTGATGGCGCCCTCTGGAGGAAGCGCTCACTCATGCTGGCTCCGTGACTAAGCAGTTACTATTGTCAGAAATTGGCTTAGTAGGCGATGTCCTGTATATGATGTCACGGAAGATTACGAGGAGAAAAACACAATCACGTGCTTATGCCTTTGTTGTTAGTACCTTTTTTGTTAAGTTTTTCTCACGGGTATTAACAGCCCCCGGCGAGAGCATTATATTAAACACATATGGTCCCATGCCCTCCCCCTACATAAAATACATATTAAAAGAACAACTTCTTATAATACACCTATTCAAGTGCACTGTGTTGCTGCAATGTTTACAATGGCGTGCTAATGACACACTGTCGCAGACATTTGACAGCAGCATGATTCATTTATTTTTACAGAGAGCAACAGTGGCAGACATTAAATGTCAAGAAGGCTTTAGGACATCAATGCTTTATCTCTAAAATGCATTTGTTTAATATGGATTTCATGAAAGGTCACGAAACTGGAATGCTTGAAGTGAGAAGAAATGCAAATATAACAAGATGGGGGAACCTGTCTTGTAGTTGCTTTTCCATCCGCCCCCACCCTTTCCCCCATCCTTCGTTCTCTTAACAATTACCTGTATCAACCCTTCTACTCCCCACCTTCAAATGCACTCACATTTGCTGGTTCAAACATGCACACACAAATACAACTGATAACCAGCCGCCGTGGCGAAGTGGTTAGCGTCGCGGACTCCCGGCTGGGAGGTCGTGGGTTCGAATCCATCAGAGTCATGTGGGTTTTTTTCTGCCCCGACCGGCTCCTACCCAGAGTTGAGTTTGCTGCGGACTCAGTTGGGAAGACTGGGACCACACAGTCGAGTTTCATTCACTTAATGGATGCGTTTCTGAGAGTGTTGCTCAAATTTCATGACCAACACTGCAGGTGCCTGTATCTCTCAGGCCTGGTTGACGCCAGGATATATTATGAAAGGAAGCGTAGAGTACAGCCTGTCATGTAGTCTCAGACCGAAATGGAAATCCGTAGCATCATCTTAATCATCCTCATTCCCATTGATCAGCATTTAAAAATAATGTCTCAAATTCTGTGGCCCTTCATGCCCTGCTCTCATCGTGACCTCAATTTCGATTTTCCTCTCCGCGTCTGTGGCCTTGGTTTGCTTCCGTCGGGGTCACCGGTATCGGCGGGTCCATGGGGCTGTCGTTGGACGGACGTGGTGGCGCCCTCCCGAGGGAGAGCTCACTCACGCCGGCTCCGCGACTAAGCAATTATTGTCGTCAGTAGGGGCTTAGTAGGTGGTGTCCTGCGTATGTTAGATCAGAACAGGCGCCACTGAACACCACCGAAGTGACTCGGCAGCAGTGCAGTGTCTCCTCGGGTGGGTTGCCTCTTGACGACTTGACATTGACTGCTCTCTGTGGATTGCTGGTGCCGGGGCTGCGGCGGGGCCGGCCGGGCTATGGCTGTGGACGGGTGTCGGAATGAGCGGCGTGGGTGCACTGCCTCTGAGGTGGCGCAGAGGTTGGGACAGAAAAAAACAAAAAAAAAAACAAAAAAAAAAAAAAAAAAATACAACTGATGCATGCATGTGCGCGTGTGTGTGCTTATACATGCACACCCTCACGTGTGCATACACATGTACACACATGCGCATGCGCACACACACACACACACACACACACACACGCACACACACCTGCTTGCACAGAAATAGAGGGGTAGACAGCCTGACGCCATGAGAGAGCCACGTGGGCAGGCGAACAGATGGAAAAACAAAGCGGACCGAGACTGACATTTTATTCTTGTTTATAGTCCAAGCGATCGCAGGGTACCATAGCATGGCTGAAAGAGAGACAGAAAGAACACACACACACATGCGGGCACATGCACACACGCACGACACACACACATACAAACACGCACGCACACACACACACACACAAACATGCATGCGCGCACACATACACACAACCCTTTCGAAGAAAACCCCCTAAACGTACCATCAGACTCTGGAACCAAGCAGATTTACCAAAATTGCGCAGGGATACTCATGATTTCAGTCGTCTTTTTTGAGGTCCCATAGTGTTAAAGATAATGTCAGTGACCTTTGGAAGTGTATAAAAACTAATTTGGAATTTATTATGGATGACAACATACCTACTAAAATAACTTCAAGCAAGAACCACCAGCCATGGATTACTACAAAAACTAAACGTTTGTTGAGAAGGAAACATCGTTTCTTTAAGAAATTGAAACTACATCCTAATTCAGAAAGATTACTGGTTAGGTATAAACATATTAAGAGAAGGTGTCAGAGAGAATGTAGGCTTGCTCACTCCAATTATGTTAATTCGATGATTTCAGAAGGTGATCATCAAAACAAGAAATTATGGTCTTACATAAGGAGTAAGAGACAGGACAACATTGGGATTCCAGACCTGAGAAACAACCAGAATAACCTAATACAGGACCCTGAAGGGAAAGCAAATTTACTAAACAAGCAGTTTTGTTCAGTTTTCTCAAATCCCAAACCTTTAATTAACGTTAGACTAAAGGATGATGATAAACTCCCTGAAATGCAAAACATCAAAGTAAACAAAGCAGGAGTATTTAAGTTACTGACCAACATCAATGAAAACAAAGCTACTGGTCCCGATGGCGTTCCTGGCAAGCTCTTAAAATTATGTGCCAATGAACTGAGTGAGGTATACCAACTACTTTACCAAGCTTCACTGGACCAGGGAGTAATACCTGATGAGTGGCGAGATGCGAGCATTGTTCCCTTATTCAAAAAGGGTGACAAAACAAAAGCAGAGAACTATAGACCTGTATCTCTTACATCCATATCAGCTAAACTACTTGAACACATAATATATAGTAGCATAATGGACCATCTTGATAAATATGACTTCTTAAATAACGCCCAGCATGGTTTTAGACAGCAAAGGAGTTGTGAGACTCAACTTATAACAACGCTCAATGATTTTAATAACTGTCTTAACAACAGACAGCAAATACATGCAATTTTATTAGACTTTTCTAAAGCCTTTGATAAGGTTGACCATGAGGGCCTGCTGCTTAAATTAGAACACATCGGCATTGGCGGTTCTTTGCTAAAATGGGCTAGATCATTCCTCGTTGGGAGAACGCAGAAAGTTGTTGTGGAAGGGTCGTCATCCCATTGTAAACCAGTCTTGTCAGGTGTACCACAGGGAACTGTTCTGGGGCCCTTGTTTTTCTTAATTTATATAAATGACATAAGTAGAAATCTCTCTCCTGGAACTACTATAAGGCTTTTTGCAGATGACAGCTTAGTATATAGAACAATCAGAAGCAAGAATGATACACGCATTCTACAAGAAGATCTAAACGCTTTACAAGAGTGGGAAAGAACTTGGAAAATGGAATTTTCATCCCCAAAAGTGCCAAGTGTTGCGTATATGTAACAAACGCTCACCAATTAGATCAGATTATTCTATCCATAATACTATTCTTAAAGAAACTAATGCTGCAAAATATTTAGGCGTGATTATAGATAGTCGTCTCAAATGGAAAGAACATTACAATTTAGTATGAAGAAAGCAAATAACATCTTAGCTTTCTTATACAGGAATATCAATGACTGCCCCCAAAAGGTTAAAGACGACTGCTATAAAACACTGGTTAGACCAGTACTGGAATATGGTTGCTCAGTTTGGGATCCTTACCATCTAAAGGACATTGATAACCTCGAAAAGATTCAGAAGAGAGCAGCACGGTTCGTAACAGGGAACCACATCAGAGAAAAGGGGAATACTAGGAAGAACATGAGGAAATTAGAATGGAAACCCTTAGAAGAGAGAAGAGCTTTTATCAAACTTAACATCTTCTTCAAAGGCAGAGCTAAAGTAATTGATATTCCAATGGAACAACTAGTATTGAATAAAAGTAGCACCAGGAGTGGCGGTCAATGTTATACCATACCTGCATCAAATATTGACAGCCACTTACATTCTTTTATTCTAGTTCTGTACGGCTGTGGAACTCACTGCCGGTGCCATCAAGATTGCCACAAATGCAATCTCTTTTAAAAAACAAATTGATACAACAGTTTTGAGATCTGCATATTGATGTTTTTCTATTTTTTACTTCCCCAGATATTTTACTGTTACCTGGGCCTGAATTTGGCCATTGCTTTTAACTTCTTGAATATCGAGTGCGACCCCTTGTTGCCAAATTTGCTCCAGGGGCCAACAGTCTGAGTCGCACTATTTTATGTTATTTTATTTTACTTTTTAACATGCGCGCTGGTGACCTACTCGTTTTTGAGTGAACCAGTATTTTAGGAAGAAGAAGAAGACACACATACAACACACACACATTTCCAGGAAAAAAGGCTCGGTAGTTAACATTTCTTTAAAAAAGAAAGTCAAAGACATATTTTAACCACATAATTTTTTTTGCTTAATATCTACAGCCTTTGCATTACTGTCATATTTTTAAGACTTCCTTTTTAAATCACACTATTTTCAGTCTAAATACCCACAGCTTTTGTACTGCTGTCATATTTAAATTGCGTACCATGTAGACCCTTACAAAGATTCCACAGCAGCACGGCCCATTTGTTTGTGTACAATGAACACGTCTTTGCTCGACGTTCTACTGCTGACCTTTATAATCAGCCTTGATCGAAGTGTGCATCACGTTTGTTGCCCAATCCTGTGTTATCGTGCGGGTTTTCCTTCCTGGCGCTCTAAAAAGTATCCAGTGTAACGTTTCACCCAAATACTGATGCAAGATAAAGAGAACTTTAAAACGGAAAATACATTGGGCCAAAGACCAAGGTTTATAATTGTCTTGATCTCTCTCTTCTTTGTGTGTGTGTGTGTGTGTGTGTGTGTTGTAAATAAACCAGCCGTATGTGTGTCGGGTTACACGATTCGCTGCATTTTGTCATCTCCCCGCGAAATACCCAGGTCTATTCTTCTGTTGTCAGTCTTCCCTAACCCTATTATTATTTAGGTGGGAGGTGCGGGCGCGTGCATGTGTGTGTAGTATATGTGTGTGGGCGTGCGCCTGTGTGTGTGTGTGCGTGTGTGTGTGTGTGTGTGTGTGTTTTATAGCCAACGATTTAATCAGACTTTGTTTATACATATTATAATGAATACTTATATAGCGCCTATTCTCGCCAGAGGCCAAGCTCTAAGCGCTTTACAATCAACACTCGTTTACACAACGGGCTGCCTACCTGGGTAGTGCCGACTGAAGAGCTGCCAGCTGGCGCTTCATTCAGTCGTTTCCCGTGTCATCCAGTCAGTATCGTTCAATATCGATCACTCATTTTCCTTACTTCCTTCATTCTTTCCATTTCTCACGCAGGGTGCATGCTATGTGTAACGTGTCATCCATACCAACGGCCAAACTGGCCTACTCTTCCGAAAGTTGGTGATGGGATTTTACGTGTGTGCAAGATGTAATGCGTGCGTTCACACACGGAACCTCGGTTTATAGTCTCATTCGAAGGACTGTATGGGAAATGGAGTCAGAACCAATGTTAACTCCGAGGGAAAAATCCCCCTGTACCGAAACGCCCCGGCGGAGGTTCGAACCCGCAACCCCAGGATCACCAAGATTACGAGTCAGGCGCTCTACCAACTGAGCTATTCCGGCTCCCAACTGGCTGAAAACTCGATTGGGTGAAATTTGATGGCGTTAAACGTGACGGCAAAATGTGATTGGGAAAAACCTGATTCGCAAAACAATATTGGGCAAAACGGAATTCGGCGAAACGTGACTAGGCAAAACGTGATTGGGCGAATAAACTCTGTGCAAGGAAACACTATGACAGAAGACACTTCACCCAACTGAAAAAGGAAACACGAGGTGCAGTGAAAATAAAGACACTGAGCCTCGTGCAAGAACCAAGGGGTTATCT